>CAWUFW010013779.1:0-453509 GCA_963921515.1 Calotriton arnoldi
ACAAATTAAACGCACACGCACGCACAGTCAGGGGACTGAAACCAGACTCACAGGGGATGGGGCCCTGGTACACACACACGCATCCACGGGCACTGCACAGTCCTCAGTTGCCTCTCCCTCCAAAGCACCCTCCCTTGCCTCACCTGCAACCCCAAAGACCCAGCGCCTCTTCCTCAGTGACCTCGGCCTCTTCCCCTCCGATCCAGCTGCCCCAGCATCCAGGGGGAAGAGGAAGCCCCCCACACGGAGCAGAGTGCCCCTCGCCCCCGGACACCCTCCCCCAGGCGCAGACAAACTGAGGCCCCCACCCGCAAGTCCCCCCGGAGTGCTAAGAGCAAGACCCCGCCGCCGCCCTGCAGCTCAAGCACCAGGTCTCCTTCCTCCATCCCTCAGGCCCCCACTCCACAGGTGCCCCCACCACACCCTGCCCCAGGTTCCCCCACCCACAGATATACCATCCCCAAGAGGCTCCGGCCTTCTCCCCCTGCCACTTGCTCTCCCGGCACCACACCCCCGCTGCGCTTGTCTGTGCCACTGATGTGGTGAGGGTGTCCTCCCCCTCTGTCCAGCCCACCTTGCCTGTTCCCCATTCTCCTCCCCTGGTGGTAGGCACTGCAGTGGAGTCCACTACCACCCTGTCTGACTTGGGCACTGCAGTGGCGGACCTGTCCACTCCATCTGCAGGGTCCACTGCAGTCGTGCCGCCACCCACAACATCTGAGCCATGCCCCCCAGTTGTGCCGGCACACACCATGTCAGACACCTCCACTGCAGTTGTCAGTGGCTCTTCAGCACCAATCACCCCTTCCCTGCTTCCTCCTGGTGAGCCCTGATCCTGTCCCTGCGGTGCCTGGCCTACCCCCCGGTTGCCCCTCCTAGTGGATTGTCCCTGGTTTTGTGCAGGCATGTGTAGGGTGGCATCTGCCACTGTCACCCACTTGTGACTTTGTTGATGGACTGGCCATTGGCCTTTGTTTATGTTCTACCAGACTTCTACTTTTAATGCCACATATGCTGAATAAAGCAACTTTCTGTTCTCTAGTGCTTTTGCTTCTGATGTACATGATGTTGATGATGCTAACAATGCCCTTGCTGCAGTGATGGTGATATTTGGTCTCATGATAATGAAGTGTTACTGTGCAGGAACCCATGTGGTCCAGGGGGAATGTGTCCTATCCTGTGGTGTATCCATGTCATCCATAGCAGCATCTGAGGGTGTCATGTGTTCAGTATTTGGCAATGGGATTTCCTACTTAGATTGGCAATTACACATCTGTGGCTTCCACCCCTGCACATCTGTTGTGCCTGCCATTGTTCTATTCGTCTACTTCCCTGACCGTGTGGCCATCTCCAGTGAACATGCAGGTTTGGGCATCAATGGGGAAGGACCCATCTGTGTTGTCAGTGCAACATTGCTATACAAGTGTGTTGGAACTGTGCTGATGATTCCGTTGGCACTTCCATGACCAGGCTGATGGGACGGGAGCCCTCATTTGGTGCTAATTGTTCATTGTGTGTCCCATTGCTGCCATGGTATGGTATCTGTTCGCCTCACATCTGCAGTCTCCACAGGGTATCTGCATGTGTGTGCCCATTGGTGCAAATATGTGGGTCTGCATTCGGATGGGCACTTCTGTCATTGTGTCATTGATGATTGTTGACGGTGTCAGCCCCCATGGGTGTTGTTTGTCTGCACATGGCCAAAGTTATGTCTTATTTGCACTGCAGGATTTGGCTCCCCCAATTTATGTTGCAATGGGACACATACACTACTTTGCCACTGATGTGTTTGTTGTTCTGTGACCAGGAATCATCCATGCAGTTTGGCAGTTGCACCTCTTACTTTGTCAACACTTACCTTTTGGTCACTGTGATGATGGGGGTTTGGACCCCATTGCCACAATGTTCAAAATGTGCTGCAGCTATGGACCCCACACTTACCTTTTGGTCACTGTGATGATGGGGGTTTGGACCCCATTGCCACAATGTTCAAAATGTGCTGCGGCTATGGACCCCACACTTGCCTTTTGGTCACTGTGATGATGGGGGTTTGGAGCCCATTGCCACAATGTTCAAAATGTGCTGCAGCTATGGACCCCACACTTACCTTTTGGTCACTGTGATGATGGGGGTTTGGACCCCATTGCCACAATGGTCATGGCCTGCTTGCGTTGTGTGTGCCACACACATATTTGTGTGGCACATGTGCTAGGGGGTCACATTGTATGTTCGAAGTCATGTTCGGTGTTGTAGGCATTTGACACAGTCTACACACGCTTGTCATGGTATTGGGGGGATGTCTTCTTCTTGCATTCCCTAGGTTGTGGTGTGCTGGTTGTGACATGCATTGTCCATCCTATGGGTGGGGGTGGTAGTGGTGGTAGGCATCCTGCCCCCCCTGGCTGAGGGTGGTAGTAGTGGTAGGCATCCTGCCCCCCCTGGGTGAGGGTGGTAGTAGTGGTGGGCATCCTGCCCCCCTGGCTGAGGGTGGTAGTAGTGGTAGGCATCCTGCCCCCCCTGGGTGAGGGTGGTAGTAGTGGTGGGCATCCTGCCCCCCTGGCTAAGGGTGGTAGTAGTGGTAGGCATCCTGCCCCCCCTGGGTGAGGGTGGTAGTAGTGGTAGGCATCCTGCCCCCCCTGGGTGAGGGTGGTAGTAGTGGTAGGCATCCTGCCCCCCCTGGCTGAGGGTGGTAGTAGTGGTAGGCATCCTGCCCCCCCTGGGTGAGGGTGGTAGTAGTGGTGGGCATCCTGCCCCCCCTGGGTGAGGGTGGTACTAGTGGTAGGCATCCTGCCCCCCCCTGGCTAAGGGTGGTAGTAGTGGTAGGCATCCTGCCCCCCTGGCTAAGGGTGGTAGTAGTGGTAGGCATCCTGCCCCCCTGGCTAAGGGTGGTAGTAGTGGTAGGCATCCTGCCCCCCTGGGTGAGGGTGGTAGTAGTGGTGGGCATCCTGCCCCCCTGGCTAAGGGTGGTAGTAGTGGTAGGCATCCTGCCCCCCCTGGGTGAGGGTGGTACTAGTGGTAGGCATCCAGCCCACCCTGGCTGAGGGTGGTAGTAGTGGTAGGCATCCTGCCCCCCTGGCTAAGGGTGGTAGTAGTGGTAGGCATCCTGCCCCCCTGGCTGAGGGTGGTAGTAGTGGTAGGCATCCTGCCCCCCTGGGTGAGGGTGGTAGTAGTGGTGGGCATCCTGCCCCCCTGGCTAAGGGTGGTAGTAGTGGTAGGCATCCTGCCCCCCTGGGTGAGGGTGGTACTAGTGGTAGGCATCCAGCCCACCCTGGCTGAGGGTGGTAGTAGTGGTAGGCATCCTGCCCCCTGGCTAAGGGTGGTAGTAGTGGTAGGCATCCTGCCCCCCTGGCTGAGGGTGGTAGTAGTGGTAGGCATCCTGCCCCCCTGGGTGAGGGTGGTAGTAGTGGTGGGCATCCTGCCCCCCTGGCTAAGGGTGGAAGTAGTGGTAGGCATCCTGCCCCCTGGGTGAGGGTGGTACTAGTGTTAGGCATCCTGCCCCCCTGGCTAAGGGTGGTAGTAGTGGTAGGCATCCTGTCCCCCTGGCTGAGGGTGGTAGTAGTGGTAGGCATCCTGCCCCCTGGCTGAGGGTGGTAGTAGTGGTAGGCATCCTGCCCCCCTGGGTGAGGGTGGTAGTAGTGGTAGGCATCCTGCCCCCCTGGCTGAGGGTGGTAGTAGTGGTAGGCATCCTGCCCCCTGGGTGAGGGTGGTAGTAGTGGTGGGCATCCTGCCCCCCTGGCTGAGGGTGGTAGTAGTGGTAGGCATCCTGCCCCCCTGGGTGAGGGTGGTACTAGTGGTAGGCATCCTGCCCCCCTGGCTAAGGGTGGTAGTAGTGGTAGGCATCCTGCCCACCCTGGGTGAGGGTGGTAGTAGTGGTAGGCATCCTGCCCCCCTGGCTAAGGGTGGTAGTAGTGGTAGGCATCCAGCCCCCCTGGGTAAGGGTGGTAGTGGTGGTAGGCATCCTGCCCCCCTGGGTAGGGGTGGTGGTGCGCATTCAGGCCCCTGTGTGCATATGTGGCATTGGTGATGGGCATCCCGCCCCTATGGTGCTGCTGTTGCTGGTGTAAGTATATTCTGCATCCCTGTGTGTGTGTGTGATGTGTCGTGTACGTGTTGTATGTGTTTTGTGGTTGGTGTCTGGCTTACCTTCTGCGCCGTACGCGTCCGTGTCTGTTCCGGTAGTATATGTAGAATATTGGTATGATCGGGACGAAGGGATTCATGGTTGGTTCGTGTCGTTCGTCCTTCTCGTTGCTTCGCGTCGTCCTCGTCGCTTCGCCTCGTCCTCGTCGCTTCGCGTCGTCCTCGTCGCTGCCGTGTTCGTCTCGGAGCCGTGGATCGTGTTGTGGCGCGAATCGGAGCTTATGTGCGCCTCTCCCGGATGCTTTGACGTGCCGTGCATAGCGACGGGTTCGGCGCGTACGGAGAGCGCATCGTACTTGTCCGGCCGGACGGGGCTGCATTTTTCCTTCCGTGCGACTCGATTCGGCGTTTCCGGATTCGCCTCGGTCGGAGAACAGGACCTGGTTTGGGTGAGTACGGCTCGGCCGGATTCTTTGCTGTTGTGCGCATCGTACTTGCTCGTTCGGTGTGCTGTACGGATCGGTCGGGAAACAGGCTTTCGCATGGCTTTTTTCCCGACCGAATGGTATTGGGTGCGCCTCCGACCGAGATCGGAATCGGCCCCTTAGTCTTGATGTCTTGCAAATCTCTGATACAGAAATCAAGGATCCGATTTGTCAAGTGACTATAGGTGGGATTCTCACCCTTGACATGATGTGTGACTCTGGTGCTCCCATCCCCATTATTTCTGATGTATTATTTTATTCTAACTGGGGAAATGGTGCACATTTGCTTGGTTCTGATGGACGTCCCAAAGCTTATGGGGAAAAGGAAATTTATATGGTGGGATTCTTCTATGACCTCATAACTTGTCTAGGTAGATCTCTACAGAATAAAATATATGTTGCAAGAAAAGGCAAATCTATTGTTGGTTGGAAGGATCTTTCCAAGTTAGGAATTTATTTGATTCCTGGTGGCGATCTTCCAATCAGGGTTCATGATTTTACTGCCACCTCTGTTTATTCCCTTGATTATTCTGTATGGCATTATGGAAGAAAAATATCCTGCTGTGTTTAACGATTCTTTGGGTTGTGTTAAAAACTATTTTCATACTATTGTGTTAAAGAAAAGATCCAGTCGTGTAGCTCACAAAGTTCGTCCTGTTCCGTTGAACATCAGAGATGAGCTTAAGTCCATGCTTGATAAGATGTTGTCTGAGGGTGTGATTGTAAAGGCGGAAGCTTCTGAATGGGTCAGTCCCATAGTCATTGTACGCAAGAAAGACAAACGTATTAGATTATGAGCAGACTTGTGCAGTCTTAACAAATGTATTGTTATTGGGAGTCACCCATTACCTAAGATTCATGAGTTGTTGGCCAATATTGGTGGTGCACAGTTATTTTCTCTGCTTGACTTGAAGTCGGCGTATCACCAAATTCCTCTCCAGTCTGACTCTCAACTATTCACCACATTCGTTACTCCTTTTGGGGCTTACAAGTTTACCAGACTTCCTTTTGGACTGGCTTCTGCCGCCAGTGTTTTTCAGAGGCTGATGGACACCATCCTGGAGAGTATCATTGGGGTTCAAGCCTACCAGGATGATGTCCTCATCTTTGCCAAAACACTGGCTGAGCATGATGCTATCCTTAGCCAGGTCCTTGGTAAGTTCACTGAGTTTGGCATTACTCTAAGACTGGACAAATGTCAATTTAATGTACAAGAGTTTGATTATTTGGGTCATTCTACATGTGCAAAAGGTATTTCTCCCAAACTCTCGCTGATCAAAGCCATTCAAGATGCTCCTATTCCCAGGGATAAGGATTCCCTTCGCTCATTTTTAGGATTGAGTGAATATTACTCCAGGTTTGTGGATGGGTACTCCTTTATTGTGCAACTGTTGAGAGAATTGCTAAAGAAGGGTGTAAAATTCATTTGGAGTGGGGATATACAGGTTACTTTTGAAACTGGGAAAAATCTAATCATTTCAGCGCCTGCACGTACTCCATTTCAGGCTGACAAGGAGTGCGTTCTGACTGTGGAAGCTAGTCAAATTGGCCTGGGTGCAGTACTGTCACAGATCATCCAGGGCAAGGAGCGCACAGTTGGTTTTGCCTCGCGCTCTCTCTCTACGGCTGAATCATGTTACGGCACCATAGAGCGCGAGGCATTGCCATGTTCATGGGATGTGGAAAAATTTAAAATGTTTTTATGGGGACAACACTTCATTATGTTCACTGACCACAGACCTTTGCTACATTTGTTGAATGGCAATGGCTCTGGCAAGGCCTCTTCTCATTTGGTGAGGTTGTTATCCAGATTGCAAGAGCACAACTTCACATTAAAGTACATCCCAGATGGGAAAAATGTCAGAGCTGACTGTCTTTCCAGACTGCTGGTTCAGGATGATTCTGAGGAGGGAGTTAGTCATGAGGAATGTGTGGTCGCACTACTATATGAAGTTATTTCTATTTCTGCTCCTGTTTCACATGAAGAATGGCTTAAGGCTTCTGCTTTGGATCCTGTTTTGGTTACTGTTGCGGATTTTTTGAAAAAGTGTTGGCCTAAAGAGAGATGCGTGGAGTCTTACTTACGACCTTTCATCCAAGTTGCTGATGAGTTACCTTTGGTTGAGGGAGTGTTAGTCAGAGGAAACCGTTGTGAGCCACCCTCTTCCCTCAGGTTGTCTCTCATCAAAGAGGCTCATGGTGGGCATTTAGGGGTCTCCAGCACTTGCAAGTCCTTGAAAGAATTTTTTGGGTGGCCGTCTTTGGAGGCGCAGGTAGAAAAATTTGTGGAGGCTTGTTCAACCTGCTTGGTTTCTTACAAGCACTGGAAGGAACATGAGACACCCCTCATGCCTGTTCCTTTGCCTGAAGAAGCTTGGAGCAAGATTGCTCTGGATTTTGCAGGCCCCTTCGAATTGTTACCGTCGGGACAATGTTTTTTGATGGTTGTAATAGATTATTTTAGCAAGTGGGTTTACTTCAAATTCACATCTCATTCTGACACTGAGTCAGTCATTGGTTTCTTAAGGAGTGTCTTTCTTATTGAAGGGGTACCTAAAGAATCGGTCTCTGACAATGGCACACACTTTGTTTCCAAAAAGATGTGCACTTTTTTGGATGAACAACGTATCAAGCACATAACTACGGCATTCTACTCACCTTCTGACAATGGTTTGGTTGAGCGAATGAATCGCTTTCTCAAAGAGGGCATCCAAACCGCGTTAACGATGGGTTGGGATGCAAAGGAATTTTTTACCAAAAAGCTCTGGTCATATTTACTTACCCCACACAGCACGACAGGTGTTTCTCCTTTTCTTCTGTTGAGGAAAAGGTTACCCAGGTGTTCATTTTGTCCTGACTGGGTCAGGAACATGAGCAAGCAAGGATCTCATAAGTGGTTAGAAGGTGTGACTTCCCGTGTCGCCAAGAATCAAATGCAGTCTAAGTTAGCTTTTGATCACAGACATAAGGTGCGTACTGGTGATTTGATGATTGGTGACATTGTTCTAGTAAAGATTCCTAAAAGAGTAAAGAAAGGAGAATCCAAATGGTCTGTTCCAGTAGTGGTTGAAAGAGTGTCCAAAGGCTCAGCATTTTTAAAAGGCAAAGGCTGGTGGAGCAAAAGGGATTTGGTGAAGGTATCTAAGGAGCAAGCATTAAAAAATTTCTCACATAAAGAAAAAGGAGGATTCTGTCTACCTGGATTTCTCTGGGCCTGACCTTGCTGGCCCAAGTTCGAGCCATTCCTTGTCTGAACTTCAAGGTGATAGTACTAGTTTGGACAGGTCTACCTCTTTACTTCCCACTGGGGGCAATTTTGAAGCAGATGCGTCGTCTTGTGTTTCACAAAGGCTTGCACGAAATGTTGGTATGCCTTCAAAATTCAAGGATTTCTATGTGGATTAGTTTATTTGTTGTTAATGTATTTTTACAGCTCCTTCCTGTGACTGTTCTTCTTTTCTTTTGTTTCTTTTGTGAAGGGGAAGGTGTTGTACTGGGCTTTAATGAATTTCTATGTAAACGTTCTCGCGCTCAGCTGCCGGCATGCGCCTGAGCAGTGTCCTTTGTTTTCTCACCGCTCTTGCGCTCTGCCTCCTGCGAGCGCCAGAACGGAAATGCTTTCTCTGTTTTGTTTTTCTTTGAACTTGCATCTGCATGCAGATGCCTCGGATCTGCGCATGGATGCATGTTTCCATTCAAACAGGTTGAGCTTTATTTATACAGTGAGCCCTTCAGTTGAGTCTGTTATACCTTGCTGATGTGTACCTTTGACATGCTGCTGTGGGCTCCGTTTTTCATGGATACAAGAATAAACTCTTCTGGATATTTTTCCTGCTGACTTGCTTCTTCCTTCAAGCTTAAAGTGGTACCTTTCTTCCTGGATTCCTGTACCACATTCTCCTCTTGACAAGAGACTCCCATCTCTACCCCACCTTCCTTCTGACACCTGAAAAACAAGACCACGGCTGGACAAGGATGAGACGAATAGCAAAAGGCAGTAAATTCTGAATACACATGTTCACTGAAAAAAATGGTCTTGTGGCGGCCGTCTGTTTAGACTGCTTGCAGCGGAGTAGCGAAGCCACAGTGAGCCAATGGAACGGAGGTTAAGGTGGCCAGAGACAGCTACAAGCAGCTGTGGCTCAGTGAGCGCTCCACCTACCACAACTACCTTTTAACCACCCGCTGCCTGCACCACCATCCCACGCCTGGCCCCAAAACCTGCCCGTGGCTCATTACTGCTAATAAATCGGGGCACCCCCTGTCAGCCCCCAGAGCTGCTATCTCCCTACCCTGCTATGAAACAGGCAAATTGGCTTACGATACGAGGGGGAGAGAGGTGGCGAAGTCAGGAGTCAGGCCCTCCTTCCAGCCGCTAGCATATACCGACACCAGCACCTGGCACCAGATAAAGAAAGAGAGGAGGCATTGTGACCTGTGTGGGCAGGATGGAGAGACTGGAGCCGGCAAGATGAGCAGAGAGGCATAGGGGCATGCAGTGAGGCACGAGAGAGGCACCAAGGAAGGCCCTAAGGGGCCGTGGTTTAGTGTTGGAGTGGGCGAAAGTGGCCGGTACTTCCTGTGCGGCTTGTGCTCTCCTAGCACACAATAGCCCACCTGATTTACTTCATAGCCGATTCCGCCCATCTGTGCAAATTGCGATTCCCTAACTGCGTTCGCAAAATAGGTAATCGCAAAAATTGCGATTACCTATTTTGCGAATGCATTCTGGGATGATACATCCCAAAAGGCTTTTTACAGTTCGCTAACGGGCCGATTCTGCGAATCGGCCTGTTTGCGACCAGTAAAAGCCTTGATACATCTGGCCCCTAGTGTTTCCGCCACTTGGTAGCATGCACACAAAAAATATTGCGACCCATTAAGTCTGTATACAACATGAGATCCGGCAGAACGAGAGGCCCTCTCCCAGCGACGCGATTATAAAGAATGGTTCTGTCGGGTGCGAACAAATATTTCTTATCCTGTTGAGTTATTTATTCTCAGATTTCAATTCCTGAAAAGTTAATTATTCTCAGCTTTCAATATTAGGACAATTCAAATGATACGGAACACACAAAGAAACACCAGGGCAATGCTGCATGATGAGTACTACGTTCTTTTATATAAATTCCATCATTTATATATACTCATAAGTTGATAAAAATGCTGTCAACAAGAAGTGACATTTAAAGTGCTGCGTGAATAGGTGACATATTGTGCTCAGTGAAACAATACGGTGAATATTATATACAAAGTGATAGCAATATGTACATGGGAGGCCAGAGTGTCTAACAAAAACAATGGCTCTGCTGGTATATCCAAATTAATCTTTTGCATGCAGAGTCTTGATCTGGGCCAAGAGGTGCCGTCGACGTTTCAACCTAATATATGCGTTATTGAGTGGTCAATGCGGGTCTTCATCAGGACAGTGGGGAAAGGAGTTGACGGCCTATGGAGAACCAGAGTAATTCTGGTTAGCTACTCAATTTTGGCAAGTCGGGTGCTGGTCTGTACATGTATTACAGCCCCATCAAGTTCAATCAAAATATGTCCAATCGGGGTAGTGTGGGTGAACCGCTTTCCAAATCGCTCCAAAATCCAAAACCGTCAAAGCGGGGTATTGCATAGGAGCCGCTTTCAGCATTATTCCGAAAACTGACTGATGACAGTGCCTTGACAGGACTCACGCCTGCAAGTGCACCCAACGGTGGAAGTACCGAACTCGCCACGATTGAAATCAGCTTTAGTATTAACCCGTTGCCGGTTTTCAGGATAATGCTGAAAGCGGCTCCTATGCAATACCCCGCTTCCGCTTTGAAATTATTTCGAATCTCCCAGCTTCCAGCACGCCATTGTGCGATTTGGAAAGCGGTTTCACCCACACTACCCCGCCGCCGCTTGGACATATTTTGATTGAACTTGATGGGGCTGTAATACATGTACAGACCAGCACCCGACTTGCCAACATTGACTAGCTAACCAGAATTACTCTGGTTCTCCATAGGCTGTCAACTCCTTTCCCCACTGTACTGATGAAGACCCGCATTGACAACTCAATAACGCATATATTGGGTTGAAACGTCGACGGCAACTCTTGGCCCAGATCAAGACTCTGCATGCAAAAGATTAATTTGGATATAGCAGCAGAGCCATTGTTTTTGTTAGACACTCTGGCCTCCCATGTACATATTGCTATCATTTTGTATATAATATTCACCGTATTGTTTCACTGAGCACAATATGTCACCTATTCACACAGCACTTTAAATGTCACTTCTTGTTGACAGCATTTTTATCAACTTATATAAATGATGGAATTTATATAAAAGAACGTAGTACTCATCATGCAGCATTGCCCTGGTGTTTCTTTGTGTGTTCCGTATCATTTGAATTGTCCTAATATTGAAAGATGAGAATAATTAACTTTTCAGGAATTGAAATCAGAGAATAAATAACTCAACAGGATAAGAAATATTTGTTCGCACCCGACAGAACCATTGATTTGCTTATATATCATACCTAGGTTCTGAGGGACACAGGGTCACCCTATTGTTTATTGAAAGCGATTATAAAGAAAGCGCACTCTTGCTAGCCAGGCAGCAAAAAACGGGATAGCTACCACTGGACTCACGGCACCATCAAGTCCTGATGCTGCCAACACTATGCCCTCATTTCAAATGCTATCGATCCATCCTAGTGAGAAGGGCTATCCCCTCCCACAAAAGGACATAACCACCACAAAGCATCAACCTAAAATTCATACCAAATTATTTTACCTCAAGGATCAAGCTGCAGCTATCTTCACATCTAATGCAAATATTCTAGGCTTGCTGTCTCCATGGAACTGAATGGTATTAAACAAATTGCCTCACACGACCTCCTACAAGGAGTATTTGACATTGCAGATAGGCCTGACCCTTCACAACTAAATCTTAACTATTCAACCAAAGGAGATGGAGAGCAACAGACTCCCAACACACACACCCTCAAGGAACACGAAACCGTGAGCGCAATCACCATCTCTAGACCAGATGTCATAGGATCAGAACTCACACCTTTACGCTTCAAAAATCAGCTGGAAGTAAATCACCCAACACTCACTGTCACTGCTCGAGTACACACAGGTGCAGACAAAAAAGACGATTCACTGCAGCCGTCTGATTGTGAGATTGCGATGACCTTCTTCTCATTATTAAAGAAAGCCATGGAATGTGAAACGAGCCAACAATCAACTTTCACCCCTAAAACTGTTCTTTCTATGGGCTTTGAAGTAAGAAAACACCGCGAAACAGGCCCTCCTCCAGATAAGCACATCAAAGCAAAAGCCCTACGCACCAATACTAGTAGCACTCATTCTGCTGGTCCAACAAAATCAGCGACTTCAACTAAAAAAATCATTTCACGATACATCCTCACTTACTCCAGCTGAATGGGAATCAATGACCACCTCGTACAGTGGTAATCAGTCTGATCTCTCAAATTCTACTCATGTTGAAATCCACTAACTGGGCCATGCCAGCACCACCCAGATAGTGACTGGACAAGCAGGTGTCAGGACTGCTCTGTTAAGGGCTCTGCAGTCAACAGTCAAGGCCCTCAACTATCCATCCGTGAAAGTGGACTCTCAGATCACACTATTAAACACCAAGGCAGTTTTTATTTCCGGGATTGACACACAGATAGCGAACTTAAAAAGACTCAATATTCAAGCTCAAAAAACAGCCGAAACCGCACGTCCTATCTGAATTTGCTCTCCAATCTTGGATAAACTGGAATCAATACCCACAGTCCTCAGCAACATTCTTAACGATCTTAAGAAGGCTTTGCAGCCTGATAGATTGGTAAGTACATCTAAAGCAGACACAACTTCAGTCGCCCAAGTTCCGAAAGAACCCTTACAGATTGTGTCTTCGCCAGCACACAAGATTATGGCGAGCATGCCCTGGGCCACCAAAGTCAAGTCCTCTTAGCACCTCAAGCCCCTTCAAGCATTACAGCTCTGGTGAAGAACCTTTCTGGAGTACCTGCAAATCATACTCCAGCAGATGGTCCTACCTGTGGATCAGCAACCAAAGCTGTAGACGTGACCCAGGACATACAACCCGCACTTGATCTGACAACTGAAGGACCCTGGTGGAAAAACCGTCATAAGGCATGAAAGAAGAAGCCAAATCTTGCTGTGCAGAAAGAAATGTTTTTCTTTTTTAATAACTGCAACCCCAATCCAAATTTACGTAGCAGTAAAGTAATAGAGAAGCAAGCAAACGATACTGGCCCTGACCCAGTTGATCAAATGACAACCCAAGCCAGCAACCCCGGCACCCTGCGGCCCACGGCAGACGAAGCTGAAGAAGAAGAAAAAGGACTCTTCTACGCAGGTAAACAATCAGAATTACAAACAATAACAACTTTAGAAGGACCTTCCCCCAGTAGGTTTGATAATAAAAAAGCAAGAGCTTGTCTAGTTACCAACAACAAGACACCCGAACTACCATGATTGAAACCGAGTAATGAAAAAGTAAGGACATCCATGGGTAAAGTCTTGTCAGCGCAAACTATCAATTCAGATAACAGCATCAAAAGTTCTACTCAGGTTACAACAGAGCATCAAGAATGCATCAAATTGAAACTGACAGCTATCACAACAAGGCCCAAAGGGCAGCCGGGTTACTACCCGCCATTTGCCAGACTAGAGCACGAACTGATCCACGACGACCAGAACAGCACTACCATCCCAAGACTTCACCCCATGACACAATCAGCAGCCAGGGAATCGTAAGATACCCAGAGTATCAATCGAGAGGAAATTTTAATCTACTGAATCATGGAAACATCCTTTATCTATTAAGACAAATTCCAGAAACAAGTAAACTGAGCACAAACGACATCGCCTCTGTGAAGTTTATGGCCCCTACACCATGCTACATTAATGGAACGACTAAGATTTCATGGACATCTTTTACAGCAGCAAAAAAGGTATTGGAGTAGCAGAGATTTTCAGCTTACCCCCCATTTTCTAGGCATGAATTTTAGGAGCGAAAATTTCAACACCCCTCATATAAACGCACGCTCAGTTTTAAGAAACGCTCTGAGCAGATCACCTGGGCCTCTCAGCCCCCATGATCTTTCACTCGTTCAGATGACCAAAAGGTCGCTTGTACAAGATCACGATTGGAGCTGGATTCCCGGAGACTTGAACAAACCCAAAATGCAAGCATGAACCGGTCCCACAGCAGTTGTATCGACATGGTTGGCAGGAAAACTCAAGATCTGTTCATGGAATATTAATGGTCTGTCAGACAAATTACCTGATAGTGATACTCTAGGATTTTTGCTTTCATTTCAGATTATCCGATTGCAAGAAACATGGGCAGAGAAGGTGTGATTAAGGCAAGAGTGCGTATTAGCCCCTACACTCTTCAACATTTTCTTGGCAGATCTCCCCACCAGTCTTGCCCAGGTAAGTTCACATACTCCAAAGTTGGGAAGTATCTTGCTTCCTTGTCTAATGTATGCAGACGACTTATTACTGCTTAGCCATTCAAAAGTCGGTCTTCAGAGACTCTTGAATGCCACTGCTTTATATGGCAGGATAAACTCAATGGAAATCAATTTGAAGAAGAAAAAAATCATGATCCTGGGCAAGTCATCCTTGGGTTCTTATCAGTGGCATCTTGAAGAAGGGATATGGAGGTGGCATCAGAATACAAATATCTGGGTATGTTATTCAACAGGCAAGGCTCTTTAAGCAGCATCTGAAGCTTATGCAGCTAAAATCTAATTCCCTCACTGCAGCCTTCAAATGACTAAAGTCAGTAATAGTGGCATCGACATTCACACCTCTTCTGAAACTCATACAGACCAAATTAGTTCCAAGCATAGCCTACAGCAGAGATGCACTGAGGGGCAGAGACACTACTCACTTGGACAAAATTATCAGCAGGCTTTTTAAGTCGATCTTTTTATTTCCCCATCACTCGTCTCCAGCCCAGCTGCCACTAGAATTTGGTCTAACCAAACAATCCCTAGCGAGACAAGGAGCTTTTACCAAATTCTCTCACAATTTAAAGAATGCCGACAATAGTACTTTGAATCACCATCTTTGGGAAGAATTTAACAGCAAAGATTACTACTCGGCCAGGTACTAGCTTTTCTCTTCTTTAACTTCCCTTGGCTTAACTCAAGAATGGGATTCAATTACCAACTACTCCCTATTCAAGGCAATCATAAATAGAAGAATTAAGAGCACTTTGTTACTGGCAGACGAAGAAGAGTTTTCACTACGACGGCACGCCTGGCTTACAGTAGCATCTTATGACAAGCTGGCACCTCAATTGCATTTGGGAGCATCCATCAAAGAACAGACCAAAAGATCTTTTCAGAAATATTGTCAGGGCTGTTTACCATCATTTCAATATCTTCCACCTTGGAAACGCACCGCCACTACACAGGACTGTTGACTTTGCGGAAATTTGCCCGAAACTATAGTTCACCAGCTCTGTATATGTGAAGCAAATAAGGAGGATCAAAAAGCTGTACTAAGATCAGCATTTAACGTGAGGCCGGCTACCATAGCATGCTTCAATCCCACAGACATTCAGCTGAACTGTAGACTGACTAAATAATTACAAGACTAGAACTGAAAATTATTCATCTAACAGGCCGTGTAACATCTGAGCTGAATTAGGTACTTTGAATTTCCTTCTTGCTCAAGTCTGACAAAATATCTGACAAAACTAGAATTGAAATTAAATCCTCTAACATGCCATATAACATCTGAGCCAAATTTGGTACTTTGAACTTCCTTCTTGCACAAGTCTATTTTAGCACAGCCACTTTATCATGAGTACAACTGGATTTAAAAAGAGAACACAGAGCAGATGGCAGTGCTTGCATGATGGACTCTGAACTATGACCGCCCCTGCACAAGACTCTGATTGCACTGCCACTTTGCTGAAAACTCCAACATAGTTAAGCACTGGCTCTCTGCGTACTTAAAGTGGATACCTGCACTTGAGTGGTTGAGTGGATATCTCAACCCCCTATGTGCAAGTATTTGCCCGCCCTTCCACTTTATAGCGGCCAAGACATACTCAAGAATCTGACTATTGCCGCCCAGTTGCGAACTTTAGCCCAGTCAAGCTCCAGCACATTACACACTTTAATTTGAATAATTGCTTTGAATAGTTATCAGGTTAATTTCTCCACGGTCTTTTAGCCCATCAGAGTATAAACTAGGCATGGAACTTTACGCTGTGAAATTACAGTATTGAATTTGTAATCACTAGAATCTCCATATTTTATTGCTGTTTAGCTGTCAGTGTATTGCACATTTAAATTGTTTCTAACTTGCATATGTAGTTTTTCCTAATATTTTAACATTTTAAATACCTATATCTGTTTTAAAAATTTTAGTGTGAAAGTTTTAATTAATTATGCACTCAAATAAATAAACCTGAAACACTGAAAAAAAACTAAGGTTAAAGTAGCGTACAGTTAAGTATGAGAAAAGATCTGTTTTTGTTTAAAATAAAACTTGAAAATTAACTGAAAAATACAAAGTTTAAAGTGACTCTATGGTTAGGTGAAGATGTCAGTGACAATATTACCATTTTGAACTCCAAAACCCACAGAAATTCACCAGTTATAGTCTATAGCATCACATTACTAATAATAAACCTGAAACACTGAAGAAAACAGAGATTAAATGTGGCGTACAGTTAGGTATGATAAAAGATTTGTTTTTGTTTAAAATAAAACTTGAAAGTTAACTGAAAAATTCAAAGGTTAAAGTGACGCTATAGTTAGGTGAATATGTCAGTGACAACATTACCATTTTGAACTCCAAAACCTACAGAAATTCACCAGTTATAACCTGCGCCCCACCGGTTGTATGGCAGAACCCCACATGCATTTACCCCGCATGCCTTTACAATGCAGTCACTATCCCGACTGCGACATTATCACAAATTACTTTACCACACAAGTTGTTGCAGTGACTGGCTTTGGTGGGCACTGGTCTTTGGAATAGTATAAATTACTATTCCAACTCCAGTCGACACAACAGTAGGGAAGGTGTTGGACTTAAAAATCCAACATCAGTCCAACAATGCGCTCCCTACAGCAAGTTGCTGTAACTACGTACATGGTAAAGTAACGCGTGGTAACATCGCAGTCGGGATAGTGACTGCGTTGTAAAGGCAGATTGTTGTTGTGACTGTGGGGTAAAGGATGTTTCCCACCCCCGCCATGCACTGATTATGACCTCATATATTACATCACTCGTGACGACAAGTACTATGATATCATTTATACTAAGGTTATGGGGGTGTAATTTACACAGGAAAAAACGCCGCCTGCCAAATTAGCGTAGTACAAACAAAACAAATACAATTCTTGCGGTGGAAAAGGTGAGGGAAAACCCCTAAACCCTCATGGTGGGACCAGAAGGTCCGTCAAGTAGATAATGTCAAATCCTATGCACACGCCTCCGGTTCTGAACGCGCATCCGGCAGTGTGGGAAGTTTACAGCGTACTCGCTGCATATATCTCGTGGCTCACATCGGCCTTCTTCTTAATTTTCCCTCCACACACATCGGCATGCAATTGATTAGGAAAGGATACACGTCGGATTTTATTATTTTAAGTTTCACGTGGCTGAATAAATGTGATTGGTGACACTTGAAGGATTTATGACCAGCCGGGTCGGAATTATAACCGGCGGTGAGGTGTTTGATTTCCACATTCTGAGCATTACAGCCCTGAAGAAGTCAAGGGCAAATTCCCTAATGACGAAACACGTGTTGGCTCGACTTTGTGTTGTTTTTCATGGATAAAGACAAAGAAAGGATCATAAGAGACATCACTTGCCACCTTCTACTCACCTACTTTCGATGAACTCTCATTAAACACGAATGCGTGTGCATAGGATTTGACATTATGATATCATTTATGACATCACTGATGACATCTCAAATGACATCACTGATAGTATCACTGATGACATCATCGAATGAGTGTCTTAGTTTGTTTTATAGCTAACATTGTGGCAGATAACTACCATATTAACATACTTTTCTACCTAATTTTGTACAGCCTGTGACAGCTAATGGGTGCTCCAAATTCATTTTAAGTGTGTAGAAATATTGAACATATTATAAATTTTTGTATTGAAGAGTAACACTGTGTGCAGTTGACAGTTGATGACTTGTGTCCAGTATTTTCCACATAGGTTTTTTGGTTATGCAGAAAATGTTTTTAACAGGCAATGATTCTACTTAGTTGATACTAAGGGCCTCATTTATGGGGTCTTGCCGTAGGGCAGCGCAGCAAGTCACCTTGCTGCGCTGCACTACATCAAAGTGAAAGGGCAGTAATGCACCGTATTTATCTAATATGGTGCGTGCCTGTCCTTTTCCCCTGCACTGGCACCATTTCGGTAGCCTAGCCCCAAAGCAGACACCCTTGCACCATGGTGCAAGGGTACCTGTGTTGTTGGCAGGATGGTTTTTGTGCAGGATAAGGCACCTTCCAGCACAAAAACATCCTGGGAGGGTGTTTCCTCTTTTTATGTGTGCTGCAGAATGCAACACACATGGAAAGAGGAAAAAACGAGGAGAAATAAAGCAATTTCTCCTCGTTGTGCCTCGTAACGTTTTGGCGCATCCCCAAGTTCATATGGTTTTATAAATCTGGGGGAACGTCAAAATCCATTGGTGTTGCCTGGGAACACCCACTGCAGTGCCAATGGAAGGCATCCCTAGTGCAGAGTAAGGCAAGGCAGCGGTTTGCGCTGCCTTGCCTTACTCCATATCTATAAATCCATACAAAGCCACGCAAAGTGGCTTTGTGTGATCTCATAAATATGATTTTGTAGTTTGCGTCACAGGAGTGTCACAAAAAGTGACTCTCCGGTGGTGCAAGTGGCTCATAAATATGCCCTAAGTATTGTAAGCAGCCTTGAATTATTAGGCAGAATCATCTCAGCATGACATACTACCCTATGTACATGTGCTTGTTTTGCTTCAGAATTTGGACTATCTGTAAAGTTTTCACCACAGTATGAAGACTGCAGGTAGTATGATGTTTAGCACCTTCAGAACTTGGTTATTGTAAACGAATGTCTCTTTTTTGACAAGTGTTGCATATAGTGTGCACTGTTCTTACTTTTACTACTCTGTGGTTTGTTTCCCATGAGAGTTTCACTCTCTACAAACAATGTGGTATAGAGTAAACTCTCTCCATAGAGTAAATACTGTTTACGGTACCCACCTTTCTGCTCATATGAAATTCATTTCCCAATGTAGGTTTCGTTATTGTGAGGGGTTTGATACAGATAAAATCTGTCCATGGTAGGGCATTCATTTTGGAACAGTCTTTGAGTATCTTGAGGAACTTGGATTTCTCTGAACAGTGATATACATATTGAACACTGTGTGCAATAAGGGTTTCCCATATATCAGCTAACAATAACTGGTGAATTTATGTGGCATTTTGAGTTTAAAACGTTAATGTTGTCACTGACATATTCACCTAACTATAACGTCACTTTAATCGTTGTTTTTTTCAGTGAAATGCTAAGATTTTTTTAAAACAAAAACAGATCTTTTTTATCACACCTAACTATCACGTTACTTTACCTTCGGTTTTGTTTAGTTCATACTCTACACTACAGCTGCATAAAAAACCACAAGGAAATGTCTCCAGTACCCTTCTGTTCGTGTAATTATGGCAATGTGATTGTTCCTCGAGTGTCTATAAAATCAGTGACAAAATAAATCCTCATATAGAGAAGTCGACAAGACTACAGACAAAGAGTTGAATCGCCACAGAACAATGGTACTTCCTCTTAATTATATGAAGTAAGTTCTTTGTTTGGTGGAGATGTTCCCATATTTCTCTGCATCAAGAATGCGCCATCAAAATCACAGGGAAATGGGCTCGGGTCCCTGTGGTAAATTGAGCTGTTATAGTTAGCTCACCTAATTATAACTGCTGAATTTCACTGGTTTTGTATGAGTGAATTCTGAGCCTAACTATGACATCCCTGTAACCTTTGTTTTTTTCTGTGAATTTCTAAGGTTTTTTAAATGCTAATTCTTAACTATAACATCCCTGTAACCTTTGTTTTTTTCTGTGAATTTCTAAGGTTTTTTAAGTGCTGGAGAAAGGGGGCTGAGCCTCCGACCAGCTTTCAGGAATCCTGCTGTGTAGAACTTACATGAGGTACCAGGAGGGCTCTTGCCCCCCCAGGTCCTTCCAGAGTAAAGTGGACTTTTTCCCCCAACCAGTAGTGCACCAGGAGGCATGTTTGCAGAGTGGTGGAGAAAGGGGGCGTGGCCTCCGCAGACCTCTTAGCAATCCCACTGTGTGGGACTTGCTGGAGGTAACAGGATGGGTAGTTGGCCCCAAAGGACGTTCTTGCGGGCCAACTACCCCTCCTGTTAACACAAGCAAGTCCCACAGTAAGTCCCAGTGGGATTGCTGAGAGGTTTTCGGTGACCACGCCCCTATCTCCACCACTTTGCAAACGCGCCTCCTGGTGCACTGCTGGTTGGGGGATGAAGTCCACTTTACTCCACCCGGGGGTCCATTACAAATGAAGCGCGAGAGCCCGCGCATTGTTTTTTAAAAAATGTTTGGCAGGAGTCGTGGATCCAGTGCGACTCCAGACAGATTTTTTTTTAATGCTTTTTTGCCCCTGCGGGGTCCCTATGGGACCCCCACAAGAGGCACAGGGCGTCAGGGTGTTTCTATTCTCCCCCCTTTTCTTTTTTAATGTTTTTTTTCTGTGACTCGGTTCAACAGAGTCACAAGATGACTGCCAACCCTTCCTGGTTCAAAGGGTTGGCAGCCAATCAGATCACAGCATGAGATCGGGAGGGGTCTCGGATCCTCCGTGCCTGCAGATGTACAACTGGAACTTTCTTTAAATAACTCCAAAACTACTGACTGGATTTACACCATTTAACAAAAAGGGCACTTTTTGAACCAACAGCTACCTTTCTGCCAAATTTGGTGTAATTCCGTTCAGCAGTTTGGACTGTAGTTGTGTCTGAAGTTTCCTATGGAAATTAACATGGGTAAAATGTGTTTGGGGACCCCCCTTTTTCTCGGCCCCCGCTTGATGGATCACCCTGAAATTTTCAACACAGCAGCTGAAGTGAGTGGCAAATTAGTTTTGAAAAGTTCACGAGCATCTGTCAAACGACGCCAAAGTTATTGGCAAATGAATAAACTCTCTTCCTATGGAAACTACATCCTAACTATACCTACTGGCGACTGCCAGTAGGTAAAAAAATAAATATATATATATATATATATATATATATATATATATATATATATATATATATTCTGCTCCAAAGGTTGTCAACCTGGTGAGTAGCACTCGATCAGCAGCTTTGTTGATGATAGGCAGGGACGAGGATCCGCTTGTAGAAGCTGCTCCGTAATGGAATTGCCTGACGCGTTTCGAAGCTCCATATGCTTCTCTTCAGAGGCTTGAACAGAGACAGTGTGTGCAAACGCTGAAACCACTTCGCCATTTTCATATTGCACACCCACCAATGGGAAGCTCGAATGAGACTGTGCATTGTGGGAAATGTGGTCCGGATAGCACACAAATCTTGTCCTGTATGGACCCTGCAAGTGGACTCGTCCTCAATCCTGTTTGCGGCTGCTGGCCCACATAGCCGACATGATAGTTACCATGTCGGGTGGCCCCCATAACATTACGGGGTGGTGCACACTCCGCGGCAGGCCGGCCACGTATTACATTCTGCTCCAAAGGTTGTCCACCAGGTGAGTAGCACTCGATCAGCAGCTTTGTTGATGATAGGCAGGGATGAGGATCCGCTTGTAGAAGCTGCTCCGTAATGGAATTGCCTGACGCGTTTCGAAGCTCCATATGCTTCTCTTCAGAGGCTTGAACGGAGACAGTGTGTGCAAACGCTGAAACCACTTCGCCATTTTCATATTGCACACCCACCAATGGGAAGCTCGAATGAGACTGTGCATTGTGGGAAATGTGGTCCGGATAGCACACAAATCTTGTCCTGTATGGACCCTGCAAGTGGACTCGTCCTCAATCCTGTTTGCGGCTGCTGGTCCACATAGCCGACATGATAGTTACCATGTCGGGTGGCCCCCATAACATTACGGGGTGGTGCACACTCCGCGGCAGGACGGCCGCCTATTACATTCTGCTCCAAAGGTTGTCCACCTGGTGAGTAGCACTCAATCAGCAGCTTTGTTTATGATAGGTAGGGACGAGGATCCGCTTGTAGAAGCTGCTCCGTAATGGAAATGCCTGAAACTGAGCTGAAAAAAACAGCCATTTATTCCTACGTTTTCACCTGTATCTTCTTCAAACTATGGCAGATTTTTAAAAGCAATATACGGTTACGTCCTCTGGACCTGTCTGGTTGCGGAGATATATACAGCTTGTAGGTTCACCAAGAACCCGAGGTACCCAGAGCCAATAACTGAGCTGCACCTTGCAAATGTTTATCATTGCATACCGAGTATACAGCAATTAATTTGATAAAATATACAGAATGAAAAATAGATATCAAGGAAACTTATGTAGTTCCGAAATGTGAACAAGATACAGAGTTTAGAAGAAGTGCTTATTTGCACATCTCTGAATTTGTGGGTACCCACCCTAGCATGTGAATTAGAGGGCATTTTTCTAAATGACTTCTTTTTTACACACTGCCTTACATATGGAAGGCAGAAATGCATAGAAAGACCGTTGGTAATAACATTTGTTCTACTAACCTGTGTTCCCATAAGTCTCCCAATAAAAATGGTACCTCACTTGTGTGGGTAGGCCTAGTGCCTGCAACAGGAAATGGCCCAAAACACACCGAGGACACATCACATTCTTCCACTGAAAACTGACCCTTTTCTTGCAATGTACCTAGCTGTGGATTTTGGGCCCTAGCTCAGCCAGCACCTAAGGAAACCTATCAAACCAGTACATTTTAAAAATAAATAGACACCCAGGGGAATCCGAGACGGGGTGACTTGTGTTGCTCTCCCCAGGGTCTGTTAACCCAAAATCCCTTACAAACCTCAAAAATTGTCTAAAAGACACATTTTCCTCACATTTCTATGATGGAAGCTCTGAAATATGAGGGGCGACACAAACTTCCTTCCACCCAGCATTCCTCCAAGTCTCCCAATAAAAATGGTACCTCACTTGTGTGGGTAGGCCAAGTGCCTGCAACAGGAAACGGTTCAAAACGCAACGTGGACACATCACATTCTACCATTGAAAACTGACCCTTTTTTGCAATGTGCCTAGCTGTGGATTTTGGGCCCTAGCTGAGCCGGAACCTAGGGAAACATAGCAAACAAGTACATATGTGAAAACTAGACACCCAGGGGAAATCCAGGATGGTGTGACTTGTGTAGCTCTCACCAGGTCCTATTACTCAGAATCCCTTGCAAACCTCAAACTTTGTCAAAAAACACATTTTCCACACATTTCTGTGATGGAAAGCCCTGGAATCAGAGGGGAGTCACAAACTTCCATGCACCCAGCATTCCCCACAGTCTCCCGATAACAATGATACCTCACTTGTGTGGATAGACCTAGTGCCCGCGACTGGAAACGGCCCAAAACACAACATGGACACATCACAATTTTCCACTGAAAACTGACCGTTTTTTTGGAATGTGCCAAGCTGTGGATTTTGGGCCTCAGCTCAGCCAGCACTTAGGGAAACCTAGAAAACCTGTACATTTTTTTAAACTAAAAACCCAGGGGAATCCAAGATAGGGTGACTTTTGTAGCTCTCACCAGGGTCTGTTACCCAAACTCCCTTGCAAACCTCAACATTTGTCTAAAAAAAAACATTGTCCTCACATTTCTGTGATGGAAAGTTCTGGAATCTTTGGGGAGGCACAAACTTCCATGCACCCAGCATGCCCTCAAATCTTTCAATAAAAATGGTACCTCACTTGTGTGGGTAGGCCTAGTGCCTGCAACAGGAAATGGGCCAAAACACAACATGGACACCACATTTTTCCATGGAAAACTGATCCATTTTTTGCAATGTGTCTAGATGTAGATTTTGGGCCCTAGCTCAGCCAGCACGTTGGAAAGCCTAGCAAACCTGCAATTTTTTTTAAATTAATCCAGGATGGGGTGACTTGTGTGGCTCTCACAAGGTTCTGTTACCCAGAATCCCTTGTAAACTTCAAAATTAGTCTAAAAAAATAGATTTTCTTCACATTTCTGTAATGGAAAGTTCTGGAATCTGCGGGAAGACTCAAACTTCCACCCACCCAGCATTTCCAAAAGTCCCCTGATAAAAATGGTACCTCACTTGCTTGGGTAGGCTTAGTGCCCGCAACAGGAAATGGCCCAAATTGTACTGTGGAGACATCCAAAATATCGATCACAAAATGACCTGCTTTTGCAAGGGAGTAACCTGCGTTTTTGGTCCCGGGCTCGGCAGCCATCTAGGGAAACCTACCAAACCTAGATATTTCAGAAAATGAGACACCTGGGGGAGTCCAGGGACATGTGTCGCACATGGATTCCCTAATGTTTTCTTACACAGAATCCCCTGCAAACCTCAAATTTTGCCCAGAAAAAATCATCCCCAGCCCCCACCCCTACACTATGAAAAAAATGTGTCCCTGGTGCTGAGTGGGCTTTCTGCCCGCCCAGGGCAAAAAGATTGGGGGCAGAAAGACTGTGCCCTTTTTTTGGGGGGTGGGGCACTGGCATGCCCATTCTGGGCAACCCCCACCCCTACACTAAGAAAAAATAAATAATCCCTGGTGCCTAGTAGGCTTTCTGCCCCCCTGGGGGTCAGATCGGGGGCTACTGCCTCACCTGCCCCCTAGGGAAGCAGAAAAACTTTGGTCCCCATTTATGTGGGGTGGGGGCATGGCCATGCCTATTGTAGGCAGCCCCCACTCCTCTTTTATAAATCAAATCTCTGTTGTCTAGTAGACTTTCTGCCCTGGGGGGCAGATGAGGGGTAATAACATCCATCTGCCCCCCAGGGAGCAAAAAGACTGTTTCATTTGTGTTTGGTGGGTGTGGGGGCATTGGCATGCCTATTTTGGACAGCCCCCACACCTACATATTCAAAAAAAATATTCCCTGGTGCCTAGTGGGCTTTTTGCCCCCCAGGGGGCCAGATTGGGGGCTAGTGCCCACATCAGCCCCTAGGAGGGGAAGAAAGACTTCTGTTGTAATTTTGTTTGGGTGGGGGCATGGTCTTGCCCATTGTGGGCAGCCCCCACACCTCTTTTATACACACACACACACCCCGCTCCCTGGTGTCTTCTGGTGGATCCCTGCTTGGGGATCACCCTCCTGTGGCGATCCCCAGGCGATCCCCAAACAGTGATCCACTACGGAAAGGTACTATTGGAAAGGGGAGATTCTCCCCTTTCCAATGATACCTCTCCCTTGTGTTTCGGTACTTAAGGGCTGAGATAGCCCCACGAGTACCGAAACAGTGAAAGTGAAATGAGTCGATCAACTCATTTCAGTTTCACTTTCAATGTAATGACGTCAGCGCACCATGCGTTCGATCGTCATTACATTGAAAGAAAAAAAATGCCTCGGGCATCTGGGGAAGCTCTTCCTCAGCTCCAGCGGCTCAAAAATAAAAATGGAAATCCCTCCGCTGTAAAAAGCAGAGGAATTTCCTGGTTGTGTGCAGAGGACGGAATGCTTCCGTCCTCAACACACGACCACAGTGGCTGAGGACGGAACTGTTCTGTCCTCAGCCATGAATGCGTTAAACTAAGTAAGATCTATTTATCACACCTAACTTTAACGTTACTTTAACCTTTGTTTTTTGCAGTGAATTTCCACTTTTTTTTTTCTTAAAGTAAATTCATTATGTTTTGGATTTATATATGTTAGAATGACTGAAGAATATATCAGGTGTAAACACATCATTTTGAAAGCAAATCTATTAGTATTGTAACATAACAGGAAAGGGTGCGCAGTTTCCAAAATCTTTCTAATAAAATATGTCTGAGTATAATAGGATGTAATAAGACAATATTTCAGGTGAGACTGCCAATCTCCTCAGTTCCTGTAACTGTCACATTGAGAGATCTTTCCAGCAAGTTCATTAATAATCTAATGGTAGAGTTTTCAAGGGATTTGTACGGTGTTTTTACATTAGAGGTAATTATAATTCAGAAAAAGAGCGATCAGTTTTTGCACTAATGTATTTTATTACTTTTGACCAAATCTATTTTTAAGGTGTTTCATTACTCACGCGAGAGACTTCCGAACAGCTGACAGGACACCTGCGAGATCATAGAGTTATAAATTTCATTTTAAAGTATTGTATAGAGCTCTTTTTCATGTGTTCACTTAGGGGCATATGTACAATAAAGTGGTGAAGCATGTCGTTATGCCAAGAATGCTAACAACACACTTCGTCACTTTAGAAATGCAGGGCTGCACCATATTTACTAGAATATGGTGCAGCCCTGAATTTCCCCCTGCGCTGGCGCTAACTTTAGCTGCCTAGCGCCAAAGCAGGCACCCTTGCACCATAGTGCTAGGGTGCCTGTGTTGAGGGGAAGATTGTTTATGTACAGGAAGGTCCCCCTTCCTGTACATAAACAATCTTTAAATGCTGTTTTGTAACTTCTATGTGTGCTGCTTAGTGCAGCACACATAGAAATTGCAAAACTGATTTTTTTTTTAAATCATTGTTTATGTGCAGGAAGGGGGACCTTCCTGCACATCAACAATCATAGGCAATTTGCTGTTTCTATGTCTGCTGCACAAGGCAGCACACATGGAAACAGCAAAAACGAGGAGAAATAAAACATTTCTCCTCGTTATGCCCTGCTAAGACCAGGTTTTCCCTGGTCTTAGTTTTGGCGCTGCCTCCAATTTATGCTGCCCTTGTTAATAGGAGGCAGCGTCAAAATCAATGGGTGTTGCGGTGGAACGCCCACCACAACACCCATTGCCGTCTCCTTTCACGCTAAATACAGCGTGAAAGGGTGCCTTGTAAATAAGGCGAGGCCCCTATCGCCATCACAATGTCCCTGAATGGGACGTTGTGGTGGCAATAGCGGCTTGTAAATATGCCCCTTAGTGTTTAATACTAATCTATAATAAGTGATTCATTTGAATATGTTTATTATATTTATTTAAGTTTTACAAATTAATAAATCCCACAAGCCTCTCGCAAGAGTCAAACACACAATCTCCTGCATGGAGTCCGAGGGGGCTGTGCTTCCTGTTCGACTCTCCAGAACCGCTCAAAAGATTGTATATTTAGAATTAACTTAATAATAGTGTTTTCTTCTAATTCTGAACATAGTAAGACATTAGAGATGTTAATTAAGTTAGAAAAATGATTGTGTCTTGTTCAATTCAACATATGAAGAAATAATTTTTTACCATCCCGCGAGACACTCATGAGAGTTCTGCAAGAGGAACACACAATAAGGAAGTGTTATGATTGATTCATATGAATGTCTCTATTTGCAAAAGGAAGCCTCCATCTGTTTTGCTTCATTTGTGTATTGGATTTTGCTGTGGGTAGACCTTCTTTGCTTGTTCTGTTTACCCTTTACAATTTATTTTTATGCAAAGGAGAAATGTCTTCATCAGATTCTGATGAGCAGCCTCATGCAGTTGCAGCACCTCAGCTACCTCAACTTGCCAAAGAATCTCTGTTTTGGCAGTTTGTTGATGTGAGGTCAGGTGGCAAAAGTGTCAGCAAAGTTTGTAATATGAAAACTTTGCAAAAAGGTGTTCAGCCAGGGAGTAACAAGCAGAAGTATTGTATGAGCACTACAGGGATCGGAGGCCTTAAGATCCATGCATCCACAAAGTGTAGCTCAGGCAGAGTTAGCTTAGGCTGCCGAACTGGAGAGCTCTTCAGGTGCTTCCACATCCTTTCAACCTGGAGACACTGTGCCTGCTCAGGAGCTTACTGCTCAAGCAGACAATAATCCTGCTTATCCCAAGAAAGTTCTTTTATGCTGCTCATGTAAGCAGATAATGTTTTCCTCAGAGATGAGTAGAGCTGGGCAGGACAAACTTGTGCAAGAGCACAAATGCCTCCCCCACACCCCCGGCAATAGTGTTTTATTTTGAACAATAATTTTTTCCACATTTTTCTCCTGTTTGATTTGAAGAGGATATTGTTGCATTTTTTACTTTTTTGCAAAGTCAAAAAGTTAAAAAACACCAAAAAAGCTTAAAATTATTGAAAACAGTTAAAAAGGCCTCTTTTCAGAGCTACCCTAAAGTTTCATTATCTGTGTTGTTTGTATTATGTTTCCTTTTTTTTTTTAACTCCAGCGAGAGTCTCGTGAGAGCCTGAAATGCCAATGAACCTTGCATACATATTGTAATTTAATTTTTGTCTTTAACTTCACTACATTAGGTGACACTCAGAAGAGCCAATTTTGTTTTTTGAAAAAGTTTTGATTTGTTGTGTGTTTTTTGTAGCTTTTTTCTAATTTGTATAGAACAGAAGTGTTGAAACTTTAGAAAAATAAGGGTTTGTAAATTTGGATATCAAGTATGGTAAAAAAATATCTAATGCTTACAAAGGCATTTGTGCTCTTCTGCTAGTTTGTCCTGGGCTGCAGCATTCTCCCCTGAAGAGAAAATTATTGTCTTGCTAAGACAACTGAAAAGTGCTTTATTCAAGTAGGCTGGGTTATTTGTAGTCTGACTTGCCACAACCTGAGACGGTGCTGGTTTGCCTGCTTGAACAGATGTAGAGGCACCTGATAACACATCTAGCTCTGCACTTGTCTGCATCTCTCCTTGAGCTGGACGTTGGGGATGCATTGGCCTTAAATGCTGCAACATGCCCTTTGTTCCCATACGATACTGTTTCTTGTTGCCTCTTCTAAATTTCTGATGGCACACTTTGTATTTCACGTGCCTTGCAAACACTTTCTTCCCTCTACGTGCCATCTCAAAGAATTGCCATGCAATAGACTCCTTTGGTTGAATAGGAGATGTAGTTTATACAGGTGCTGCTTGTTCATCACTGTAAGGCGAAGACATATTTTCTTCTCAGCGAAGTGCTGCAGAGTTAGAAGAGGAGATCGACCTAGGACTCTGTAGATGTTTTCACATCAAAGTGCTGCTCCTAAATGAGGAAAGATGAGTGACCACTCCAATAATTCATGGCAATATTGTTAACTATAAAACACAACAATTGGAGTGCTGTCCTTATGGCAAATGTGTTTGGAGGAAATATCAGTAGATACTCTAATGATCCTGTTTCGAATATGCTGGTGTGTCAGTTACTTATTTTGATTTCAATTGAAAACTGTTCAATTATGGATGCACATAGAAGAATAGAAATAGACAACGGTCTGTCTGATAACAAATCTTCCCTGTATACTGCATGTACGGGAAAGGATGTACACAGACATTAAGTTGTCAATGACACCTCCTCTCAAGTTGAAGAGTGTCTGTACTAGTGAGTCAGAGTCAGTAATTTCTCTTCTAAGATCCTGAATAATTGTATAACGCAGTAATATTGCGAATAACAGTAAAATATAAATTAATAATGTCTGTCTAAGAGGTGTTTGGATGAGTAGTGTATGTAGTACAGTGTGATAAATGAGTGCACTATATACTGTTTACACTGTTCTTTTGCGTGTCAATTGCGCAGTGTGCAGGCAGAATATACTCATGTAAGACTTCTTCTGAAGGAGGCTTCAATAAGGATGTGGAAGGACTCTGGCATTTTTCATCACAGTTGCTATCTTGATAGAAAAAGAACATAATTTATTTTTAGAGTATTTGTCTTATGTTTGGAATTTAAATATTTAATTTCTCAGAAATTTCATTTACACTGAATATATCCTGATATAATATACATAATTCATATACACCAGAATACTCATAGTGTGTATAGTTTAATTCATTAATTAAATGCAAACCATCATGGAACTGTGGGGAAAAATAATTCAATTAGATTTAATTTTTAAAAAAAACATATTTTATATGTATGAAACCAGCATTGGTACATAGTACACATTGATACTCATTTATTTATTTTAACTCCATTTTTTAATATTAAAAAAGTTCAATCATTAGATAGTTGTTATCCTTGGTAGGCCACATAATGACAAGGAAAATGAACTTTAATGCTTTTTGTCCATTTATATCTACATTGACATTTCTAAACATTGTTTCCTCTAGAACTTTGGTTCTAGAAATATAAGATAGGAATTTGAAGGTTTCCAGAGTAGTTGATTAACTGCCCAGGATGAACAATAATGGCAACAGCAGTCTACGTTGGGTTACACCTTGAGTAGTTCTTTCAAAACTCACACACACGTGAAGCATTATTACATCATCACTGAGACGTCAGTAGTATCTATGGTTACCTCCTACTGGGGATAAGGGATCACCTATGTCCGTAAGTTTGTCAAACTGGGCTCATAAAAAGGTCATTCCCCATTCACTGGGTTTTCTAATTCTTTGATTCCATTGTGAATTGAATCTGTTCGTCATGAAGGCACCACTTATTGCGATAGGAGCCAATTACAGGGAAGCAGTCACTCAGCATCTCAAGTCAGGAGGTGCCCCTGACACGGGGCAGTTACGTTTGTAATAGCAGTGGAGTATGCCTTTGAGACGTTTTACACATGGGTGGAATTTGAGCCTTTGATACTGCCTCAGGACAGTTTCAAGCTTACAAACCAGTGCGACCACTTGCACACTCTAAGGCATACCAAAATTTGGAAATCCCTATGATTTACCAGGAACAACAGAACTGGTTTACTGGTCGATTGTCACATACGCACAGAAATGTCAGCTGGGGACCCTGAGCAAGGAAGGGACTACTTGGCCAAACGTGGCTAGTTACCAACCTGTTCCTCGCCTTGACAACCTAGCACCTGCTGAGGTGATAGGAATTTTAAATTACATAGTCGCCTTATACAGGAGACTTGAACAGTTTGTACAACGCATCCTGAGCTCCAGACCTGCTCTCTCAGTGGGACTAGCTTCTCCGACACAAGTACAACCCATTAGCCCAGAGACTATTATCAAGGGAAAATCGCCCACAAAGCGTGATGAAATAGCTTTTTGAGTTGCTTGCAAGGCCAACCAGTTAGAAGCAGTGTATCCATAGACTACATCCCAAGACAAACATAGAATACTGGCTGTGTGCCTTCCTCTTAGGATGGTGCCACCCATAGAGGAGGGTAACACATGAAGAACCATATTTGCATGCATTCACACCAGCGCATAGCATGCCTTCATTGAGGTTCTCCCTGATGTACTTAAACAGGTACAAAATGAGCAAGAAGCTGCACCAGGACTTAGGAATTCAGTGGCAGATGTACGACCGTTTTTTGCAGTCGCAAATGGGAATTCGGCCCGTTTCCGCCCGCAAAATTGGTTTGCCCCATGCACACAACATATTTTGCGAGTTGGTAACCTATTACCAACTCGCAAAATATGGTTTGCGACTTGCTACTAGGAAGGGGCATGCCAAGGGTGCCCCTTCCTAGTAGCGAGTCTCACAACAATGTATGATTGTTTTGAGACTGCATTTGCGGTCCCAAAACACTCGCAGTTAACCCCCTATTTCAAGTAGGTGGTAAACCACTCGCAAACGGGAAGAGGTCCCCAGGGGACCCCTTCCCCTTTATGAGTGTTTGCGAAAATATTTTTTAAAAGCAGGCAGTGGTCCCAGGGACCACTGCCTGCCCTTAAAAAATGAAACTGAAAAGTTTCATTTTTCTTTTTTAAATGCAGCCCGTTTTTCTTTGAGGAAAACGGGCTGCATTTTTAAAAAAAATGCTTTATTTAAAAAGCAGTCACAGACATGGTGGTCTGCTGACCACAGCAGGCCACCATCCCTGGGAGTGCTAGCAATTCCCAATGGGGTCGTAAATTGTGCTTGCCTCATGAATATTAATTGTCTGAGACACTGTTGTTCATTCACTTTTGCAAGTCTCAAATTGCGAGTCGCAATTTGACGCAATTTGCGACTCGCAAAAGTGACTGGTTGTACATCTGGCCCTCAGTTAATAGGGAACTTCTCTGCAGTTTCCTCTATCATTCTAAGCCACATTAAGGGAGAAGTTTGGCTGTACGTCAGAGATTGGAAGATGTGCCGGTTCAAGATTGCGAAGGGGAATTACCCAAAATAATCTCTGAAGTTTATAACTCTGTGGATCGTGGTACCTTGGGCAAACAACCCGTTAAGCCACATTTAAAATCTAAATATGACAATATGGGTTCCATTAAAGGGAAATCTGCAACAGAAATGAAGACGAAACAGTGGAAGAAAGAGAAAAGAATGACTGGTTTACCCGCATCCCTGGTAATCTAGTACAGGTGGTTACAACTTAAGGGACCGCAAAAAAATTTAAAAACCTGAACGGTATCAGTATTCTGATAGCCTCTCTACACGTTCTTTTCAGGACACTGATGGTAAATGAGCAGAGAGAGGGAGTCAATCCAAGTACCAAAGAAAGGAGGAGTATAGCAGGAAAAATGAAGCAGGACGTGAAACTGACAGCAGCGTAAAGAGGGAGGAGAAAGGATTGGACTCTAAAACTCCATTAAAAAAGAGGAAAGTAGCAGGACTTTCTAAGAAACCTGTCGATACAACTACGAGTCCTCCTGCGAAACAGGACTTGGGTGAGAGCGCTTTTAGACAGCGCAGCAGAAGTCACAATGGTGCATCAGATGCTTCAGAGGTTTCTGGATGCAAATCAACTGATGAGTTTATACAAATTGAGACTCCAGAAACACATTTAAATCCTCCTGATAAGAATTATAATTTAAATATACAAATTGAAGGGATATACCACATACCATTAAAGATGTCTACTGCGCACAGTTGTCCAATGATTATGACATCCTCCTAGCTGAAGAGGACTGATAAAGGTGGATTTGGGTTTATTACAACATGTTAGGATCAGTTAAGAGCTATCATACAATTAAAATGGGCATTATAAACACTCAGATCAGGTTTTGTGCCTTGGCAACTTTTAAACAAAACAGTTATTTTTTAACCCTGATAAACTGACACTAACACAGAAACCAATGGAAAAGAAAGAATCCAAATATACACTATTGAGTATTAAGCAAATGGAAGAAGCTCAATTCTCAGTTAGTGGTACAACCCCAGTGACATGGTTAATACATGGTATCTTTTCTCTACCGATTACAACTTTCATTGTCATTAAAAATATAAATCTACAGGTTGGTATAAAATCATGAAAAATTCACAATCGTCCCATTCATGGACATTTCCTTTTTCTTGAAAACTCACAAAGAAGTAAGTCTGGTATCTTGACATAAAAGCAGGTATGTAAACAAGTGAATGTGTGACAGAACTGCTGGGAAAGGGATTCTTCTAGAATAAGAGCCCTCACTCACCCGATGGTGACATGCTTCCTCGTGGGGTTCCCTCCTCACACCTGCACTGCAAGGTCCATGGTGTGGGCTACGACTCCCCAGGTGGGGAGTAGCGGAGGTGTTTTGTGATGAGTGATGGTTTTAGGGTAAGCGAGGGACAGAGTCAAAAAAAGGAATGTAGAGTGGTTATTAAAACTATCTCCAGTTTGCCTAATAAACTTTATTCCGTGGCCCGCTGAGGATAGGGTTAAAAAAAGGACCGGGTTAGGAAAAAATATATACCCCTTTCAATGGTCAGTGGTCAGTTTCCTTTTTCTTAAATGTGTTTTAATGAAAATGAAGATGACCGTGATATCAGTACAGCTAATTGCAGAAACCCCCGGAACACTTCATTTTGTGTGATACTATATAGTTGCATGGAATGTGCAGCACTTTGATGCCAGGGTTAAGTTGTGTTTTATCCGTAATCCCCTCTCCATTCACCCCCACACACCAAGGAACTGTTGAAAAGTGGTTCTCATTTATGTTTAACAAATACTACTTGCTGTGGGCTGGAACAGTTTAAAAAATAATACAATGTTGTGGAAGGGCCTTCTACCCACCACCCCAAAGCATATTTAGAAATATCACTTGGCCTTGTATTGCTATGAAATACATGCGTTTTGATGAATTTAAAAATTATTGTCAAATTTGCTTCAAAAAGAAGCCCCTTTGACTTCTGCGGCTGAACTATATAATCTGCACACAGCCAGAACTGCTTCAGAGAATCAGAGGCTTTTACACACGCAATATCCAAAGCATTTCGTTGATATCATGCAAACAAAATTCAATTTGACTTTGACAAAGGGTGTAGTGCATCTTTTTAAGAACATTGGATCTGGTCTGGTAACTGGTTTGAAGCAGTATTTGGACTGATGCCATCATTTTTCCACTCTTTGTTCTCCAGCCTGTTTGGAAGTTTTGCAAACATCTTACTGCTATTGGGCTGTGGTATTGTCATCTTTCTCCTGTTCCTACAAGAAAGCCAGCATCATTGAGTAGCCATATCCTGCTGAACAAAGATGCAGAGAGACTCTAGCACATTTTTTGAGACATGTTTGGGTCTCCAAACTCAGCGAAAACTGGATGCTATCCTTTCGTAAAACAGATGCTACACGAGTGAATCCTGTGTTCTGGTGCAGAAACTGTCCAGCTGAAATCATTTTGGACTACATCTGGAACAGCTCCCAGTATCTTATGTTGATATGAAAGCTATCCTGCAACCTCTACAAGAACACCTGAGACAATCCTGAGCAATGCATCTGTCCCTCCTACAGGATGCTGACTATGATGGATCAGTCTCACCAGTGACACGTTTTGATGCAACTCTCGATGAGTGGCTTGATTCATTGTTAATGTTTAAACCTCCAAAGAAAGATTCTAACATTACTGAGTTCCTCAGATGAGCAACCAATTGCTGGTCCATCGAATGTGTGAACTAACAACAATACACACACATTTATTGGTTTCTTTAAGGACCACACATATGCTATGTGTGCACCCTAATGGCTTTGGCAAGTTCTCCAATGAGACACATCCACCTTATGTGCCACAGAGACTGTGATGTGAACTGGGAAAAGTCTTTTAACAGACTTTTTTTTAAAATTGCTTTTCTTTTTATTCAGCATATTTTTAATTTGGCCTATTTTTATCATCACTGGTATGTTTAATCACCAACACGCATCTCCCTTTAGGACACATTTTAGACAGACTGCGTTTTAAATATAATCATGAATTGCTTAAAACAATGCAAGGCTTAAAAGTATTCATACTTTACTCATTACATATGCCATTTTATGTACTCATACGTAAGATGTATAAACTGCCTTTATTTTATGCTATGATAGATCTTATATATTATGTTTAGATATTTATTAGGTTTTAGGTGTTTTATATTCTAATAATTTGAGAGCATGGATTTCCCAACATGTAGCTAAATCCCTACATGTTAAACATGTACCTATGACGTCACAGTCAGACGTCCAAGCCGGGGATGATGTAAAGGCCCTAAGGTCTGACTCCATTTTGAGTAGGCCCCGACTCCATCTTATGTAACAGAAGTTGCCATTTTTTCCCAATTTATGCAGAATCATTGTCATGTCTGCCATTGATGCACATGTCGTTTGACTTTATTGTTCCAAGAACTATCAAATTGTCAAGTAATTTTGACAATGACATAGATATAACACCTTCAGCGGCATCAGTCTGGGACAAGTGTCTGTTTTTCACAATGTCAAGGTCAAACAAAAGTAAACCCAGACATATAGTCAAAACAGTGTTTAGTCAGAACAGTGTATAGTCAAAACAATGTAGTCTGAATTCACGTTGATTTACCTTACATCAGGATATGTCTGGGACATACACCTTGATGCACATAATCTATGTCAGAAAGTCATGAACTTATGTCAGAAATTCCTTAACTTATGTTGGAAATTCCAATCCTTGATAAGAGATAGTATAAAATGGCTGCCAATTGACCTCTTGTCAGTAGAAGTCCTTCATACAGATTATCGCATAAGATACTGCTGGAGACGGTCTTGACTGCTGCCAAAGCACCAAGAAGATGCTACATTACATCTGATGCAGATAATGATCTGAGACCAGGAGAAAGGACATTGCTGCATCGTGTGTTTTCCTTTTGCCTAGAACAGTGCCTCCATGCTTCTGTGAGTACCACAGCTTTGGTTGTCAACAAAGTATGCAGCACGTTACTTCTCCCTAAGAAAGTCTAGATTGCAAGTTCTACTTTCCATGCTCTTCCAGTGTAGTGCATAGAAGTAGGTTTGAGGGTGTTAGGTTTTATATGACATTTTAACTAAGCAAGAAATGTTAATTTTATGTTTTAAATTACATTTTAACTATGCTCGAAATGTTAAATTTATTATCGTTGTTCACATCATGCCTATTTGCTGTTTTATGATATTATGTGTGGTTGTTTTAGATGGACTGAGAAACAGGTTTGCCCTGTTGCAATAAAGGCTTTTAGTTAAAAGTGCCTATTCTTCCTAGTATCCTTTGTATATGATATTGTAATGAGTGAAACAGGTTTGTATCCAGTTCCACAGTGCCTCAGTTCCTGGCTTAGGGATTGTTAGCAACCCAAAGAGCAATGAACCCACTTCAACAATGTATTTGGTGGGGTTCTGCGGGGCTACAATAACCTGTCTTTCACCTTCAGCGCTCATGCAGTGAACCAAGTTCACCCATGTCACTCGTGGGTGGGAAAGCAATACTTGTAGAGCTAAGCCAGATTCGTAGTTTATGTAACACCAGAGTTGCTTTGAGGCCGTAATTGGCTCAGTATAACTTAACCCATTCTGCCCTGAATTCAGCACCATCCTAAAAATATTGTGGTTATCCTTGTCACAAATAGACAGACCAGCGCCTGTAGTCAATTTAAAAATGTGTATGTGCAGTTCACCATTTATCAAAAATGTAGTTCACACCTACATGAAATCTACACCTGAGGAACTAAGTGTAAATTAGATGTAAATGCATATGACATGGCATCACTGTCTCTTCAGACATGCAAAATGTACACTGTTAAGTTGCACCAGTAGGTATGTCAGAGTAATGGTCAGGTATTTCCTCTGCAAATGTGGTGAAGGACTAGTCAGTCTTAACTTGGTGTGAATCAGAAACATTTGTATAGGCCTCCTCTACACTTTCAGCATCTGATAGACACAGATGTAAATGCTGCTGACATTGTGGGAAAGTGTCTAGCGCAAGCATCTGCAATGAGTAGCTCATGAACTACTGCTAGCTCTCCAGCTACCTATAAGTAGCTCTCTTGTGTGCAAAGCAACCTACCAAAATTGAGGCGTCTGCTTGTTTGTATTAATATATGTATACCAACATTGCAAAGTTTGTATGTGAGACAACAATGTATGTATTTTCGGAACTCATAAGCTGACATTTTTATAAAAAGTTTTGAATTTTCAAAATATATTTAAATCTGATACTTGAGTGATAAATCATGCGACACTAGGGAGACTTTGGGGCTTATTTATGAGAGCACTGTGTCACTTTTGCACCACATAATGTGATACATGTGAGACACAGGGTTCTCATAAAGATTTATGAAGCCACGCAAAATCACCATGCGTGGCTTTGAACGGCCTCATAAATTATTAGTAAGGCGACGCATCGCATATTGCTGCATCACCTTACACTGGGACCGGGAGGCATACCGTGGGCTTTGTGGTGGGTTTTCCCACACAACACCCAGGAAATTTGACGCTGCCCCAGATTTACAAAGTGATGCAAACCTGGGGAAGCGTCAAATCTGTACTCCTCCAAAAGTGAGGCGTAACAAGAAGAAATATGTTAATTTCTCCGAGTTTTTTCCTCTTTCCATGTGTGCTGCATTCTTGTGCAAGGGTGCCTACGTTGGCGCTAGGCTCCCAAAATGTCGCCAGCGCAGGCAGAAAGGACAGGAATGCATTATATTGCTTAATTAAGGTGCATTACTGCCCTCTCACTTTGGTGTAGGGCAGTGCAGCAAGGGGATCACTGCTGATAATCTTGCATATGACAACCACTAATATAATTTGTCTGATGTGGTTGCTATAACAACATTAAGAATATTAGTAGCTCTTGATGATATTCATTGAACATGAGCAGCTCTTAATACAGAAAAGGTTGGACACCCTTGGTCTAGAGTCATCAGAAGTGTGGGATATTGTCAAGGGTTTTCCTCTTCAGCTATGCATAATCTACAAATTGTTTTGTAAAAACTCCACAATCCTCACAGACTTTTCGAACTCCAAATGTAGTTTTAAGTCACAAACCTCTGCAAAAAATAACATACACACTTTTTATGAACCTTTATTTCACCCAAAAAAAAGTTGTGAGGCAATTCGTGCAGAAATTCTTTTGTTTTTTTGCACAAAACATGTTTTGCATGTAATTGTGGGAAATTTAGCAAGCTGTGGAATGCTAAGTTTGCTAATTTCACTCACCCATAGAGGTTGTAGGATGAAGACATGTGCTGGTAAAAAGGTTTACAATTGAAAAAGAGAAATCTGAAATGTTCCAAATTTTCTGACCCGATATGCATATTCTAAGCAATATATACAATACATTCATGCTTAAGGCTCAGAAAATAGGTAGAACATTTTTCATGAATTTCGCAGAGTTATGCCTTATATCTATCATATGCTTATTTCATACATACTTAAGTGCCAATGTTTTGTTAATGTGTCAAACAGGAGTTGCATTTCAGGCCTACAGCTTGGGCTAACATAAGAACATATTGTTTAAGCATTATGAGTTGCATAATTAATCTTGCATTTCGATTAACACATTTACCAAATTATGGAAGTATTATTATTATTAAACACATCTAATAATGTCAAACTTCACAACACAGTTTCTTCATGTTAGCATTTTCTGCTAGTTGCAATCATTTCCTATGTTAACTTCATACTTCTTTATCAATAAACTAAAATATGTCACGTAGATACGTGAACACGGTTCAGAATTCTAACACACAGTTACACAAGACAGAATTATATGCGGGTGCGCTCTACACATGATTATGATGCACTCCTACAAATGAGTAAAATGCAAATACGAAATTTCTACTCCATCAGTTCCCCCCTCTGATGACGTTGAGTCATCATAATAATCTTCAAAATCCCCTGTAGAGTAGACCAACCTAAACAGATGTAGTAGCTAGTCTTCTTTGCCTGAGCTCCTTCATTTGCTTCAAATTCCCATAGTAAACGTCCTGCAGTCTTTCTATCCTTCTTTCCCTTTCCCCTAAGGAGTTCTCCAACTGCCTCGTTCTATGCAATTTATATGCCCTCATCATTCCAACTAAAACAATGATACAGATTATTATAATCAGTATCGGTTGCAAGGTGTATCCAAAGATTCCACTTCCCAGATTTGTAAACCACCTTCCAACTGCGCCAAATCATTTATCCCAAACTCCTTTGGCTGCCAAATCTTGTATCTCCTGATGTATATCAGTAATATTACTAATATATCCCTTCAGATCTTTACTTTTATCAGGGATATCAGAACAACACTATTCGAGCTTCAGCATCCGACAGACTCCGCCCTCCTTTGCGAGTAAAACATCTAATGCAAGTCTATTCTGCATCACCATCACCATTATTGAGACCATCTCCCCAGCAATAAGTAGCAAAGACTTAGGGGCTGATTGCAATGGCGGGGAGACCGCCACCGACAGGCTGTCGGTGGCGGTCTCCCCGCCATCGTAACCAACTTTACCGCCTGCCATGTTATGATGGCGGGTGGACATGTGGCGGTTGTAAAGACCGACCGCCACGCATCCGACGGGTTCCTTGAGCCTGCCGGTGCTGCGGAGGGGCTCATAGTCCCTACAATGCTGGTGGTGCCTACCAGGCACCGCCGTAGGGATTACGATGTCCCTTTCCGTCAACTGTTTTATGGCGGGTTACCTGCCATGAAAAGGCTGGCAGAAAGGGACATTGGGGGCCCATAGCAGGCCCCCCTTCCCGCTGGCCTTTGGTTGTGGGTGTTGGGGGTCACCTATGGTGCCCCCTACATATCCATGTACCATGTGCAGGCACCGCATGGCGCCTGCCATGTAGTGCAGGGATATGTAGCATGTCCTGTTTTTACATTGTGGTGGGAGATGCAGCCAGCAGCACACGCCACAATGTAAAATATAGGCATTGCCACCGCCGTGGTGGCGGTCGCATTGTAATGCCTACTATGGGACCACCTACAGCGTGTCGGGCGGTCCCAATCACTGATATGATGGCGGACGGACTGAAGTCGTCCGCCATCATAATCAGCCCCTTAGTTGTGTTAACAAACAACCTATCCACTACGTTAGACAGTTTCCTAATTTTGACATCATTAAGCACTACTTCCAAACTAGGTATTATTGCTCCGAAGATGTCTCCCACAGCCTCTCCAGCACTCAATTAACGTTTCCCCCTGCTTTTTTCGATCTTCCTTCAGGACTCTCCAAATCCTCCACATGGTATATTTTCGGAAACACAACCGCCAAATAACACATACCATACCATTTGCTCAGCAAACATACGTACGCATTTGTTCCACACACAAAATATGCTCCCGGTACCATGCGAACTGACTCCTGCAAAAACGTCTTCCAAGGGCCGTTGACAAAAAATATATGCTCGCATACACTCTGCCCTACAAATAGAGAATTGTAACTACTGTCAGCTTGTCGTATGCAAAGCGTTCCTCGCTGTTGTCAATCTAGGACTATCGGACCAGAACTCCCTTCAGCCTTATGGGCTAACTTCTCCTTGGTCCAATCAGAATCCTATCCGTGTTATCTATATTGTTAACCACTTCCCTAAGTCTATCTTCTACTTGGTCTATACATTTCTTTTATATATCTGTTAATATGCAAGTTAAATTATGTCAATCCGCGTAAGCAGTATCTAATGTTACAAGTGCTTCAAAATAATTTTCCATTCTTTCCTTCTCTCTCTTGGGCATCATACTTATTCAAATGTTTATATAAAGGTATTTCTGAAAGTACCTCGTCATAATTGGGGAAGTAGTACTCATAATGACCCTTTCCATAGAACATACTAAGGAGTAAGCAACAACTAATACCATAGGTCAAAGGCAAATGATGGTAAGTGATTCCCTCTTCCGCTGATGCGGGTAATTGCATACATACATAACAATCTCTAACTTCCATGGTGTATACATATTTATACAGCAACTTAGCATAAGCATTTAATGTATGATCTCCCTTAGACAGGTCTACCCGAGGGCAGCGACTAGTTTGCTCTATTAAGCCTTCCTCAGATCTTAGTGTACCCTCCTTTGAGGCAGCAGTCGTAGGTGTGGATGTCCCATCTACTCCCACCCCGTGCTCCTCACTGTCAGCTGAACTTAAAAATTACTCTATAATGACTACAGCTATCACTACAATAGCCCCACTAAGAGTAGTTCGAATCACTTTTCAAGGAGAGAAATAGCACTCTTTTTTCCTTCAATCTCCACGTATGACAAAGTTCTTGAGCAACGTTTGAAGCCTTGGAAAGTTCTTTTCAACAGTCCCTTCTTTACAGTATTTACACAGTACAGAAGACCTCCCTAGCCCTATTTCTTTTTCTTTTCTAGGTAAAATCCCTAAATTTGTTCTTCTTCCATTCGGGCCTAGGTTATCTTTTTCAACAAATTATTTACAGTTCACAATTCAATTCACATCCCATTTCAGGTCAGAGCCAATATCCTCCATGACTCATTGTAGCAGTTTAGCTCTCAATGCTGCAATCTCTTGAGGAGACTGTGGTGCTCCGAAACTTGGGAATTCTACATCTTCCAAAATCAGAGTCCTTAAGCCACTTAGACCTGGTGGGAAAGGAACAGTCAATGACAGAGTGCATTTTCTTCAAGCCCAGGAACTCTCAAAAATATCTCGATCACTAGCACCGAAATCTAGGACCTCACTCTCCCGGGCATTTGCCACCAGATACGTCCACTCGGGAGAGGAATACTAGGCACTCGAGTTCTTCTGGATCTCCTTGCTTTTTCCGTGTCCTGCTCGGTCTCACTCAGATCCGACTTGGAAATTTCACTTATTGGTGCAAGTTCTCTTTCAGATGCAAGTTTCAGGCTCTTCCTCCTCTGTCTCACAAGCTAAGTCTCAGCTGCAACATTGTTCTGCCTGGACTGCCTATGACTTCTTGTCACACCAGCCTTCTCCACTGAGTCAGACTTTCCATCACTTGCAATGGTACAGTCTCTCTCAGAGTCTATGCCAGGGTCCTATGTAGCTTGACCCCCCTCAGATCGACCTGGTGTGCATCCAGCCTCTTCAGGTACCTCTACAGCTTGGCCTGTCCCTTCCCATGACCTTTCAGTCACAGCTGGAAATTCTTCTGAGATAGGAGTTGTTTCAACAGAGGGACCCGCAACTCAATGTGTTTGTGAGGCATGGACCCAATTCGGCACTCCACCACACTTCATAGCAGTCGTAGTTACTAGTATCGCTTGTATGGACCATGCCAATGAGGATCAAGACAGTTTTTCCTCACGTGTCTTTTGATGAGAACCCAATCTCGTGGGTTCAGGTCATGACAGAGATCCCTTGATGTCTGTGCAGTCGCTGCTTCAACATGATGAGACACAGAACAAACGACGTCAGCAAATCCTTTACAGTAGTCAAAGATCAAATCATCTGAAATGTTCACAAACGCATTGTCAGGCATGGCAGGCAAACGCATCGCTCTCCCCATGAGTATTTCGGGGGGCGACAACCCAGTTCTCCTGTCATGGATGCTGCACAGGCTCCTTAGCACTAGTGGTAGAGCATCAGGCCACTTCAAAGATGTCAAAGCACACACTTTAGCCCACTTCGATTTCAGGGTACCATTGATTTGCTCCACCATCCCAGATGCCTCTGGCCTGTAGCTACAATGTAGTCTTTCATACACGTTGAGAGCATCGCATAGTAACCTCATGATTTAATTCTGGAAATGAGTGCTTCTAACCAACTCCAATGTAGTTGGAAATCCGAACCTAGGAATGAGCTCTCTTAGCAATAACTTAGCTACAGTGAGGCTATGACATCTCCTAGTTGGGGATGCCTCGACCCATCGAGAAAAGATGCACACAACAACATAAATGTACCTCAAGCCATTGCACATAAGCATCCCAACAAAATCCATTTGGATCTGATTAAAGGGACCCCCTGACCTACCAATGTGGCTCAAAGCAGTCAGTTTCCCTGCATTCATTTGTTGACACGTGACATACCGATGACACACAGCTTCCGCAATCACTCAAAATTTCAGATTGAACCAAGTCTGCCTGAACAATCTCACCATTGCATCCCTTCCTATGTGAGTCGCTCCATGAATTTGCCTCACCATTGGGTGTACAGACAATCCGGTAACACTGCAAACACAAGGAGATGATGGACGGAGCACTGAAACTTTTCAGACACTCACCCCCAGTGACAGATCTCGGTTTAATCCATTATCGTTCTTTAGATCACTTCGCCACCCCAGTTCAGAACCAGCCATATGCAAATCAGTCTTGACCCTGTTCCTCATAGGAAAAGTTTCAGCACTATGTCCATCATCTCCTTGTGTTTGCTTTGCTCGCCCTAAGGTGGCAGGGAATGCCCACACTTGGGTCCCTTGCTCACTTCACCACTGGATTCAAGCTAGCCTGGCTGATGAGGGGTGTTACCCCGAAACCGGTCCCAGGATACTTGTTTCCGGTCCAGGGAAGACCTGGCATGGCAGTTCGGGCTTGACTGTTCCCATGAGGAACAGGGTCAAGACTGATTTGCATATGGCTGGGTCTGAACTGGGTTGGCATAGTGAGCAAAATAACGATGATGGATTCACCCCAGATCTGCGACTCGGGGTGTGTGTCTAGAAAGTTTCAGCGCTCCGTCCATCATCTCCTTGTGTTTGCTTTGTTTCCCTAAGTTGGCAGGGTATGCCCAGACATAGGTCCCTTGCTCAGTTTGTCACTGGATTCAAGCTAGCCTGGCTGATGAGCGGTGTTACCCCAAAACCGATCCAAGGATGCTTGTTTCTGGTCCAGGAAAGACCTGGCTTGGCAGTTCGGGCTGCACTGTTCCACTGAGGAACAGGGTCAAGACTAATTTTCATATGGCTGGGTCTAAACTGGGGTGGCGAAGTGAGCTAAAGAACGATGTTCAATTCAATCCAGATCTGTGCCTGGGGGTGAGTGTCTGAAAAGTTTCAGTGCTCCATCCATCATCTGCAAAGGTTTCGCCATCAACGAAAAGTTGGGAATCCACTGTCGACGGTAGCCAACCATTCCCAAAAACATTCTGACCTCCTTTTGGGTACTAGGCTGATTCATCTTCATGATCGCCTCCACTCTTTCCGGTGACACCTTCCTCTTGCCCATTTCAATCCAATGGCCCAAATACTGTACTTCATTCAGACAATACTGAAGCTTACTCAGGGACACCTTATGCCTGTTTTCAGCCAGGTGATTCAGTAGAGCAATAGTATCATCCATACAAGCATCACACGTCTCAGACGCAATGAGAAGGCTATCGATAAATTGGACCAGCACTGAGTTTCGGGGCAACATCAGATTTTTAAGGTTGTTTTTCAAGATCTAGTTAAAAATGGATGGACTTTCAGAATACCCTTGAAGGATACAACACCACATTAAGACACGGTTTTCCAGCCGGAAAGCGAACAAAAAATGCTTTCCTCATGCAATGAGCCAGAGAAAAATGCCTGACAGAGGTCAATCACCGTACATCATTCAGCTTCACAAGGAATCTGGAATAGGATCACAGATGGATTCGGTACAGCGGGACAACATGGAATCACTATGCTGTTAAATTTCCTGAGGTCTTGGACACTGCAATATTTTCCGCTAGGTTTCTGCAAGCGTATAATAGGAGAGTTGCACGGACTTCCGATGATCTCCTTTATGATCCTGCGCGATCATAGACTCAATCCCAGGTGTAATCCCTGCCACCGTTTCTTGGGTCAGATTGTACTGGGGCGTTCTCGGAAATACTGCATTTGGCTTGACCTGTATGCTGATTGGCTCAACTCCTTGAATTAGTCTGATCTCCTCTTCTGTAAAGTCCTACACCACTGGCTAAATAGTGTCTCTAAGTCCAGTATAAGTCCAGTTTTTGTATAGCACACGAATCACCCCCGAAGGGGTCTCTCGGCACTGGGGGCCGTTGGGAAGATTAAGCGAGCTATTGCCCAGAGTCGCATGGTGCTGGGCAGACCCCTGCCGCCGGAGCCAGGGATCGAACCGTGATCCCCAGTGTCCAGCGTCAGTCGCCCTGGCTGCAGCGCCACACCTCTTCCCTAAGATCTAGTGGCATGTCTTCCTCTGTCAGTAAGGGAAACAAGGTAGTGCAAAGGTTATGGTTTGCCAATTTGAAAGCAATGTCTTCATCATTGGTTTGCAATTCAATTCCCTTCAGTGTGCAATAGATGGTACAATTCGGTTTACTCAACAGATCACCCCCTAACAAACACACTTGGCTGGAACCACACACCACGAACTGATGGTGATCCTGTAAGGTTCCGATTTTCACCAGGGTTTGTCATCTTTTTTTTAGCAACTCCTACAACTTGGATCAATTTTCCCAAGAGGGGCACAGACTTCATCAAAGGCATCTGAAGGTATGTCTGATTCCACTGTAGAATTCTCAGAGGCTGAGGCGCTTGCACTAATTGGTTCTGATTCCCTCCCGCATTAAATGATCTTAGCTGGGTCACTGTTGGTAACTGGTTCACCCCATCTGCCAACTGTATGAGTTCTCCTCCCTGGTCTTGGTTCACAGGATTGAGGCGACACTCGCATTTCCAATGCCCAATCTTGTGACAAAAATGACATGCAGTGGACTTCTTTAAGGTGGCGACGTCTATTACTGTCTTTGGATCTATAGGGTTACCTCTCCCTCTTCCCTGACCTGTTAACCCTCCAACTTGATGTACTTGTACGCCTCCTGGGGCATTCCCCTGATCACAGGCTGCAGCTCCCATCATCCCTTGCACCTGTACTCCCTTATGGGCATTTCGCATTTGGACCAACATTAATTTCTCCCTTATCCTCCTCTGTTTCAAATCCACCTGGCATACTGTGGTATTTCGTCCACAGATTAGTTTTGCCAGCAGATCAGATGCTGCTGGATAATGAGGCTGATCTCCGGCTAAGTCTAGTCACGAATTTGGACACAGATTGTCCGATGTCTTTAGGGTCAAGGGTATCTAACCCACTATACTGCTTGAAGACGTGTAACAGCCTTTCATAATAAGCGTGTACCGACTCCTTAGGCTCCTGGGTTGTTCAATCTCTCTTGACCCAATCGATGTCCTGTGGGGCTATTTTGGACTGCAACCCTGTGATCACCTGATCGTACTTCTTCATAACCAACGGTGAAGTACCATGAGCTACTGAGTCCCTTTCCGGCTCAGCACTAGGCCACTCGACAGCTATCTTACAAGCAGACCATAGATCACTAGGAACCACAATTTCAAACAAGGTGTTCAAATCAATCCACAACCCTTTCAAGATCTTAGCAAAGCGATCAACTTGCTTATACCACTCAGCAGGTTTCTCTCTTAATCTTGGGAAATCGTTTGTTAATGCAGCAAGATCACCCCGACTCCAAGGGACATGCACATACCCTCCACTAGGCACCTCCCGCAACAGGTATGCGTTCCCCCACCTGGAGGAGATGTCTCTCCTGTCACCTTTCTTGCTCTCTTCTTCCTCGGCCACCTCTCTCCACAATAATCCAGCATACTCCAAGCCCTCATTCCTGTTACCAATTCCCGTATGTGCGTCCTCAATCCAGTCACTCTTTTTTCCTCTAATTCTTGGTCACTGTAGGTAAGCCTGTGATTTCCCTGCAATGCCTTTTTCGAGATAAATCTACCCCATACCTCTGAGCCAAATCTCATGTGCTTGTCTTGCCCTCCGGGTGACGTCCTTAGCCATGAACAACAACTCATCTGGCTCATAGGTCTCTATTCTGTCTAAAGATAGACTTCCACTGATAATCTCATCTAATTCCACATTCATTCTCACCGCATCCACTACCTTCACCTTCATTGAGGCCTTGATGGTGTCCTGACTTGGCTTATTATTCGGGCTCTCTTTGCTGTTATTATGGTCCCTCAACCATGACTCTAAGTCTGCGACATCTAAAACGTGCTGGTTCTCAGATGCTCTCTGTCTTGTGCTAGCTTCTTAACGGCTGAAATGCCAGAAACCGGTCCTAGGATGCTTGTTTCCGGTCCAGGGAAGACATGGCTTGGCAGTTCGGGCTGGACTGTTCCCATGAGGCACAGGGTCAGACTGATTTGCATATGGCCATGTCTGAACTGGGGTGGTGGAGTGAGCTAAAGAATGATGATGGATTAAACCCAGATCAGTTGACTGGGGGTGAGTGTTTGATTGGCTCAAACGTTCCGTCCATCATCCCCTTTTGTATCGCTTTGGTCGCCCTAAGTTGGCGGGGGTATGCCCAGACGTGGGTCCCTTGCTCACTTTGCCACTGGATTCAAGCAAGCCTGGCTGATGACGGCTGAAATGCCAGAAACCGGTCCTAGGATGCTTGTTTCCGGTCCAGGGAAGACATGGCTTGGCAGTTCGGGCTGGACTGTTCCCATAAGGCACAGGGTCAGACTGATTTGCATATGGCCATGTCTGAACTGGGGTGGTGGAGTGAGCTAAAGAATGATGATGGATTAAACCCAGATCAGTTGACTGGGGGTGAGTGTTTGGTTGGCTCAAACGTTCCGTCCATCATCCCCTTTTGTATCGCTTTGGTCGCCCTAAGTTGGCGGGGGTATGCCCAGACGTGGGTCCCTTGCTCACTTTGTCACTGGATTCAAGCAAGCCTGGCTGATGACAGCTGAAATGCCAGAAACCGGTCCTAGGATGCTTGTTTCCGGTCCAGGGAAGACATGGCTTGCAGTTCGGGCTGGACTGTTCCCATGAGGCACAGGGTCAGACTGATTTGCATATGGCCATGTCTGAACTGGGGTGGTGGAGTGAGCTAAAGAATGATGATGGATTAAACCCAGATCAGTTGACTGGGGGTGAGTGTTTGATTGGCTCAAACGTTCCGTCCATCATCCCCTTTGTATCGCTTTGGTCGCCCTAAGTTGGCGGGGGTATGCCCAGACGTGGGTCCCTTGCTCACTTTGCCACTGGATTCAAGCAAGCCTGGCTGATGACGGCTGAAATGCCAGAAACCGGTCCTAGGATGCTTGTTTCCGGTCCAGGGAAGACATGGCTTGGCAGTTCGGGCTGGACTGTTCCCATGAGGCACAGGGTCAGACTGATTTGCATATGGCCATGTCTGAACTGGGGTGGTGGAGTGAGCTAAAGAATGATGATGGATTAAACCCAGATCAGTTGACTGGGGGTGAGTGTTTGATTGGCTCAAATGTTCCGTCCATCATCCCCTTTTGTATCGCTTTGGTCGCCCTAAGTTGGCGGGGGTATGCCCAGACGTGGGTCCCTTGCTCACTTTGCCACTGGATTCAAGCAAGCCTGGCTGATGACGGCTGAAATGCCAGAAACCGGTCCTAGGATGCTTGTTTCCGGTCCAGGGAAGACATGGCTTGGCAGTTCGGGCTGGACTGTTCCCATGAGGCACAGGGTCAGACTGATTTGCATATGGCCATGTCTGAACTGGGGTGGTGGAGTGAGCTAAAGAATGATGATGGATTAAACCCAGATCAGTTGACTGGGGGTGAGTGTTTGATTGGCTCAAACGTTCCGTCCATCATCCCCTTTTGTATCGCTTTGGTCGCCCTAAGTTGGCGGGGGTATGCCCAGACGTGGGTCCCTTGCTCACTTTGCCACTGGATTCAAGCAAGCTTGGCTGATGACGGCTGAAATGCCAGAAACCGGTCCTAGGATGCTTGTTTCCGGTCCAGGGAAGACATGGCTTGGCAGTTCGGGCTGGACTGTTCCCATGAGGCACAGGGTCAGACTGATTTGCATATGGCCATGTCTGAACTGGGGTGGTGGAGTGAGCTAAAGAATGATGATGGATTAAACCCAGATCAGTTGACTGGGGGTGACTGTTTGATTGGCTCAAACGTTCCGTCCATCATCCCCTTTTGTATCGCTTTGGTCGCCCTAAGTTGGCGGGGTATGCCCAGACGTGGGTTCCTTGCCCACTTTGCCACTGGATTCAAGCAAGCCTGGCTGATGACGGCTGAAATGCCAGAAACCGGTCCTAGGATGCTTGTTTCCGGTCCAGGGAAGACATGGCTTGGCAGTTCGGGCTGGACTGTTCCCATGAGGCACAGGGTCAGACTGATTTGCATATGGCCATGTCTGAACTGGGGTGGTGGAGTGAGCTAAAGAATGATGATGGATTAAACCCAGATCAGTTGACTGGGGGTGAGTGTTTGATTGGCTCAAACGTTCCGTCCATCATCCCCTTTTGTATCGCTTTGGTCGCCCTAAGTTGGCGGGGGTATGCCCAGACGTGGGTCCCTTGCTCACTTTGCCACTGGATTCAAGCAAGCCTGGCTGATGACGGCTGAAATGCCAGAAACCAGTCCTAGGATGCTTGTTTCCGGTCCAGGGAAGACATGGCTTGGCAGTTCGGGCTGGACTGTTCCCATGAGGCACAGGGTCAGACTGATTTGCATATGGCCATGTCTGAACTGGGGTGGTGGAGTGAGCTAAAGAATGATGATGGATTAAACCCAGATCAGTTGACTGGGGGTGAGTGTTTGATTGGCTCAAACGTTCCGTCCATCATCCCCTTTTGTATCGCTTTGGTCGCCCTAAGTTGGCGGGGGTATGCCCAGACGTGGGTCCCTTGCTCACTTTGCCACTGGATTCAAGCAAGCCTGGCTGATGACGACTGAAATGCCAGAAACCGGTCCTAGGATGCTTGTTTCCGGTCCAGGGAAGACATGGCTTGGCAGTTCGGGCTGGACTGTTCCCATGAGGCACAGGGTCAGACTGATTTGCATATGGCCATGTCTGAACTGGGGTGGTGGAGTGAGCTAAAGAATGATGATGGATTAAACCCAGATCAGTTGACTGGGGGTGAGTGTTTGATTGGCTCAAACGTTCCGTCCATCATCCCCTTTTGTATCGCTTTGGTCGCCCTAAGTTGGCGGGGGTATGCCCAGACGTGGGTCCCTTGCTCACTTTGCCACTGGATTCAAGCAAGCCTGGCTGATGACGGCTGAAATGCCAGAAACCGGTCCTAGGATGCTTGTTTCCGGTCCAGGGAAGACATGGCTTGGCAGTTCGGGCTGGACTGTTCCCATGAGGCACAGGGTCAGCCTGATTTGCATATGGCCATGTCTGAACTGGGGTGGTGGAGTGAGCTAAAGAATGATGATGGATTAAACCCAGATCAGTTGACTGGGGGTGAGTGTTTGATTGGCTCAAACGTTCCGTCCATCATCCCCTTTTGTATAGCTTCTTAAGACATAACACTAGGTCCTCTCTCAGGAGTTTGCCACATTCACAGATCAGAACTGGTGCTTACCATGGGTACAGATCTTATAGTACTGGAACCAATCCGTAGTCTGGAAGGGTCGGTTGTAGCCGCCAGAGCGGTACTGGATTCCAAGGGCACTACAGGATGGAAACCCCCATTCGCGCTCCATGTTTTTCCCAAATGATTCCCTTCCACTTGTCTCTGGCTAAGGCTTCCTGTTGGGCCTGAGGAACAACAGGTCTAATGGTAACCAATACCATAAGAGTTTCCGGCAATTGTGAAGTAGCGTTGTCCCAAGAGCAACACTCCTGTCCCCCTTTTTCCTGCTGATATAATTCATCCCTGGATTAGGAGCCACTGGGGCTGAAACATCTCCTGCATTATCGGTGCCATCTGAACTTCGTCCCACTTCTCCCGATTGTAAACTGTAAAGTGGTGGACGCTCAGCTAACAACCCATCCAACAAGCTGTCTTCATTATCACTACTGTCACTCCCATTTGCCCTTCTCCCTGTTTCTCTATATTGCGATTCTCCATCGACCAATACTGGGTATAACCTCTCTCCCTCAATTAGATAAAGTGGCTAAATGGTCGATCTTCTTAATGGCCATTTAGCCACTTTATCTAATTGTTCATTCATCAGATTTACTTTATGTTTTCTAATCATTGAATTTACAATTCTGTTAATTTGGAAATATGTCTGCTCTCTGATTACAATTTTTGTGTTGCTTTTGTCAAAGTTATGTTGAGATGTCGTTGTATTCATGTTTTTCTGTTTTATTGGAATATCCACTAGGATGACTTTTAAGAATTTTGTATCAAATAAATTAATTTTTTAATGATTTGATGTACATACTGAGTCCTTAATATCATGTTTGTGTTTTGCTAGATCTTATATATTATTTAGACCCATAGATGCCTAGGGGTTTTCTCTCAATTACAGTAATTTCCCTGCCCTAGGAACCCACATTAGTAGCAGGGGGCACTTGTTTTTTGACTCTAGTAGGCTTTATCAGCAACATCTTCTTAGTGGAAAAAAAAGACAAAGGTATGAGACCGGTCATAAACCTCAAAGAATTAAACAAATGGGTGGTTTATCACCATTTCAAAATGGAGGGGATATACTTGTTAAGAGACATCCTAAGAAAAGTGGACTGGTTAACGAGACTGGATCTCAAAGATGCCTACCTAACCATCCTAATCTGGCCCCCACATCAAAAATACCTCCGCTTCACGTGGCAAAACAGACTCTGGGAGTTCTCGAGTCTCCCCTTCGGAATATCCTCAGCACCTTGGTGCTTCACAAAAGTACTTCATCCAATAGCAGCATGGCTCCGAGCAAAGGGAGTAAAGTTACTAATTTACTTTGACGATATCCTGAAAATGGGACAGTCCAAGGACCTTGTATCTCTACATACCTAATGGACAATAGAGATCTTAGAAAAATTAGGTTTTGTAATAAATCTAAAAAAATCATGCTTAACTCCAGCACAAAACACACAGTTCCAGGGATTCGTTGTAGACACTCTTCATACAGAACTACGTTTACCCAAAGAAAAGCTAAAAAGATTACGCAAAGAATTTTAAAAAGTGTTATTAGAAAAGAATATTACGTTAAAAAACTCTAGCAAGAATCCTGGGGCTTCTATCCTCAACCATCCCAGCTATATTCCCAGGCCCTCTCTACTACCAAGCCCTCCAAAGACTAAAAAAGAAATGTCTTCACAAAAACCCCTCGTATTCACAGACATTGTCCCTGGATCCCGAATCAAGGGAGGAACTAGAATGGTGGCTGAAGAATGCACAAGCATGCAACGGGAGGGCAATCTTCGGGGAGGAGCCCGAGTTATTAATAGAATCAGATGCAAGTCTAGAGGGATGGGGAGCGAAATGTGGAAACTCTTCCACAGGGGGGCGATGGTCAACCCAAGAGAAGAAATTACATATCAATTGCCAAGAACTGCTAGCGGGTTCCTTTACAGTCTGCAGTTTCACACAGGGAATGATGAAATGTTGTGTAATGCTTCCCATGGACAACGTTTCGACAGTACGATATGTCAGCAAGATGGGGGGACCACACTCCAAAGATCTGGCAGACTTAGCGAAAGACTTCTGGGGTTATTGTTTGAGCAAAGGGATCTCAGTTGTAGCAGAACACATTCTTGGTTTGAGCAATGGGGTAGCAGATTGGTTCTCTGGGAACTTCAGAGACTCCAGCAGTTGGAGACTCAACAGGGAGATCTTTCTCAATATCCAACACAAATGGGGCCCATTCAACATAGATCTGTTTGCAGACAGATTAAATGCACAACTGACACAATTTTTCAGCTGGAAACCAGACCCTCAAGCTGCTGGGGTAGATGCCTTCCTACAGAATTGGAGAGGCCTAAGGCCATATGCCTTCCCGTCATTTGCCATGCATCCGAGATTCCTTCTGCAAACACGCAGATTCAAAGAAACAGTAGTAGTGATAACTACACTATGGAGATCTCAAGCATGGTTTCCAATAATACTGGAAATGACAATAGACTTCTCTTTCCTAATACCGAATTTCGAGGCTCTAATTCTAGGCCCACGAGGAGAAATTCATCCTCTAATGGAAGAAGGCTCCCTTACACTGATGGCATGGAGGATTTCCGGAAACAGTGGGAAATCCTTGGTCTTTCACAAGATGCTTTCAGACTCATATCTGAGTCATGGTCATCTGGGACAAGGAAAGCATATCGACTGGCTTGGAATAAATGGGTTCGCTGGTGTGTTCAATGGGGTATCAATCCCATTTCAACTGATTTAGTTCATATAATTAATTACTTAACAGAATTATTTGGGTCAGGCTTATCCTATAGGACAGTAAACGTCTATAGGTCAGCCATTTTTGCTGGACACTGTTTGATAGACGGACTACCTATTGGCCAAAATGCGTTAACCAAGAAAATAATGAGAAGCATAAAGGTCCTAAAACTACCCACACCAAAGTATACCTCTCTATGGGATGTTAAACTGATCCTACAAGTACTTGAAAGCTGGGGTGATAAACCAATCTTTGTCCCTAAAACAACTCTCATACAAACTCACAACCCTATTATGTCTGGTTTCCTTTAGACGTACCTCAGATGTTAGAGCTTTAGATGTTACCAGTAAAGCATACCAACCTGAAGGAGTCTGTTTCTATATTAAAAGAAGAACAAAGACTCTTTCATCAACCATTTTCTAACCTTACTTGGGAAACCCAAGACTGTGTGTGGTACAATGCCTAAAAGAATATGAAAAAAGGACTGAAAATCTGAGAAACTGAGTTGCTCAACTATTAATTTCTCACAAAATGCCACATAAAGCCGTTTCTCCCCCTCCCTTAGCTAGATGGGTGAAAGATGTAATGAATGAAGGGGGTGTGGATATTTCTATATTTGTAGCACATTCACTTACAGGTGCATTGGCCTCTAAAGCTTTCATCTTGGGCAGCGGATTACAGGACATTTTTAAAGCAACAGATTGGTCGAATGAAAACATGTTCAGAACCTGTTATTTCAAACCAATATCTAATGTGATTGATAATGTATTGAATGCACTTTAAACTTGCATACTATGGGCCTCCGTGTCATGCCATAAAATGTAGATTTTCCACAGCCTGATAAGCAGAAAATCTGGATTTTATTAAAGACACAGGGGCATATTATCAAGGGGATCATTGCCGTTTTAGGGGCACTTTTTTGCCGCTAAAGCGGCGATATTTTTATCACCCTATTAGCAAGCTGTCGCTAACAGCCGTTAGCGACAGCTTACTGGTGATAGCGGCCATTTTTTTTATCGCCTTGCATGCCAGCGATATTTATCGCTAATGACATGCAAAGTAGGTGTTCTGTCTCTAAACTTCACAAAAACGCCAGCTAACCGCACTTCGCCCTATTAGCAAGGATGGCCCGGACCCGCAAAGTGATAAAAAAAGTGTCGCTAAGGCCTGTTAGCTGCAGGAATTTAAGACCAGAAAAAAGCAGGTCTTAAAAATGTGGATAAGACTTGGGCCCACACCTATGCATGTTTTTGGTGCTGGACTGCGCTGCAAGCAATGTTGCAGCGCTGCCCTGCGACAAAAATATAGGGGCAGATTCACAATCCCCTTGCAATATCTTTACGACACCATTGCGCCACTTATGTGACGCAGCGGCGTCGTAAACAATGCGCCACTAAGCAACAGATTTACAACGTGAGGCATCTAGTGAGATGCGTCACGTTGTAAAGCCCTGCGCTACATTATACCGGCGTCAGGTATAATGTATGCAGGGTGGGCGTTCCGTCGCAAGGAAGCCCCGTAAAAGTGACGCAGTGAAATCTACAAGATTTCACTGAGTCACTTTTATGTCCCTGCTGCATCAAAACCTTACGCCTGCTTGTAGTATGCGTAAGGAGTGACGCAGCAGTGCAACTATAGGATGCCCCTGAGCAGTGCTGGAGTAGCGTCGCGCTTGCGACACGACTCTAGCACTGCGTCACCTATACGCTGATAGATGCGTCACGCATCTGTCTCTCCTTGCGCCGCATCCATGGTGGCGTAAGGGGTTCCTAACGTCACTCAAAATAACTGGCGCATCCCTGCTGATCTGCAGGGATGCGCCAGTTATTGTAAATCTGCCCCATAGTGCAGGAATGCGCACCATCACTAAGATAGTGCGCATTCCTGTGCCCCAGTCATGAAAAGTGTTTATGCGCTGCGACAAGACAGCGGTGCAACACTTCTCATCACGCCCTCCTTGCGACAGCATGGATGCGCTGTACTCACTGGACAGCGCTCCATGACGCAAGTAATGACAGATACGTCAGGAATCCTGACGTATCTGTCTGCGCTAAAGTCATGCATTGCTGCAGTCGTGTCACAACCATGACGCAACTCCAGCAATGCATGGGGCCAGCCCATCCCTCTGGCACAGCATCAGCCATCAGGCAGGCGGAAGGTACTAACGCAGTGCCGTTCATGAGGGGTGCCCAAATGTCTGCGATATTGGAGATCCATCGATGGTGGTTGCGCGCTGTGGTGTCATCGTTTGGAAGCATTGGTGGAGTGCTGGTGCGGAGGGAGTTGACGAGACGTTCTGCGGTGGCCTGGATCAAGCTGCGACGGGGTGCGATGTTGGCGCTGGCGTCCGGTGGGCAAGGTGAAGATGTCATTCATCCAATGACGGTAGTGCAGTAGAGTCTGGTGTTGTGGCTGTAGTTGAAGTACCCGCTGGCGCAGGTGACGTGCCCGACCGTGTGTCCTGCTATGTGGCCTGTTGAGGTGACTTACTGCTTGCGTCTGATGTCGGTGATCTTCCCCAGGAGGGGGTGGTGCTCTGGTCACTGGGGTTGCCCAGGTGGAACTTGAGTGCACCGAGTTGGATGTCGTTGGTGGATGGGAGACCCTGGGGTGCAATGAGGTCCTAAATGGGATTGGAGAATGGGGGGCCACGGCCCGGGGGGCCTGCACATGAGGGTGCCGCAGAGGATGTTCTTGGGCTTGGTCCGGATCTGGGAGTTGACGTGGTCCATGGTCACCCTTGGCACATTAGAGTGCGTGTCCAGTCAAAGTGTGCCCCTGTAGGTGACGGCAATGCCTCCTCCTTGACTGTCTGGGTGCTCCTTGCGGGTGATACTGCAGCCGTCTGTGATGGTGAAGGCGAAGTCTGGTACGGAGCAGAGGTAGGTCCTGGCAGGCGAGCTGGAGTCCAGGGTTGATGGCGAGGAGGCGTCGTAGCAGTGGAGTGGCCAAGAGGAATGCTCCTTGGTGCTGAGCGCTGTGAGAAGTTGGCCTGGCATATGCTGTCCACTAATTATAGTGGGCACCTTGCACCAGTCCAAATCGACTCTTATGGTAGATAGGTTAAAGACAACCTTATTGAAAGCTATCCTAGTGGTAGCTATGGAGAGCAGCCTTCAGGCTAAGTCTTGAAGGAATGTAAAGCAGCTTGTTTTACCAGTCTATAATCTCTTGAGTGACCAAATGAAAGAGCACCACACCAGGTATATATTCAAAATATATGTATTTATTACTAAACACACCCCTCTAGTCTCTTTATGAGGCTAGAGTTCGAAGTACATAGGTTATAAGATCTTAAATCACAGTAATAGCACAAATACACGTTTGGGCCCTAGGGGCGTACCAAACCATATACCAATAAAGTGGTATGCGAACCACGACTGAACTAGACACTAGGCCTAGAGCCTCTAGAAGTGCTTGGACCACAAGGAACCACCCAAGGTAGTGACACAGGGGACCCACGGGAGACGCGTGCAGTGTAAACACACAACCGCGATACGCCGTTAACTTCTATGGAGAAAGTCGGGATCGGGAAAATAGAGGAAAGGGACACTTAAAAGAGGACTAGGACAAAACCCTTTGAGATCTAGGACTTTGAGGAGTCTCTACCCACGGGAGCACCGGAGTACTCGTGTTACCTCACCCAGGGAAGCCGGGTGCATAGGTGCCTTTCGGGGTCGGGTTTCGTCGTCGATTCGAATGGCGATCTGCTGCAAAGTGCTGCTGGCGGCCAAGAGAAAAGTGTCCGGGTGGATCCAAGAGTGGATCGGAGTTCTGGTGAACCTGAAAGCAGAGGGGACAGAGTCTGGGTCACTAGCCAGTGACCAGGAAGGCGATGGACAGATGCCCACCGATGTCGAGTGCTTCAGGTGCGTTGACGGTCGTCTTGACTCTTCAGCCACGATGTCCGGGAGGCGTTGTCGGTGACCAGGAGCAGGATTCGGGCTGGTGCTCAATGTCTGTCGAGTGCTGAGGTGTCGGCGACCGGATTGGACCGAACAAGCCTTGGCAACGGCAAGTCTCGAGTAAGATGTAGATCGTCGATGGTGCAGACCAGCAAGGTCTGTGGAACTCACCCAGCGAGGGTAAGTGAGGGCAGGCCTGGAGCAACCAGGATGCTAAGTAAGGAAAAGATTGGCCTTCGTTAAGGGCTACTAGCCAACGGGCTAGCGACCGCGAAGGAGCCTCGTGATGCCGCACGTGGAGCTAGCTTACAGGACACTCGTGGAGTGGGGGCCAGTGATCTTCGGTGCAGGTGGTGCTGGAGGCTAGGGCTACTCGGAGCCCAAAGCACGACTTCTTGGGAGACCCAGAAGATGGTGCACTTTCAAATGTGCTCGGTGTCCAGGGGTCACGGTCTCAAGTCACCCACGATGGCCACGGGCCTCAGCTTTGCTGGGGACTCAGGGTAGCCTCGGGGAAGTCTGAGAATCCACCTCTGGTGATGCGATGACTTCGGCGTCCGACGGGAGCTTCAGTAATGCGAACCGGACAGATGCTTCTTTGGTGCCTGCCAAGCAGGGGAGTCACTCCTTGACCCCAAGGGAGATTCTTCAGTCCTCTAATCGTGAGTAGAGCGTCGAAGGTCCAGGATTCAGTTTCAGAGTTTCGTCCAGGTATAATCTAAAGTCCTAAGGACTGGGTTCCTACCTTTATTCTAAAAATAGGGGTTGGACTACTCTGTGGCCCCACCTATGGGTGGGTCAGGGCAGAGGGGTGGCTACACCCCTTTCCCTTTGTCCAGTTCGTGCCAAAGCAGGGGCTGCAAGCCCCTGATCCGGTTTGAACTGGGGTATGCACAGGGACACCAAATGTGCCCCCAGTGCAGGACTTCAAAGCACCCGAAAGTGCTCCCGCCCAGCCCCAATACACATTATCCTGTCTGGGGAGGTGGTCACACCTCCCTGGGACAGGAAACCTATTGTCCAGGCCGCCCCTGCCGGAGTTTCGTCCAGCAGCAGGAGGCCAGACTCGTGTCTGTGGCAGCAGCATCCATTTTGTGATGCCAGGGCTCTGGAAAGAAGTTACCGGACTCGTCAGAGTTAACATGTCTTTCCCTCTAGAAGGGTGGAATGCTACCCCCGCCGCCAGGATTGGCGGGGGGTTGTATTCCAAGATGTTTGACACCAAACACGACATGTTTAGGTGCAGCCATTCCAAAGTTAGCATTTTACCGCGAGGATATAATGCGCTTAAGAGTATATGGTCAGGATGCACTACAAACAGCATCAGAGAGGGTCTCCGAACGCTGCAGAGGGGCCCTGCTCATGCAGGGCACCCTCTCACATAGGAACCATGCACTCTGCCTTTAGGATTGATAAGGCCTGCCTTAGGAGTGACTTATAGGTTTCTATGTGTGTAGTGTATTTCGTGATATAGGTAACCTATATCACAGTAAGGGGTGCATGCACCACCTTACCCAGGCTGCAGTAGCAGACCTGTGGTGTCAGTTTGGATGGCCTTCCAGGGGTGGCATAATACATGCTGCAGCCCCTGGCAGGCCTCTGAGGTACCTATGCCCTTGGTACATAGTATACCATATACTAGGGACTTATAAGGGCACTCCAGATCCCAATCAGAGATGTGCCTAAGGCACAGGGAAACCATTTTAGAGAGGAAGCAGCTAGGCTGGGGTTCTGATTAGCAGGGCCCCAGCCAGACTAATGTCGAAAAACAGTGAAGCATCAGCAAAAAGTGGGGGTACCCATGTGAAGCAGATCCTACTCTCCTACACAACCCCCCAAACGTAGGGACATTAAACTAACCTTGCCCAGTTAAGTCTTCATGTTCTAAGTGGAAATACCTAGAGAGTCCATCTGCATTCGCATGGTTACTCCCAGGCCTATGTTCCACTGTAAAGTCCATCCCCTGTAGGGAAATGGACCACCTAAGCAGTTTGGGGTTTTCACCCTTCATTTGTTTTAGCCATAAGAGGGGCTTATGGTCTGTCTGAACCAGGAAGTGTGTACCAAACAAGTATGGCCTCAACTTCTTCAGAGCCCAGACCACAGCAAAGGCCTCCCTCTCTATGGCTGACCAACGTTTCTCTCTAGGGGTCAGCCTTCTGCTAATAAAAGCTACTGGCTGATCCTGACCTTCTTCATTCAATTGTGACAGTACAGCCCCTACCCCCAATTCAGATGCATCTGTTTGAACAATGAACTTCTTGGAGTAATCAGGACTCTGCAGAATTGGAGCAGTGCACATGGCCTGCTTGAGGTCATCAAATGCCTTTTGACAGCTAACTGTCCACTGAACCTTTTTGGGCATTTTCTTAGAAGTTAAGTCATTCAAGGGTGTCACTATTGATCCATACCCCTTGACAAATCTCCTATAGTACCCAGTCAGGCCTAAGAAGGCTCTCACCTGAGTCTGGGTAGTGGGAGCAGTCCAGTCCATGATGGTCTGGATCTTGCTCTGCAAAGGTTGAACCTGGCCTCCACCCACAAGGTGGCCCAGGTACACAACCTGACTCTGCCCTATCTGGCACTTAGTGGCCTTGATAGTCAGGCCTGCCTTTTGCAGGGCCTGTAAAACATTCCTGAGGTGGACCAGGTGATCCTCCCAGGTGGAGCTAAAGACAGCAATATCATCTAGATAAGCTGCACTATAGGCTTCCAGTCCTGTGAGAACTGTGTTCACCAACCTCTGGAAAGTGGCAGGTGCATTCTTCAGACCAAAGGGCATTACCACAAATTGATAATGCCCACTAGGGGTTGAGAATGCTGTCTTGGGCTTTGCAGCATCAGCTAGTCTGATCTGCCAGTAGCCAGCTGTTAGGTCAAATGTGCTGAGATATTTGGCAGAGGCCAAAGTATCTATGAGCTCATCTGCCCTGGGTATTGGATGGGCATCAGTCCTAGTGACTGCATTGAGACCCCTGTAGTCTACACAAAACCTCATCTCTCTTTTCCCACCACTGGTGTGAGGTTTCGGTACTAGGACTACTGGACTAGCCCAAGGGCTATCTGAGGGCTCAATTACTCCCAATTCCAACATTTTCTGGACTTCAGTCCTGATACAGTCCCTGACATGGTCAGGTTGCCTATAAATCTTGTTTTTAATAGGCAGACTGTCCCCAGTGTCCAATTCATGAGTGCACCAGGTGGTCTGACTGGGTGTCAGTGAAAACATATGTCGAAACTGATTGAGGACTTGCCTGCAATCAGTTTGTTGCTGGGTAGTGAGGCTGCCTGCCAAGGCTACACCATCAACTGACCCATCGTCAGGGTTCTGCGAGAGCAGGTCAGGGAGTGGGTCACTCTCTTCCTCCTGCCCTTCATCAGTAGCCATGAGCAAGCCCATGTCTGCCCTGTCCACATATGGTTTTAACCTGTTGACATGGAGAACCCTGTGGGGACTCCTGGGTGTTCCTAGGTCCACTAAATAAGTGACCTCACCCTTCTGCTCAACAATAGTGTGGGGTCCACTCCATTTATCTTGGAGAGCTGCTGGGGCCACTGGCTCCAACACCCACACCTTCTGTCCTGGCTGGTAAACAGTCAGAACAGCCTTTTTGTCATGCCAGCCCTTTTGAAGTTCCTGGCTAGCCTCAAGGTTTTTGGTTGCCTTTTTCATGTACTCAGCCATCCTGGAGCGGAGACCAAGTACATAGTCCACTATATCTTGCTTTGGGGGCTTGAGAGGTAACTCCCATCCTTCCTTCACCAAGCACAGTGGACCCCTCACAGGGTGGCCAAACAGAAGTTCAAAAGGGCTGTAACCAACCCCTTCTGAGGCACCTCCCTATATGCGAATAAAAGGCAGGGCAAGAGTATGTCCCATCTACGCCTAAGCTTTTCTGGGAGCCCTTTAATCATGCCCTTCAAGGTTTTGTTGAATCTCTCAACTAAACCATTGCATTGTGGATGATAGGGTGTGGTGAACTTATAAGTCACTCCACACTCCTTCCACATTGCTTTTAAGTACCCAGACATGAAGTTAGCACCCCTGTCTGATACTACCTCCTTAGGAAAGCCCACTCTTGAGAAGATTCCCAGGAGGGCCCTTGCCACCACAGGTGCTGTAGTGGTCCTGAGGGGAATAGCTTCTGGGTACCTGGTGGCATGATCCACTACCACCAGGATAAACCTGTGCCCAGAGGCTGTTTGGGGATCCATGGGACCAACAATGTCAATCCCTACCTCTCAAAGGGCACCCCCACCACAGGTAGTGGTATCAGGGGGCCTTTGTAGTGCCACCTGCTTTGCCACTGGCTTGGCAGGTTACACAGGAGCGACAAAACTCCTTACTGTCTTCAGACATGTGGGGCCAGTGAAAGTGAGGGACAATTCTGTCCCAAGTCTTGTTCTGGCCCAGGTGTCCTGCTAAGGGAATATCATGGGCTAGGGTCAATAGGAAGCCCCTGAACTTCAAAGGTATTACCAACCTCCTGGTAGCACCAGGCTTGGGGTCTCTACTCTCTGAGTACAGGAGTCCATCATCCCAATACACTGTATGGGGACCACTAGCTTTCCCAGCAGCCTCAGCAGCAGCTTGCTGTCTGAGGGGTTCAAGGGAGGGGCAGCTCTGCTGCTCCTGGCTCAGATCTGCCCTAGAAGGTCCCCCTGTCCCCAAGAACTCAACCTGGTCAGGTTCAAGTTCCTCTGGGACAGTTCCTTCTTCAGGGCTGAGATCATCCCCCTCAAGGGACTGATCTTCCTCCTGAGCCAAGGGGAAGGCACTGCCTTAACCCTACTACTCCTCCTCTTGGAAGGCACTTGGTCCATTCTTCCAGAATCCAAGGCCTGTTCAGTGCTAGACATTTTGGCTTGTGACCTGGTCACAGCAAACACATCTGCAGGGATCCCCAGCATTTCTGCATGGGTCCTGAGCTCCACTTCTGCCCAAGCAGAAGTCTCTAAGTCATTGCCAAGCAAGCATTCGACTGGTAGGTTTGCACTTACCACAACCTTCTTAAGGCCAGTTACCCCTCCCCAGGAGAAGTTAACAACTGCCAGAGTATGGTCTGTTCTGACATTGCTAGCATTGGTCACTTGGTACATTTCACCAAGCATAACTTGCCCAGGCAGCACAAGGTCTTGTGTCACCTAAATGCCAAAGCCTCACGTCCATTAATTAAAGGCTGTTGTCTGTACTTGCCCAGATTACTGGGACTCACAGTGGAGGTCACATCCATGCCTCCATCACAGACTAACACAGCCTGAGTCAGTTCTCTGACTAGGTCAGAGCCCAACTCAGTTCCCAGGGTGAACCCTACTAAACCCTTTGCTGGAGCACTTCCACCAACTGTACTAGGGGGAACAGGTGCCTTAGGGGCATTGGTGGGTGCTGGACTGGAGTCTTTGGACTTGGTGCAATCACTGGTCCAGTGGGTCTTTTGCTTACAGACCTTGCACCATGGTTTTCTTTGACCTTTACCCTTGGTAGACTGGGAATCCCCACCAGAAGAAGATTTTTGGGGGCCTGATGAAGACTTTTGATCTTTACCCTTCTCCCCACCCTTGTCAGAGTTCTTAGCATCTTGCTTCTTGGTTTCCCCACCTTGGTTCTGTACCTTCTGCTTCACCCTGGTTCTGACCCATTTGTCTGCCTTCTTTCCCAATTCTTGGGGAGAGGTCAGATCAGAGTCTACCAGGTATTGATGCAACAGCTGATTTTGACAGTTATTAAGAATCTGCTCCCTCATTATCAGATTATACAATCCTGAGAAGTCACACACCTTACTGCCCATCAACCAGCCTTCCAGAGCCTTGGCAGAACAATCCACATAGTCTACCCAGTCTTGAGTCTGTGCTTTTTGGGTGTCTCTGAACTTCAACCTGTACTGTTCAGTGGTTAGGCCAAACCCATCAATAAGAGCACTCTTCAAGACCTTGTAATTGTCAGCATCCTCCTCTCTAACAGTGAGGAGCTTGTCTCTACCTTTGTCAGCAAAGGAGAGCCACAAGATTGCTGCCCACTGCTCCTGAGGGACCTTCTGTACTTTACAGGCCCTCTCTAAAGCAGTTATCCATTTGTGGATATCATCCCCACTCTGGTAGGGAGGGACAATCTTGCTCAGGTTCCTATGGTCATAGGACCTTTCCCTATCTCTAGGGACATGGCTGCCACCATGGGACTCTAGTCCCAACTTTCTTCTCTCTCTAAGGAGATCTAGGGATTCTCTATCTAAAGCTAATTGCTTTTTTCTGAGTTCCAGCTGAGTTTCCTCATACTGGACTAGCCTCTTTCTTCTCTCATGAGAGGATTCTCTCCTATGAGATGAGACAGAGCTCCCTATAGAGGTGCCAGAGTGGTTAGACTCCTGAGAAGGAGACCTAGACCTTCTGGGCACACTCTTAATCCTTCCTGGGGGGACAAAGAGGGCATCATTTTGATCATCCTCATCCACAGGAGGGATTTGGTTTTCCAGGTCAGGGTCATTGTCACCCTCCTGGCCAGTTTCTGTGGGGGGGCTGGGGGTACTGGTACCCCTAGCGTCCTCCTCTTCTTCTGCCCCACCCTCAGCTCCTACCCCTTCAGTCCCTACAGGCTTACTAAGGTCATAAGCCACCAACAACTCCTTGAGGTGTTGGGTGGTGGGGCTTTGGCCTGTCCTTATTTTTCTCAAGTTACATAAAGCTCTCAATTCCAAGAATGGGAGTGTATCATACTTGGAGGGTGGAAGCTCAATGGCTTCCTGCAAGGATTCTTTGGATCCTGCCCTTAAAGACATTACTAGTGTGGTGTGGTGTATGCACTACCTACTCTAGTGTGGCCTACTAAACTCTCTTGAGTTGTAGAAAGGGTTGTGCTATCCCTTAACACACAACTCTAAGTTCAGTAGAACTTACTGTTATTCTAAGCTTAAATTATATGTACCTTAGGTACCTTTAGTGGTTTTCAGTTGATCAATTCAATTGAGATTATCTGGTAAAACAATAGCAAGCTGGAATCCCACACGCTGCACACCAATGTGAGAAGTTGGCCTGGCATATGCTGTCCACTAATTATAGTGGGCACCTTGCACCAGTCCAAATCGACTCTTATGGTAGATAGGTTAAAGACAACCTTATTGAAAGCTATCCTAGTGGTAGCTATGGAGAGCAGCCTTCAGGCTAAGTCTTGAAGGAATGTAAAGCAGCTTGTTTTACCAGTCTATAATCTCTTGAGTGACCAAATGAAAGAGCACCACACCAGGTATATATTCAAAATATATGTATTTATTACTAAACACACCCCTCTAGTCTCTTTATGAGGCTAGAGTTCGAAGTACATAGGTTATAAGATCTTAAATCACAGTAATAGCACAAATACACGTTTGGGCCCTAGGGGCGTACCAAACCATATACCAATAAAGTGGTATGCGAACCACGACTGAACTAGACACGAGGCCTAGAGCCTCTAGAAGTGCTTGGACCACAAGGAACCACCCAAGGTAGTGACACAGGGGACCCACGGGAGACGCGTGCAGTGTAAACACACAACCGCGATACGCCGTTAACTTCTATGGAGAAAGTCGGGATCGGGAAAATAGAGGAACGGGACACTTAAAAGAGGACTAGGACAAAACCCTTTGAGATCTAGGACTTTGAGGAGTCTCTACCCACGGGTGCACCGGAGTACTCGTGTTACCTCACCCAGGGAAGCCGGGTGCATAGGTGCCTTTCGGGGTCGGGTTTCGTCGTCGATTCAAATGGCGATCTGCTGCAAAGTGCTGCTGGCGGCCAAGAGAAAAGTGTCCGGGTGGATCCAAGAGTGGATCGGAGTTCTGGTGAACCTGAAAGCAGAGGGGACAGAGTCTGGGTCACTAGCCAGTGACCAGGAAGGCGATGGACAGATGCCCACCGATGTCGAGTGCTTCAGGTGCGTTGACGGTCATCTTGACTCTTCAGCCACGATGTTCGGGAGGCGTTATCGGTGACCAGGAGCAGGATTCGGGCTGGTGCTCAATGTCTGTCGAGTGCTGAGGTGTCGGCGACCGGATTGGACCCAACAAGCCTTGGCAACGGCAAGTCTCGAGTAAGATGTAGATCGTCGATGGTGCAGACCAGCAAGGTCTGTGGAACTCACCCAGCGAGGGTAAGTGAGGGCAGGCCTGGAGCAACCAGGATGCTAAGTAAGGAAAAGATTGGCCTTCGTTAAGGGCTACTAGCCAATGGGCTAGCGACCGCGAAGGAGCCTCGTGACGCCGCACGTGGAGCTGGCTTACAGGACACTCGTGGAGTGGGAGCCAGTGATCTTCGGTGCAGGTGGTGCTGGAGGCTAGGGCTACTCGGAGCCCAAAGCACGACTTCTTGGAAGACCCAGAAGATGGTGCACTTGCAAATGTGCTCGGTGTCCAGGGGTCACGGTCTCAAGTCACCCACGATAGCCACGGGCCTCAGCTTTGCTGGGGACTCAGGGTAGCCTCGGGAAGTCTGAGAATCCACCTCTGGTGATGCGATGACTTCGGCGTCCGACGGGAGCTTCAGTAATGCGAACCGGACAGATGCTTCTTTGGTGCCTGCCAAGCAGGGGAGTCACTCCTTGACCCCAAGGGAGATTCTTCAGTCCTCTAATCGTGAGTAGAGCGTCGAAGGTCCAGGATTCAGTTTCAGAGTTTCGTCCAGGTATAATCTAAAGTCCTAAGGACTGGGTTCCTACCTTTATTCTAAAAATAGGGGTTGGACTACTCTGTGGCCCCACCTATGGGTGGGTCAGGGCAGAGGGGTGGCTACACCCCTTTCCCTTTGTCCAGTTCGCGCAAAGCAGGGGCTGCAAGCCCCTGATCCGGTTTGAACTGGGGTATGCACAGGGACACCAAATGTGCCCCCAGTGCAGGACTTCAAAGCACCCGAAAGTGCTCCCGCCCAGCCCCAATACACATTATCCTGTCTGGGGAGGTGGTCACACCTCCCTGGGACAGGAAACCTATTGTCCAGGCTTCCCCTGCCGGAGTTTCGTCCAGCAGCAGGAGGCCAGACTCGTGTCTGTGGCAGCAGCATCCATTTTGTGATGCCAGGGCTCTGGAAAGAAGTTACCGGACTCGTCAGAGTTAACATGTCTTTCCCTCTAGAAGGGTGGAATGCTACCCCCGCCGCCAGGATTGGCGGGGGGTAGTATTCCAAGATGTTTGACACCAAACACGACATGTTTAGGTGCAGCCATTCCAAAGTTAGCATTTTACCGCGAGGATATAATGCGCTTAAGAGTATATGGTCAGGCTGCACTACAAACAGCATCAGAGAGGGTCTCCGAACGCTGCAGAGGGGCCCTGCTCATGCAGGGGCACCCTCTCACATAGGAACCATGCACTCTGCCTTTAGGATTGATAAGGCCTGCCTTAGGAGTGACTTATAGGTTTCTATGTGTGTATGTATTTCGTGATATAGGTAACCTATATCACAGAAAGGGGTGCATGCACCACCTTACCCAGGCTGCAGTAGCAGACCTGTGGTGTCAGTTTGGATGGCCTTCCAGGGGTGGCATAATACATGCTGCAGCCCCTGGCAGGCCTCTGAGGTACCTATGCCCTTGGTACATAGTATACCATATACTAGGGACTTATAAGGGCACTCCAGATCCCAATCAGAGATGTGCCTAAGGCACAGGGAAACCATTTTAGAGAGGAAGCAGCTAGGCTGGGGTTCTGATTAGCAGGGCCCCAGCCAGACTAATGTCGAAAAACAGTGAAGCATCAGCAAAAAGTGGGGGTACCCATGTGAAGCAGATCCTACTCTCCTACAAGCGCGGTCCAGGGGCTGCCGGACGCAAACGGCGTAGCCTATGGGTTGCCTTTGGCATGGGAGACGACCATTACAACGCAGGCAGTACATCGTTAACATCGCAACTACGACAACGCGGGTGCCTTAACATCGCATTCGATTACAACGCATTGTGAGGTCAGTTATGGGATCATTTTAACTTTTTCATGTGTGAATGTGTTTTTGATGTCAAAAATGAAAATTGTTGTTTTTCTGGGGGTCAGATTTGAAAAAGGGGGTGTGCTTTTGGGGTCAAATATGAAATTTGGGGTGTATTTGGGGATAAAATATGAAACTTGGGATGTATTTGGGGGTCAAATATGAAATTTGGGGTGTATTTGGGGGTAAAATATGAAATTTGGGGTGTATTTGGAGGTAAAATATGAAATATGGGGTGTGTTTTGGGGTAAAATATGAAACTTGGGGTGTATTTGGGGGTAAAATATGAAACTTGGGGTGTATTTGTGGGTCAAATATGAAATTTGGGGGTAAAATATGAAATTTGGTGTGTATTTGGGGGTAAAATATGAAATATGGGGTGTGTTTTGGGGTAAAATATGAAAAAGGGGTGTGCATTTGTCTCAAATGTGATTTTCCGGTGTGTTCTGGGGGTTCTAAAAGAGATTCAAGGGTTCATGTTAGGTTTTGTTGTGCAAAGGTTAGTGTTGGGTTGCAATCACTGAAGTGGGAACAGTGATCTTGATGTCTCTGCCATGCAACACCTACCCTACTGTTGCAATGTGCCAAGTATTAGTATGCATTGGAATGGAATGCGAGGTTATGGCATGCGTCGCAACTACGTAAGTGCCTTTGGCACATGAGTGGTACGCCCGCTGTGCATGGGCGCACAGCGGATAACATTGAGAAGTGTGGGGGTCTGGACAGCTGTGGGGTGGTAAACGCCGGAAAGAACACTGGATGGTGCATGGACGCGGGGATGTGTGTGTGAGTGGGTGTTGTGAAAATTTATTGAGGGAAGTCTTACCTCCAAGCCGGGTCCCGTGTCTTCTTAACTCCTGCTCTCCTGCGTCTGCTTCCAGGAATAGGAAGTAGCCAGCCAGGCTCCCTCCCCGGAGTCAATCACAACGCTGCAATGCAGTGGTGGGATTGGTAATTGGCAACGGGACAAGTCATGCAGCCCGGGACCAGAGGGGTGGGCATGTTCTCCATGCAGGCTGTAATGCAGCCTGCATTGCGAACAGGGAAGTGTGCATGACTGCATTGGGCAGCCTGAGTGGGCCGAACAAACAGTCGTTGCGCACTTGAGTGGGCATGCCAATCCGCCCTTGCCCTGCTCCGTGTTTGGAGCAGTCCTACCCACCCTCCCCCCGAGGATACATAGCATGATTACATCAGTTAGTTAGCCCTTGTGTTCCCCCTTTATAAATGATTTTTTGGCTTCTCTGAGCCCGCACTTCCCGCTTCCCGCCACTGCTGCCCCTGCGGCCCCGCACCCTGGTCCTCGCCCATTCCCACCTCCCAGCTGATTGATCATCCACCCTCCCCTCATACATGGTGGACGCTGCGCAATTGCGCAGCGGACACGCGCCACTGGCGCACAGATGGCGCGCCTAATACAAGCCTGTCTGCGCCCGTCCACAACCCAACCACGACCAGCGCCAGAACCCTGGATCACGGGCCACCCACTGCTACAGCACAGCCACCCTCCATGCACTCAACCCTGGACAAGTCAGAGACTGACAACAGGCCTTGGCTAACACGATCCACGGCCAGTTCTCCTGCCTCCACTGCCGCCAGAGCGTAATCACCACCCCGGACTCCAACACAGCCGACGCCAGCACCAGCGACGCCCTAAGATGCATCCTCCTCAACGTGCGCTCCGTGCACAAACACGCCGTGGAAATGTGGAACCTACTCGACTCTCTCTCGCCCGACATCGCCTTCTTCACAGAGACCTGGACCAACGCCTCCTCCGCACCAGACATCAACCTCGCCATCCCGAATGGATACAAGATCCAGAGGAAGGACCGCCACAACCACCCGGGAGGGGTCCTCGCATTTGCCCCCAAAACCACCCTCTGCCTCACCACCTCCAGCAAATCCTTCCCCACCGCTGAACACCTGCACTTCCAGATCCAGACCAACCACAACTCCACACTCCCAGGAACCCTCGTCTACAGACACCCCAGCCCACGGACACACCAGCCAGCCCACCATCTCCACCTGGCTGCCAGTCACAGCCGAAGGCACCGCCTCAACCATGAAAGGCATCCACTCAGGGGCGCCCACCAACCCATGCGCTCCTCACATCTGCCACAGAGCCACGGACACCATCACACACGAACTACAACGCACCATCAACACCACCTTCAAAACAGGCACCTACCCCGACGACTGGAAGCGTGCAGTAGTCTGGCCCCTGCTCAAAAAGACCACAGTTGACCCCACTGACCTCAAGAAATACCGGCCCATCTCGCACCTCCCCTTCACGCACAAAGTTGCAAAGTGCAGAGTCAACAGGGAACTGACACGATTCATTGATGGCAACGCCATCCTCAACCAGTCACAATCCAGATTGCGAACCAACCACAGCAACGAGGCCGTCCTACTCACCGCCACAGACGACATCCGCACCCTCCTGGACCAAGGCCACTCCGCAGACCTCATCCCACTCGAGCTTTCAGCGGCCTTCTACACCGTCACCCACCGCACACCTGTTGCAAGAATACACAACGCCGGCATACAAGGTACAGCCCTAGACTGGATCCGATCATTCCTCCCCGGAAGAAGTTAAAGGATCAGACTGCCACCCTTCCTCTCCTATCCCACGTAAATAACATGCCGACTCCCACAGGGGTCATCTCTGAGCCCGACCCTATTCGACATCTACATGGCCCCACTCGCCGGCACCGTCCGACAACACGGCCCCAACATCGTATCCTACGCTGATGACACCCAGCTCATCCTCTCCCTCACCAAAGACCCCACCACCGCCAGACACAACTTCCAGGAAGGAATGCAGGACGTCGCAGTCTGGATGGCCAACAGCTGCCTGAAGCTCAACGCCGTGAAGACAGAAGTCCTTGTCCTGGGAACCACCCCTTCAACATGGGACAACACCTGGTGGCCTTCGCCCTCAGAAGTCCACCTACCCACTCGGACCACGCCAGAAACCTCAGCATCCTACTCGACCCATCGCTCACCATGAGCAGACAGGTCTACGTCGTCACCTCCAGCTGCTTCAACACCCTCCGCATCCTCCGCAAGCCCTTCAAATGGATACCCCCAGAGTCAAGGAAGACAGTCACCCATGCACTCATCACCAGCAGAGTGGACTATGGACATGCACTCTACGCTGCCATTTACAAGTCCCTACTCCGCAAAGTACCGACATTACAGTACACTGCCGCGATGACTCGTCCTCGGCATTCTCCGGCACTAACACATCAGCCAACACCTACGTAGACTCCACTGTCTCCTCGTGGTGTAAAGAGTGACCTTCAAAATCATCACTCATGCCTAAAAATGACTACACATCAACGTAAACAAATACCTCAACGACAGAATCAAATTCCACGTACACAAATGAGACATCCGATCTTCCAACCTCGCACTGTCCGAAACCCCGCACATCCACAGAGCCAGAGCAGGCGGGAGATCCTTCTCCCACATTGCATCCAATACCGGGAACGAGCTACCAGTAGACATCAGAGGTGCCCCCTCCCTGTACACCTTCAGGAAGACCCTCAAGACCTGGCTCTTCAGCTAACAGATCAGCGGCACCCCATCTCAGTGCCTTGAGACCCTCATGGGTGAGTAGCATGCTTACAATTCCCCTGAGTGATTGATTGATTGTGTTATCATCATGTGATGATTGTTCCTCTTCTGCACTGCTTGAGGTGGTGGGGCAACGCTCTTCCAACATAGTGGTAGAGCCGCCACTGGGGGTGCATCATCTACATGTGATAGGCATGAGCAACTCCCCCCCGGCCCTCCTGCGCTACGCGTCCCACCTTCTCCTTACCTTTACATTGACCCCGTGGCGCTGTCCACTGCACTCTCTCCAAATCTGTGACTCAGCCAGCAGGAGCCTGAGTCAGGTGTGCTTTCACTGGGCTGGGTACAGCAGTCACCGCGTTGTCTGTTGGTGGACCACCCAATGCTGTTGATGCAGCAGGGCTCCCTTAGGCGTGTAGTTGCAGCGCTCAGACCACACAAGTGCGGCATAGCACAGGGGCCTCACCCTCCAGAGCATCCGGCCAGCCCAACATCATCCGTCCTGTGATGCAGGGAGACGGCACCCACCATTGGTAATCCCCTCCGTGCACCCTGGTGTAGTGGTGGATTGTAGTATTCGATGCGGACCCCACTACGATGGTGCGCATGAGCGCCTCTACCATTAATTGCTCCAAGGTGACCAAGGCGAACTTCTCACACAGGTCAGCAACGTGTCTCCATGCGACCTGCCAGACTTCACCACCAGGTACGGGTGATCATCGCACATCAATGTCTCCAGCCACGGCTCATTGACTCCACGGCTCCTCCACATCCCACTCCAGGCTCCAGACGCAGGTCCAGTGAGGCATCCAGGCACCAGACGCAGGTCCAGCAAGGCATCCAGGCACCAGACGCAGGTCCAGCGAGGCATCCAGGCACCAGACGCAGGTCCATCGAGGCATCCAGGCACCAGACGCAGGTCCAGCAAGGCATCCAGGCACCATACGCAGGTCCAGCGAGGCATCCAGGCACCAGACACAGGTCCAGCGAGGCATCCAGGCACCAGACGCAGGCCCAGCGAGGCATCCAGGCACCACACGCTTTCCAGCGAGGCATCTAGGTGATCCAGCGCGATACTAGCAATGAGCATTCATAAAACAGATACTCACTTGGGCCCATACATTCATACTATGCTAGCATTTCATGCTGGGGTATCAGTTGTTACTCCTTATCAAAATCCCTGCTACCAATTACCTTCTAATTGAAGAGTAATGACTTACCAATGAATCCTTTGCTAATTGGGAAGTTTAAAATGAGTGACATTCATTACAGTTCATAATCCTGAAATAATCACAGAGTCAGGAAGTTTTAAAATGTTTATCTAATTTTGCTAATTTTAGCAGAGTAAATTACAGAGCTGCATGATATTTAATCGCATATCAAGGATGAAGCACAAGAAATCAATTATTGATTAATGACGGTCCCTCAGAAAGGAGAAGATAGAGACAGCAGCGCAACTAAAGGTTGCATATATTTACCTAAAGTGCGAGAACCAAACCCCTTGGCCAAGGAGTTGGAAATAGGACCCAGGAAGGATGAAGAGCAAGATCTCCTTCAGGTTCAGGACAGGACCGGTGACCTCTCTCCCTACGACGCCTGCGTCGTTCCCCTCTCTGATACTCCGCTTCTCCTCGATTCTCCCGTGTCTCCCTTCTAATGGACTCCGCCGCCCCCTCCACAGGACCTCTTCTGGACAGGGATTCAGTCTGCAATCGATCAGCTTGGCGGTCTGGAGCTCTTCTGCCTGTTCTGTGGACGCCTGTTCTAGCATCTCCTTACTAATTAGATAATTCTATATCTATTATACCCTTCTACACCCATGTACCTCCCATTAATGTTGCAAAAATATGGGACCACTACTTCTGATTGGACAGGGACAGGGGGTTGATCCTCACACCATATGAATTTAGTTCAATTTCTGAAGACCATTGTTTTTAAAATACCGCCCATCAAATTTATACATTTGCTTTATTTCCCACCCGTCTCACGACAAAATTTATACATTCTCCATGTACAATGTTGCATTTTTAATAGGAAAGACATGGGTACAGCAGTGTCGGCCATCAGGTCATGGCCTTGGACTTCGTCCAGGTTGACTTCATCCTTTTCTCTTGGCAGACATGCAAGACGCATGCGCAGAATCATTTGTCTCTCGAGTTTCAGTTCACCAACCCCAGGCCCAAGTTTACGAACTAATAAAAGTCAAAGAAGAAAATATTAAAATCACAAATAAATTGTTTCACTGTATAGCCACTCTCTCTACTCTATTCCCATTTATTTATAAATTCTATCCCGCATTAGTAGCGTTAAGAAAACGAAAATTTAATTACAACATGAGAGCAAGCTGTAGCATGTGAAAACATTAAGCAGCCATTTTAGAACACACTGCGCAGAAGCAGAATTTTCCCACCAAGCAAAGTAAGACGTCACACCATGTGATATAGTTGAGACATGTGCAGAAGAGTTCCCGCGTTTTAGCGGCCTGTTTTAGAACAGACAAGCGTTACTTGTTAGTTAAAACACATAAGCAAGCTTCCTTGCTATTTATGTCGTGTATGCAAAATTAGTATGAACAATACGAAGTTTAATACATTAATACTGTGAGGAGATTGCCTCCGAGCAAGTCTCATTTGTGAGTCCTTGCTCCATCAATCCCCTCTCTGATGGCGTTTCTGAGCCATCAAATACTACCCACAACCAGATGCCAACTTTTAGCATACAACAATTTCATTTTCATTTTTACTTTTTCTATTTTTCACATCCCCTTTCAGTTTCTTGTATAATTCACTTCTTAAATCTTCAAGTTCTATTTCATCGAATTTTCTCTTCTTTCCTTTTCCTGTCACATTATACGATTCATTCTTTCTACAACATTTGCACCATATTATTATTGTCAATGCTATTATTGCTATTCCTGCTAAGGGTACTAGTACTTTACCTATAAGTCCTTTCCCTATATTAGAAAACCAAGAACCAATTGACGCTATACTATTTGTCAATCTTTCCCATACACTATCAACTTCCAGTGGTTTCAGTTCCTTCTCAAGTTTCGTAATATTCTGTATATACGTTTCAATTTCTGCACTTTTATCAGGTATGTAAACAGTGTTTCGTCTTCAATAATTTACAGACTCCGCCCTCTTTGGCCAAAATAATGTCAAGAGCAAGTCGGTTTTGCATAACCATAGATCTAATCGCAACCATTTCCGCATTAATCATTAAAAAGCCTCCAGCAGTATCTGTTGATAAACGATCAACCACTGTAGATAATTTACATATTCTTCTTGAGTTCAGAATTACTCCCATTGAAGGTATCAATGCACCAAATATATCACCTACAATTTCAGAAAAACTAGCTCTTTTGCTACGAGTTAATTCGCTATTATTTTCATTGCTCCCAGTGTTTCTTTTTACGTGGTATATCTTTGGAAATACTATTCCAAAATAACAACTTCCATACCACCGTGCAGGAAGCCTAAAGTAAGCCTTATTCCCACACACATAATAGATTCCAGGAAAAACTGAATCTGTTCCTCCTTTGAGTCCCCAACCTCCAAGAATTAAGAAATTGTGTTCACATTCACTGGTACCGATGAAAACATTGTTATAGTCAGTCCTTAACCTATGTAGACAAATTTTCCCTGTTTTTACAAAATCCAGATCCATAGCAGCTTGAGCCTTGCCAGGTGTGTAACTACCTTCTCTCTCAGCCCAAGGTGGCAAATGAGCATATGCTCAGAAGCTTTCTTTTGAAAATCTTGTCTTCTATCTTCTACTAAATTCAAAAATATATTTTCTTCTTCATGTAAAGAACATGTTAGATTGTTTCTATGTGCATGTGTTATGTCTATTGATTTCATTGTTAAGAAAAACTCTCCCATAAACTGTGCATCTTGACTACTAAGCACTGGGTTCATACTCTTGCGAATCGGAACCTCAGAAAATATCACATTTATGTTTGAATAATAATACTCAATTTTCCCTGTTCTATAAAATAAACTTGTCAATACACTACATGATATGCCATAGGTTAATGGCAAATGATGATACGTTAATCCTTCTGCTGCTGATTCTGGTAACTTCATACAGACATAACAGTTGCTAACTTCCATGGTATCTACATATTGAAATAGTAACTTAGTGAAAACATTTAAACTAGTATAATTATCTGTTACTTCATGATGAAATTCTGGATCATCTTCTGCTATTAGTTCTACCCTATTACCTTTCAAGTTATCTAACCTTCCCTTCGTTTCGTTGTTAATCTTTTTATCCATTATCATAAGGTAGGGAATTGCTACGATCAGTACTAACCATGCTACAAGTACCACTACTAGACTGCATATGCATATAGCACAGCATCTTTTACAACATTTTCCTTTTGATCTCCCAGTAACTCTATCATCGGACATTTTGACAAGGAAGATTGCTCTTCTTATCTATTTTCTTCAATTTTCTTTGCGCAGCTTTTTCACGTTATCAAGGTGGTCTAGTTTCTGTTTCATAGACCAGTTTCGCACTGGTTCCTTCGTCACCACTTTCACTTGATTCTGAGCTTTCGTAATCTTCCAGAATTATGTAAGTCCAATCAGGGCCTTTAAACTTGTTGTTAATAAGTTTCAGTCTTTTACTTCTCCGTTTTTCAGTTTCGTTTTCCTGTCCTGTTTGGCTTGTTACTTCGTTTACTTGTTCTGGATCTTCACTTCTGGTTCTTACGTGGTATTTCACTCTTTTGATGACACTAGGCCAATGATCACCTTTTCTTGTTTTCTGTGTTTTCACTGCCTCTTTGTTTTCTTCTTCAGAAATACTTTTATTTTCTGGTCGTGACTCAATCTTGTTTTCGACAATTACACTTCCTTTATTTTGTTCTTTTTCAGGTCTGATTGGTTTCTCTTCAGTAACTCCACTGTAAGTTTCTAATGGCTGACTTTGTTCAGTATTTTCGTCTTCAGATTCAAGAATTTCGAGATCTTCTGATTGAATGTGTTTTCCTTGATCTAACTGGTCCTGATCAGGACTTATTGCACTTGGTACTTCTGCAGCCTGACCGCATTCTTCTAGACCTGTCTGTCCCTGCTCAAAATATCTTCGTTCTTCACTATTTTGAGCCCAGTTTTCTCTCCCTATCTGGTCCTGCTCAGGTTCTCTTATTGTTTCTTCTTCTTCTCTTTCCTGAGCTGCTTCTTCTTCACCTATCTGATCTTCTGTAACTTCTTCTAGATTTGCTTGACTTCTTGTTCTGTAGTAAACTTCAGGAATTTCTACCACTGGTATCCAGGCCTGACTTGTGCTCGGTTGTTCTTCATCAGCTTCCCTCGAATCTTGCTCCTGAGATTCTTCAGTTGGGCAACCTTCAGCTTCCTCAGTGATCGTCACTGTCTGAGGATTTTCTTCTTCAGGGTCTGGTACTCTTTAAGTGTGGCTTACATGAATCCAATTAGGAAATCCTGCACACTTCACAGCGGTGTTTGTAACCAGTATGATCTGACAAGGTTCGCTCCACCTAGGTGATAGACACGTTTCTCTGGTGTGATTCTTCACTACCACCCAGTCACCAGGATTCAGATCATGTTCTTGTTCAGGCTGCCTGGAAACTGCGTCTTCTCCAACCTGGTGAGAGACAGAACGTACTAGGTCAGCCAATCCTTTGCAATAATCCAGAACCATATCATCAGATATATTCAGCAGTTTGTTTATGGGAACATGTGCTTGTCTCATTGCTCTTCCCATCATTATCTCGTGGGGACTCAATCCGGTATTTCTATCAGGAATGCTTCTGAGTCCCATTAAGACAAGTGGCAATGCATCCGGCCAACTTAATGATGTTGATGCACACATTTTTCCCAGTCTGGATTTTATTGTGCCATTCAATTGCTCAACCACTCCAGAAGCCTCTGGACGATATGCACAGTGCAATTTATGTTCAATTTGGAATGCTTCACAGATTATCTTAATCACTTTACTGTTAAAGTGCTTTCCTCTATCCGATTCCAAAGTTACTGGAAAACCAAATCTAGGAATGAGTTCTCGTAGCAACAATTTTGCGACTGTAATACTGTCATTTCTCCTGGTGGTAAGCCTCCACCCACTTTGAAAACAGACACACTATGACAAGTACATATTTCAGCCCTCTGCATGGTGGTAACTGAATGAAATCAAATTGGAGTCTTATAAACGGACCCTCTGCCTTTCCAATCTTTCCAAACCCAATTACTGTCTTTCTTCCTGGATTATGCATTTGGCAAGTCAAACATCTCTGGCAAAGACTCTCTGCTACAGCCCTGAATTTGGGATTGTACCAATTCTGTCTGAAGAGCCTAATCATTGCATCTCTCCCTATGTGTGTGTCTCCATGATACATCCTGGGCATTTGTGAGAGCAGACAGTCGGGCATGACTGGTCTGCCATCGGCACAGATCCATACTTCGTCATCCTCCCTTTGAGAACATCCCACTTTAATCCATATATTCTTTTCACTCTCATCAGCATCATCTTGCAATCGTTTTACATCATTCCATGTTTCAGGAGGTGCACACAGCAAAAGTTGGCAGCTGATTCCCATTCTTTCCACCCTTTTATTCACCGCCATTCTGTTTTTGGCACAATGTTGAGCCACAAGGTCTGCATATCGATTGCCGACTACCACCCAGTCATCTCCTGACTGGTGTGCGGCACATTTCACCACAGCCAATTCTTTTGGTGATTGTATTGCTTCCAGCAATTCCCTTACAAACTGTCCATTTTTAATGGGGGATCCTGAAGAAGTCATGAAATCCCTCTGCATCCATAGTTGGCCAAAATCATGCACAACCCCGTAACCATATTGTCTATCTGTAAATATAGTTACTTTTTGATTCCTCCCAATTTTGCAGGCTTTTATTAAAGCGATCAATTAAGCTACTTGTGCAGATTTTACTCCTGGTAAATATGATGCTTCGACTATTCCAGTTAATTCACATACTGCATATGCTGCAGTTAGTTTACCATCTTCATGCCTTTGGCATGAACCATCAACAAACAGCTCCCTGTCTGGCTTCCTAAGGGGCACTTCCTGAATGTCAGGACGTGGTTTTGTGCATAACTCTGTGACTTGTAAACAATCATGTTCTTCTTCGTCATCTTTAACTTCTTCATGGTATGGGTCTGGTAGTAAGGTAGCAGGATTTACTATTGTGCACCTTACCATGGTCACATTTTCAGCACCTAAGATTATCCTCTCATACTTAGTCATCCGACTAGGAGTAAGATGCTGAGTTCGGGTTCTTGTCAATAGAATCACAACCGCATGTGGGACAAACACCTTTACTGGGTGTCCCATTACAATTGACTCACTTTGTTCAATGCTTAAACAGGTAGCCGCTACTGCTTTTAAGCAGCCTGGCAAAGCGGCCGCCACTGGGTCCAATGTAGCAGAAAAATATGCTATTGGACGTCTATCCAGACCATGTCTTTGAGTTAGGACTGAGAGTGCACAATTTTCTCTCTCGTGACAGAATAATGCAAATTCTTTCTATAATCGGGCATGCCTAAGGCAGGCGCTGCACACAAAGCGTTTCTCAATTTTACAAAAGCTCCTACGCTTTCATCATCCCACTCAACTGGGTCCTTTGCCTTCTTTTTCGTCATTTGAATTAGGGGCTTTGCTAGCAGAGAAAACCCTACTATCCATTGTCGACAATAACCCACTACTCCAAGGAACATTCTCACTTCCCGTTGGGTGTTAGGCATTTGCATTTTCTTGATCAATTTTACTCTTTCAGAGGTTATTCTTCTTTTTCCCCTCTCAATTTGATGTCCTAGATACTTAACTGTTGTGGTACAAAACTGCAGTTTTTCAGGTGAGACTTTATGCCCTTCTTCAGCTAAATGATTCAATAGTGCAATGGAGTCAACAACACAGTCTTCTCTGGTGTTAGATGCCAGTAGTAAGTCGTCTATATACTGCACTAAGACTGAGCTTCCTGGCATCACTAGTTTCTCTAGGCACTTCTTCAATATCTGATTGAAGATGGAAGGACTTTCCGTGTACCCCTGAGGAACACGATTCCATACATAGACTTTGTTCTCAAATTTAAATGAAAAAAGATACTGACTATCTGGGTGCAATGGTATTGAAAAGAATGCTTGGCATAAATCAATCACAGTAAACCATTCTGCACTCCAAGGGATCTGGTACAGAATTACTGCAGGATTTGGCACTATAGGACAACAAGGTTCCACAATCTTATTTATTTTTCGCAGGTCTTGAACAATCCTATATTTTCCACTGGGTTTCTTCAGACCCATTATTGGCGAGTTACATGGGCTACTCATCACCTCTTTTAATAATCCTTGTTTTACCATTCGGGTGATTTCCTCAATGACTCCTGCTTTTACTTCTGCACTCATTTTGTACTGCCTGGTATTTGGGAAAATTGCACCTTCCTTTACGGTAATTTTAACTGGGTCTATTTTGGCCATAAGTCCTACTTCCTTTCCCGTGAAATCCCACACTATGGGTTTTACTGTAGTTTTGAATTCTTCTGGCAACTCGTCTTTTGTTATCAAAGAGAACATCTCATCTACCTCTGTACCTTGTTTTGCAATCATAAATTTATATACATGGTCTTCATCTGGGGTCTGAATTGCCACACCATCCGGCGTGCAGAAAATTGTGCAGTTCATTTTACACAACAAATCTCGACCCAATAAATTTACTGGACTAGAATCACAGACTACAAATTGATGCATTTCTCTGAAATTTCCAATTTTAACTTCCATTGGTTCGGTAAGAGGTGTTCTAATCTTTCGATTAGCTACCCCCACTACTTGGATAGCTTCTCCAGAGAGAGGAAGGTCTGGGATGTCTGCTGTTCTCACAGTAGACCGGGTAGCACCAGTGTCCAAAAGAAAAGTAATATCATTACCCTTCACATTCCCTTCAACATATGGACCTGACTGATCTACCGCTAAGGATGTGCCAAGTATGCACTCCTTCTTCCCCTCTCCTAGGCACCGTCATGAACTGTACTGACAGAAATCGTCCTGTAAAAGAAACTGTGAAGTTACATAATCATTCTTACCACTTCCTCCTTGATATCCGACGTCTGTACCATGCTTTGCTCTGCTTACATTACCCTGTATAGGTGCCGGTGGCAACTGACTCTGAGGATTTACACTCTGCTGTGAGTCATTCTGCGTCTGTGGATTTAAATTTTGATGTGGGCCATTATTATTCCGTATCTTTTTACATTCATCCTTCCAATGCCCCAATTTTCCGCATCCATGACAAGGAAATTTCTTTTTAGCCTCTTCTCTACTGATTCGTCCTCTCAATTTTCCACCATTCCCGGTATCACCATTCGTTCCAGAATCTTTTCCCTGATTTTCACTCGGATTATCCAAATTAATTCCCTGTTTCTCAGCCATTTTTACCTGAGCTCACATTACCTTTTCCTGCAATTTCTTGTGCCTATCCTCAATGTCATCTCCACAATATTTTGCATATTTCAAAATCTCGTCTATGGGCTTCCCCTGCCAACACAACATGTGTTGCTTAATCATCTGACAAATCTCTGGCTTCAGACCGTAAACGAATCGGTAAACAAACTGACTCATGTTTTTGTCTCCAATATCCTCAAAGCCACTATACTGTTTGAATACCTGCAATAAACGTTCATAGTAGGCGTGTACCGATTCACTGGCTTCTTGGGTAGTTCTGTCTATTTTCACCCAATCTGTTTCCTTTGGTGGTATTTTCCCTTTCAGGTAAGTTATTACCTGCTGATACTTTTTCATTACATCATTTGACGGGGCACCTGTCTTTCGATCTCTTGGATACTCTTCACTTGGCCAATCAACTGTGATTTTACAATCTGTCCATAAATCGGCAGGTACCACTATGTCAAACAGACCATCCAAGTCTTTCAATAATACTTTTGACACTTTCACAAACCTGCTTGTACCATTCAATTGGCTTTTCTCTTAACTTGGGGAAATCATTCGTAAAGGATAAAATATCCTGTCTGCTCCATGGGACATGTACATATCCCCCTCCTGGAACTTCTCGCATCGGGTATATTTGATCTGCTTTCCCTGTTTCCTTCATCAAATATTCAGAAGCTGCTCTACTGTATCGTGCTTCTTCCTTTTTCTTTGTCCATCTAACTTTCCATTTATCTAGGTCTCCCCATTTCTGTAAGACTGTCATTAATTCTTTTATTTGTAATTTTCTTCCAGAGGCATTCATGTTTTCTAAATCTTTGTCAGAAAAATCTGCTCTATAGGGTTTCTGTAATACCTTTGACTTCCCTATTTCAATTCCCATCTGCAGAGCTAAATCTGATAATTTTTCATGGAATATTTTTACATTTCTTGTGATGCTTCTGCACACGAACAACAATTCTTCTTCATCATAAGTATTTAGACGGTCTATCCCTACATTTCCTGCTATTATTTCTTCCAATTCGATTTTTAGTTTATAAATGTCCGTAATCTTTGGGGGTGTACACTGTTTGTCTGATCCTTGTGCCCACCTTTCTAAGTCTTCTGGAGTAACTACTGTGGCACTCTTGCTTCCTGATGAGGTTATTATGTTTACGTCTTTCGAGCAACCAGGTGTAGCTCTTCTGGGAGTACTATTTACAGATTCTCGAATGGGCAAATCCATTAATGAAATCATAGATTCACAATCACTAAAATGATCCTCAACCATTACTACTGCTTCAGGTTTCGGAATATTCACAGGAGTAGGCGTAACTAGCGGCTGGGGATAGTTTACCTTATCACTATATAATGGAACTACTGGACCAATTGTTACAGGTATGGTCAAAGAATCAGGTTGCACTTTTAACTGTGTTATTTTCTGTATTAATTCTGCTCTGGTTTTATCTAGGGCTTCCTTTTCTTTATCGTGAAGTACCCTACTAGGTGTGGAATCATGCAATACTTGCGGTACCAATGGTGTCTTTAATGGTGGTGCACTTGGGGTGCATCCACTTGTCCCTTCCTGATATGGTGGCGGGTTCTTTAATATCTCTTCCATAAATTCATCTTCGGAATCTCCAAATCTAGCCAAGTGTTTTGTCTTTTCTGTACATTTGCTCCCTAACAGTTCTTCTTCTGTCAATATTGGATACAGTCCCTCTGTAAGCATCGCTCTTCTCCACTGTTTCATCTGACCGTCCCTTGACTCATTGTGGTATCTCGGGAAATATCCCCGATAACCCCTATTACTTCTGGGTCGGTCACATTCAAATGCCTCAGTTTCCCACTCTTCTAAGGCTTCGTATTGAGTTAGTCTAGGTCTGGGTTCTAAATCATTCATTCTCAATCTCAAATTTTGAAGAATCCTTCCATTAAAAGTACCATGCTCGGGAAATTTTAATATTCCATCATTTTTGGTATATTCTATCCAATTCTCTAACCATACGCAAGTATAATAACCTCTCTCCATCATCATGAATGAAGCGGGCGTTTTAGCTGGTGGAATGATAATTCCTTCTCTAGTTTTGATTGGCTTATCCTTTTTAAAATAATTCTTAATCTTTTGTAGAAATGACATTTTTCTCTTCTCTCCGTACATTTCTGGTAAATTTCGATGTATGAAATTGTATTCTGCAAAGCCTAGGAATTTCCTATCCGGACGAGTTCCTATTAAAGTTGGATCGCGTTTTAACATGCAATCTCCTATCCACTAAGATTTCTGCTTCTATTCAACCAATCAAATTCCAGTTTACTTTTGTCTCTGAACCAATCCTAGCGCGGCCTTTCTGTGACGTTGGTCTGCCAACCCCTCCTTTACAATCTGCGCTTTTCTGTCCCTCGCTGTTTCAACCAATCCCAGCGTGGCACTTGTGACGTCAGTATTACTCCTGACTACTGACCTCTCCTTTACAAGAGTCTTCCACGCCCGCGGTTTCAACCAATCCCAGCACGGCGCTTTGTGACGTCAGCTCCCTCTCCGGCAGCTGACCCTCCCTTTACAAAGTCGTACGCAAAAGTTTATTTTCTCTACAACTTTAATTAAAATTCAGTAACAACATAAAACATTCGCTATCGTGTCAGTTTCTCTAAATTGAAAAAGATAGTTTTTCGTCCACACTAGTAAACCCTTTCCGTTTACTAAAACATATACTACGAGTAAAACTCTTCCGTTTACTCTTCACTTGAGCATCAAAAATACCTGTTACTTCTTCAATGTTACCCTTTCTAGGTGATATAACATCAAAATTTCACCAGCATATTCTTTTTTGCTATTACTTACACGCATAGAGTCCCTAACAAGTACTGATAGCCCTACTTAACTTTTCAGTACTATTTCTGCCTGACAGATAACCTCACTGCAGTATGGCTTCCACTTACCACCCGCTATTCAATTTTCCTCCCCGGGGAATTCTGGACAACATAAAACAAATCTTTTAAACAATAACAGGTGTTAATTCATAAAAAATATAATTCTCATTACCCAATTAACAAAGCACAACCATCCTCTGATAACCAGAAAACTGATCAAGCGCGATACTAGCAACGAGCATTCATACATCAAATACTCACTTGGGCCCATACATTCATACTACACTAGTACTTCACGCTGGTGTGTCAGTTGTTACTCTTTATCAAAATCCCTGCTACCAATTACCTTCTGATTGAAGAGTAATGACTTACCAATGAATCCTTTGCTAATTGGGAAGTTTAACATGAGTGACATTCATTACAGTTCATAATCCTGAAATAATCACAGAGTCAGGAAGTTTTAAAATATTTATCTAAAGATTTAGCAGAGTAAATTACAGATTTTGCATGATACTTAGTCGCATATCAAGGATGAAGCAATAAAAAGTTAATTATCGATCAATGACGGTCCCTTAGAAAGGAGAAGATAGAGACAGCAGTGCAACTAAAAGTTGCATATATTTACCTAAAGTGCGAGAACCAAACCCCTTGGCCTAGGAGTTGGAAAGACAGGACCCAGGAAGGATGAAGAGCAAGACCTCCTTCAGGTTCAGGACAGGACCGGTGACCTCTCTACCTACGACGCCTGCGTCGTTCCCCTCTCTGATACTCCGCTTCTCCTCGATTCACCCGTATCTTCCTTCTAATGGACTCCGCCACCCCTCCTCAGGACCTCTCTGGACAGGAATTCAGTCTGCAATCGATCAGCTTGGCGGTCTGGAGCTCTTCTGTCAGCGTCTAGTCTAGCATCTCCTGTGCGAGCGTGTCCTAACTAATTAGCTAATTCTATATCTATTATACCCTTCTACGCCCATGTACCTCCCATTAATGTTGCAAAAATATGGGACCACTACTTCTGATTGGACAGGGACAGGGGGTTGATCCTCACACCATATGAATTTAGTTCGATTTTTCTGAAGACCATTGTTTTAAAATACCGCCCATCAAATTTAATACATTTGCTTTATTTCCCACCCATCTCACGACAAAGTTTATACATTCTTCTTGTACAATGTTGCATATTTAACAGGAACAACATGGGTACAGCAGTGTCGGCCATTAGGTCGTGGCCTTGGACGACGTCCAGGTTGACTTCATCCTTTTCTCTTGGCAGCCATGCAAGACGCATGCGCAGAATCATTGTCTCTCGAGTTTCAGTTCACCAACCCAGGCCCAAGTTTACGAACTAATAAAAGTCAAAGAAGAAAATATTAAAATCACAAATAAAATGTTTCACTGTATACCCACTCTTTCTACTCTATTCCCATTTACTTATAAATCTATCCCGCATTAATAGCGTTAAGAAAACGACAATTTAATTACAACACGAGAGCAAGCTGTAGCACATGAAAACATTAAGCAGCCATTTTAGAACACACTGCGCAGAAGCAGAATTTTCCCACCAAGCAAAGAAAGACGTCACACCACGTGATATGGTTGAGACATGCGCAGTAAGAGTTCCCGCGTTTTAGCGGCCTGTTTTAGAACAGACAAGCGTTACTTGTTAGTTAAAACACATAAGCAAGCTTCCTTGCTATTTATGTCGTGTATGCAAAGTTAGTATGAACAATACAAAGTTTAATACATTAATACTGTGAGGAGATTGCCTCCGAGCAAGTCTCATGTGTGAGTCCTTGCTCCATCACAGGCACCAGACACAGGTCCAGCGAGGCATCCAGGCACCAGACGCAGGTCCAGCGAGGCATCCAGGCACCAGACGCAGGTCCAGCGAGGCATCCAGGCACCAGACGCAGGTCCAGCGAGGCATCCAGGCACCAACGCAGGTCCAACAAGGCATCCAGGCACCAGACGCAGGTCCAGCGAGGCATCCAGGCTTCCAGACACAGGTCCAGCGAGGCATCCAGGCACCAGACGCAAGTCCAGCGAGGCATCCAGGCACCAGACGCAGGTCCAGCGAGGCATCCAGGCACCTGACGCAGGTCCAGCGAGGCATCCAGGTGGTCATCCTGGTCATCCTGGATGTTGGGTGGCTTGAGGGAGTTGTTGCTGTGTGCTGCACTTGGCCCTGGAAGCTGCATTAAACTTTTTTTTTGTGCATCTTTTGTATGGGAGGTGGACTAATTGGCTATTTTTTTTAAGTCCACACTTGCTGCTTAGCGTGCGCTTTTTTTTATTGCTGATTGGCTTCATCGCTAGATTCCGCCCGCTATCGCCTGTTTCCCTATCGCCATCGCTCTGCGGTTAGCGGCAGTTTTCGCCGCTGATCCCTGAAGCTATCGCCTGTTAGCGACGTGTTGGTAATACGTCGCTAACATGGCGATAACTATCAGGGATCGACGGCGATAAAAAAAATGCCGCTAACCTGGGTTGGCGATAATTATCGCCTCTTCTTGCTAATATGCCCCACTGAGGCTAAGATTATCCCGCCACATATACCCACCCAGGTAATTTAAATGCTTGTTCTTTATACTTTGTTTCAGAGCAATAAGGATTGGATTTCTACTTATGACTTGCTCTTCAAGAAGCATTCAACTGTGAAAATGTATTGGACTTTTGAATTCATCTTGTTTGCAGCACAGGAAGAAGGAAGATGGCTTCTAGTTGATGTGCTATATACATGATTAGAATGTTTTGAAAGTTCTGAATTCTTTCTATTGTTGCTGCTGAGAGCTGCCAATAAAAGGAGATTGCATAATCTTAGCCTCCGTGTCTTTAATAAAATCCAGATTTTCTGCTCATCAGGCTGTGGAAAATCTACATTTCTCTCCAGCTCAATAAAGAAGAAATCAGAGCTATTGAGTAAAAATAACATCTTGAATAGAACATCATATCTCCCCGTGCAAGACAAGAATAACTAAGATGCTGATTGGTGATGTGAAGTAAGAATGAGTCGCCACACCAGACACAAGACTAAATACTACATACTCTACTATCAGGATAATTTTATATATTTAGATAAAAACTCGACCACGGGTGATAAGATTAATTCCGTGACAGCATACATTTCACATATAAATTAAAACATTTCAAAATATATGGCATATGCATATTAGTAGCTGCAATAATCGATGCATATCCTATTCAAGGCAACAATTGATGATGCGAAACTTTGTGTACAAAGTCGATAATTGTTGTAAAAGTGGCTGGAGCGGAGAGTAGATGGCTGCCTAAAATTCATAATGCTTTGTGTTTCTAGTTTTTGTCATATTTTTATAGATTTACCATGTAGTAAATGTAACAACAGAAAAGATAATGTAAATGTGAGTAACCAGTGCCTGGATTGTATTTGTATATGGAGCAATAACGATGAGTTGATATCAGTGATTCTCTTCCTTTCAGTAACTAAGGGGATGATATATATTTACATAAGTGAAACTGGCAAGAGTAAATCATCAATTCAGAAGTAATGTTGAGAGAAGTATCAATATGGAAATTAGATTTGAAGGAGAGTCCCTATCCCTATATATTCTCTAGATTCAAAGGCCAGCCACTTTTAATAAAATAAGAAACAGACTCTTACCATGGACAAAAAGATGGAAGACAAAAACGCTGATTGTGAGTACTGAGTGGAAGAGACAAACCCTCAGCATGGATAAAAGACTGATAGAGATAGGAACTCACCACTGGCTGTGTAGTGGAAGACACAAAGAAACAGACCACCAATACCAAGGCAGCCTAGTCTTGGTTTCAACTTCATCCCTCGTTCTTCCACCATCCTGTGCTTCCTGTCTCTTTATTTCTCTCTTGCAGGTTTCATTTTAATTCCTCCTTTCTCCTTTGTTAGTGCTTTCCTATCACTCTGATCCTCCTCCTTTTCTGCCTTTCTCTCCCTGCTTCAGTCAAAATCTCATGGAGTAAAATATGTCATGGTCCCCAAAAATGAGTGTTGGTGTCAACCTCTGGCAACCAGCTGCAGACAATAAGTACTGCGTGTTGATGTTGTAATAAAAGAATTGTGATGTGTCCAGTGAGGAAGAATTATGTGAGCTGCAAACATTGGTGCAACAGAATCCACAGGTTGCTGAAAGAGCCAGAAATTAAAAGTGCATGCAATTTGACTTGTTACACAGTGCATTCCACAACATTGTCTGCCATTTTGTACTACTGTACTTAACAGAAGTTTTTTTATTCAATGCTCCTTTTTTCTACCTCAGAAAGAAGAATAGTTGAGTTAGCCCTGTGACAATGAAGCCTTTAGGTTATACCAGCACAACCCTGCAGAGTGCACATAAATTGCTGTGCTGTCTTGAGTATTACAGTGCAGGCCGTAAATACTTTCAATTTCACTCGTTTTGTTTGAAATGGTTTTATTACAACCGAGTACATGAACAAACATTTGATTTCCCTGACAAATCTTCAATACTTTCTGTGAGGTCCTCGTTTCACTTAGATAATTGAAAGGCTGGAATGTGCTAAGTCCTAAGGCCCAGAACACATGTCGCTAAGTGCATTTGCTGACAAAGCTTCGCCATTAAGTGGCAAATCTGCAAGACACGGTTATGGTTTGCTTTCTGGCTTAATTGGGGATTTTAGATCAAAGATTGGTAGGGCAAAAACAATGCCACCATCAATGGCAAAGTCCGAATGGCAGTCTGGGCATCACTGTGAGGACCAAAACAGAGCTCCTTTGATAGCCTCCACCACTTCCCATAGCAAGGAAAGTGTGAACCCTGCTGCTCAGCAGCATCTCCTGTGGTGAGGCCTCCCCGTCATCATGCCCTGGGACCAGAGGAGTCCTGAAGACCAGAGGACCAGTCCAGGGAGGACCTGGCTTGGCAGTTGGGCTGGACTGTTCCCATGAGGCACAGGGTCAAGACTGATTTGCATATGGCTGGGTTCAAACTGGAATGGCATGGTGAGCAAAAAAACGATGGATTTAGGCCCAGATCTCTGTACTGGGGTGAATGTATGACATTGTTCTGCATTCTGTCCATCAACTGTTGTTTTTGCCTTTGTCACCCCGAGTGGGATGGGTATGCCCAGACGTAGGTCCCGTGCTCTCCATTCCACTGGAATCAAGCTATCCTGGCTGAAGAGGGGTGAAACCCGAAACCGGTCCTAGGATGCTTGTTTCCAGTCCAGGGAGGACCTGGCTTGGCAGTTCGGGCTGGACTGTTCCCATGAGGCACAGGGTCAAGACTGATTTGCATATGGCTGGGTTCAAACTGGAATGGCATGGTGAGCAAAAAACGCTGGATTTAGGCCCAGATCTCTGTACTGGGGTGAATGTATGACATTGTTCTGCATTCTGTCCATCAACTGTTGTTTTTGCATCTGGGACCAGAGGAGGCGCATCACAGGCTGTGCCTGGTTGGACCGGTGGTCCATGATCATTCTGTACAGAATGACAATGAGAGAGGTCACAGCACAACTAAGGGCCGTCCGACTGCCCATGCTAGGTCGGGGAGGAGCTGCTGCAGCCTCAAGTTCAGAGGAGGAGAAACTGGCCCATGTCGGCATTGGGCGTCGGGCGCTGTTAGGTCACTTCCGCAGCTGGGCGTGGAACCTTTAAATACATCACAACACAATGGGTCTCCTCTTTGGGCAATCCTATGCAGCAAGGTTACTGCATGATGAGCAGAGGCATCATCCCTTGTTTGCTAAAAGGTGAGCTGATCACCCTGGGCATAATTGCGTTCTCGTTGTCCGCCTCTTGTTAAAGATTTTATTGGTTTGGCTGAGCTCATCTTTTCTGCATTAACCCTGCCGGTATTAAAGGCATTGCTTGATTTCAACATGTAAGATCAGGCTACTGTTTCTGATTTCTAACTGTTCTCTCTCTCCTGCTGTTTTGTGAATTACAGCAACAGTAGGAGGATGTTTGCATTAGTTTCTGTAATTATTGTAACCCGTTTACTTTTGCTAACTATTTCCACCCAGCGGTTGGACTTACCTTCTTACCTCTCTGGCAGTATGGTTGGATATTGGGGGACTTCAACGCTGGCGGTTGCCACCCCTGAGGCTTTGCGGAGTTACAGGTTGATGTCTGAGAATTTTAGTAGGGCAAGCAACCAGAAGAAGGAGCCCAAAGGGGTCTTCATGCCAATACCCGACCCGAGTCCTTACACAAGGCCCCGGGGTGAACGCGACGGTGCCCCATTATTGCCACGGGCAGTTGTAAGGCTGAGTAACTATCATATCTCCCCGTGATATGCTCTGCTTCTGCCCAAGTGTACATTTTCCTGGACTATGGGTTCTAGATGTGGGTGACTAAAAGATCAATGGCGGCTCCTGCGCTAAGGTGGAGAAGCGTCGCCCCACTGCTTTTCAGCAGAGTAAGGAAAAATAAAATGATAACTCAATGTCATTATCATTTTTATTTTTTCCTGCTGCAGCAGCTTTGCGGGGCGGGTGGGGCAGGGCTGCTCTGCTGACAGAGCAGGGGAGGAGTGGTTTTCACTCCCTAAGTGCGCATGAATGTTTGGCCGGTTGTCTCAGGCCGGCCAAACTTTCATGCACACTTAGGGGGATATTCACAAGAAGGTGCGCTAAACATCTCCAAAAAATGTTAACGCAACTTTACACATCGCAGTCCATCGCGGGAAAATGACACATTGTCACAATGTTCATTGCCATGCTGTCTGAATGTCAACATGTACCATGCGGCCACATACATGATGACACATTGTAACACAGCATCTCCCCTTCACATTGCAGGGGCACCGTCAATGCCACCTGCAGAGCAGTCCCAGCCACTCTTCACTGATGACAAGGAGGACACCACCAGCATCGACACCCAAGCCCTCCAAGACATCATGGAACTCATCCGCAAATCACCTCCAGGACCAGGGCATCCCAGCTGCATCGAGGAGACCCCACCCACTCCACAAGCCACCCAGCAGGAGGCACCCACAACCCCGGCTGTCTCCCAGGACCCCCACGAACAACACATGGCATTCCAACGCCGTGTGTTGGAGGTCCAGAGGGAGATGGCTGAGCAGGTGCGGGTGGGGTTCGACCTCATGGCTTCCAAACTGGACGCCATCCATGGGTGTCTGAGTCCCATCAGGGACCACCTCCAGTCCCTAACGGACTCCCACACGCCGCTCCATGGTCTCCAACGAGCCCTGGCTGACATCACTGGAGTCATGACTCGGAGACAAGAACACTTGTCCGCTCAGAGTGGCTCCAGCGATCTCAGCCGTGAGATGGCACACATGCGGAGGCTCATGGAGGACATGGTGCGGATGGAGGCGGAAAGGATGGCAGCCACCGCTGCACATCAGCGAAATGTAGCTGGGATCTACCATGCCCTGCATGTCCTCATCATGGCATTGCTGCCACAAGGCGTGGTGCAGATGAATGCTGCTGCCCCTACACCATCCACATCTCCGCCCCCTGGTGTGTCCGTGCCTCACAGTGCAGCAGACGTTTCCACTCCGGCACCTGATGTGTCACTGCCACACAGTGCGGCCGACAATCCACCTCCGGCCCCTGATGTGTCAGTGGCACACAGTGCTGCAGCCGGAACAGCACCACCCACAGGTGGGGCAGGGGACACATCCGAGGACGAGGACGTGGCTGGATTTGGGATCAGAAGGAGGCACTAGCATTCATTTCCGCCACCTGGCCTGTTGCTCCTTGGTGCCGCACATGGCCCCATGACCTCCCACTGACCCCTGATACACTCTGAGGCACTCACCTTGGACCGCAACATGGACTTCCATATCCTGTTTGGTGACCAATGACACGGCGACCAGACTGCGGACTGTACTCTTCCTCATCCTCTGTACTTGTCATTCCCCGATGGACTCTGGCTGGCCCTCCACGGGCCCATATTGTGAAGTGGGGTTGGCATGGCCCTGTACTGCTCCAGCTGCTAAACTCCACTGGATGTGCAATAAACATTCAGTAACGCACTGCTGTGTCATGTCTTTCATCATTCAAGTATAAATGTGTGGATGAATGTAGGGTCAGTGATTCCCCCTAACGTCAATGATGCTCATCTAGTGGGATTCCAGTCACAGTGTGCTACGTTGCCGATTGCGTTGCGGGTGCCGTAGACACCACAACAGGGACACACGCATTAGTCACTTCCTTGTCCGGACATGGACTGCACCACACCCAGAGCCCCTGAGTCATTGTTGCAAGCCCTGCGCTGGTCCGGCGTACGCCAGGACAGACCACTCCGCTTACGCTCCGAGGGGGGGCCGCATAACCACATGTCACAGGTTTACACGCTAGTGGTCTGCAGGTCGCTGGTCTAGTTGTCAGCATGTCGCGGCCACTCCCTGAGGGCAGGTTTGCACACACACCACACCCATCCGGCGCAGGCGTCACAGGCCATGTGACCCCGAGTATATAAGGGGCCGGCAACGTCACATTCCCCACTGCAGGAGGTGACTGGATGACGGACGTACCACGGGGCTCAATCATGAAGGGCCCATGAGTTGTTGCGCACAGGGTTAGTGGCACCCGAGGCCTTGCGGCCGGCATGGGCCTACCACCACGTGGCGCTGACTGGGGTTGCACAGGGTTAGTGGCACCGAAATTGCTGAGCGGGTGTGCAGCCTGCGATGATGACGTGTGCAGTGATGTGGTATCTGCCATTGATGCCTCAGGACTCAGCGCCATGTGTGGGACCTTCTGGCCCGCAATGCGGGTCCGCATGATGTGGAGCATGCCATGGTGGGGGGACCGGGGCCTGGAGCTTGCACGGGCACGTGGTGTGCCCACTGGTGGACACACCATTGGCAAAAGGTGAGCAGTGGGGCCTGGGTGCGCAAGGGCGGACAGCCAGCGCTGGCTGGCGGGAGGGGGTAGGGTGCGGCTGCATGTGTGCGCAGGGGCGGACAGGCATTGTTGCCGTGTGCAGTGGGATGGACTCTGACATGATTGACTCTTGCCTCGATTACAGGTTGCAGACCTGGTGGCTTGCGGTGTATCCCGGCACTTGGTTGGAGACACACCAGTGGCAGCAGGTGAGCAGTGGTGCCTGGGTGCGCGGGGCAGCAGTGTCCTTCCTTCTCTCTCTCTCTCTCTCTCCCTCTCTTAATTTCTCTCTCTCTCTCTCTCTCCCTCTCCCTCTCTCTCTCTCTCTCCCTTTCTTTCCTTCTCTCTCTCTCTCCCTTCCTTTCCTTCTCTCTCTCTCTCTCCCTCTCTTAATTTCTCTCTCTCTCTCTCTCTCCCTCTCCCTTTCTTTCCTTCTCCCTCTCTCTCTCTCTCTCTCTCCCTTCCTTTCCCTCTCTCCCTTCCTTTCCTTCTCTCTCTTTCTCTCTCTGCCTTCCTTTCCTTCTCTGTTTCTCTGTGTCTCGCTCCTTTGATGTGCGCATGACACACGTTCTGATTTTGTGCTTTATTTTCCAGGCTGTGACATCAGGATTGTCCCGGACGGACCCGACAGGAGTCTTCCGCATTGGTGTTTTGTGTTGTATTCAATAAAGTTTTTGGTTGTTACTTCAATGATGAGTGACTGTTTCTTGTTCTTCTGACCACACATGTGTGTTTCTGTTTGTCATTGTGCGCGTCATGCGCTTTTTGTGGCTCTTGTGTCGTGCACAGTATGTGTTTGTCTTGGGAGGGGGCCCTGGGGCGGGTCCTGGGGGTGGTGGCGGGCCTGGGGGTGGTGGCGGTGGGTGTTGTGGCCCTCATGCGTCTCCAAGCTGCATGATCATTGTCTCCACGGCATCTGTGGGTCTTCAGATGTGGCTCTGGCCTGGGCTCCCTTTCATGCTGCAGGTAGTCGTCCTGCTCAACACCAGCAAAAGGCAGGTGTTAATTCCCTGCTGCTACTGCGGCTTATCGCCTGTTTTTGGTTCGCATCGCAGATCTGGCAGTTCGTTGTGAAAGTGCTGTAGTGGTGTTTTGGTGTGTTTTTGCACGGGAACGCCTACTCTGCATCTCATTAGGGTTAGTTGGTGGGGTCACCCATGGAGGTAACTGTTGAGGCAGTTATCGCGGGAATACTTGCGTTGTCTGCAGTTTGCAACCGCTTGTGAATGGGGTGTTAAATCTGTCACTACTTTTGTTGCGTTAAGTTGGCGATAACTCGGAGATGAGTCCTTGTGAATATCCCCCTTAGTATGTTCTCCACCCAGGCTGCATTACAGCCTGGGTGCAGAACATGCCCAGGCTCCTATTCCCTGGCTGTGCCCCGTACCACGGCACTCAGACCAATCACAACGCTGCATTGCTTCCTGGGTGATTCCTGTTAGGGCCGGAGGGATGAGGAGGAGAGACACAACGAGGGCGAGGACGCGGCTAGGAGGTAAGTGAAATTTTATTTTTAATTACCCCCTATTGCCCCCCCACCACAACCTGCCACCCCTGATCCATGCCAGCCACCACTGTCAAAGATTCTGCATCAGATTTTCTTATTCCAGATGCTTGCTGGCTAATCAGGTGGGCAGTCAGCTTAGGTCATATCGTCACTGGCTGCCCTTGGATCGCCCGTAAGTTAACCCATTACCTTTCCAAATAAACCTGTGACATAATTTTCTCCAAATAAAACTGGTGTAGCCTCAACAATTTGTCTGTTTCCTTTGCATGAATTGATTGATCCAATGTATTAAGTAGAGGTGCACCTGGCTATTGGATATCTGCGCCATGTCGTAAATAGCCAGGCCTGAAACTGTTTCCTGAAGTCTACATGGTTGGAATAATGAAGGAAATTCAAAGCCAGAAAATTATAGATTTCAGACGGTACAAAAATGCTTGGTCCACACAACAAGCCTTATGGATATTGGAAAGCTTAAGCAAGAAGACTGAAGGCCGGCAAAGCAGATACTACAGGTTGATGAAGCAAGAAACTGTGGCTGTAAAAGACAGGACAAACACTGTTGATGTCAGGAGTCATATGGGAAGGTTTTATATTGTACAATACAGGCATGGCAGCCTTGCTGAGAAACTTTTGTACTGTACATGAACATTTTGCTGTACTGCTGAAAAGTGCAGATATTATAACATAAACAAATGCTAATCAGCTGAAAAGTATTGATCAAGTCCTACAGCTGATTAAATGGTTTGGTGAGTCAAACACTGATTGCTGACATCTGCTGCAGAGCATAAGTTTAGAGTTTGCGTTCCAACAGTGTTAACATAGCCTCCTAGTACAGCAAAGTTAACACCCTTAAATTCGGTCATGTAATTTCCAGCACTTATGAATGGTACCAGTGAGGTACAAAGCATTATATAAAACACAATATTAGAAGTGTAGCAGCCCCATCAGTAAGGCCCAATAAAAGCCTGGAAGCCCCATTGAGAATCATTGCTACTGCCAATAGGTGTGTGGTTGCCCTGTTGAGACTGTCCAGCTGATGTAGGGCTGGCCTGCAGAGAATCCTTCCCTGCTGAGAGGGGCAGTAATCCAAACGTGATATGCATCCAATAAATGTATAGCAGCCCCAATGAGATATGTTTACACTGTCCGAAAAATGTTTGACATTTCTGCTGAGATGTGTTGCTACTGAGTCACACTGAAAGCAGGGAAACCTTTCATCCTGGTACTGTTGATGAATGTTTAGCTGGACTTTTAAGAAGTGTGAATCTAACATTATGTCAACATTATGGATTCATGAAGACAATTTCACCTAAATGCCCTCACTGCTTCCAGATATCAATCTTCTCCCCACGTAGTAAGCCCTATCGTTCAATGCCCTCTGTGGTTATGAGATATTAGAAGATACATTTTTAATTTCCAGAAAAGGCCTTTGAGCTATATGTAGTGACAGTGCAGAAAAGGAAATGCCAATCAGGGCCACCTTGTGTGCTTTCTCAAGGGATTTTAGGAAGCTCCCAAGTGGGCACAGCCCCATTGGCTTACAGATTTTTTGGGCTTAGCTTTTGGTGGTACTTTGAAGGATGTACGCAGAGAGGGAACAGAGCAAGAACCTGGATCCAATTGAGGAACTGATGCTCAGGCGAAGATGTTCAGGTTCAGAGCACTGAATAAAGCATGGACATGCTGCCAGGCTGTTTCCTATGACCGACCTGACTATTTCCTGTGAAGGAAGATATTGATAGATTTATACCACCACGTTTGGATCAAGCCTTCAATGTGCTCTTAAAGTGGCCCATGCTCACCCTTCCTACCGTCCCTTTGTTGCCATTAGCACCATGGCCTCCTAAGCACGAACCAGGTCAAAACCCCTGCAGCATAGCTTGATTGAAGTGTGTTGTGATGTACCAGACGTGTGTTTAAGGGGCACAAGCTAGTGATCCAGCGCAAACCCAATAAATTGATCAGGGATAAACATTCAATAACATCATACATTGGCCCATACATATTCACCCAAAATCCCTGATGCGCTGGTGTCAAGTTTGTTAACTTTACTTCAATTTACTCTTGTTATTCAGGCTCAATATTTTAACATCCTGCACTATTGCGTATTAAACAAACGATGATCGACTTTTCATCTACTTGGTCGATGAACCAATTAGTTAAAGAGTTGATAGCAATGGTATTTTCTCAAATCAAATAATTAATCTTAGAAACTGGCTAAATAACCACAAACTCTTGGTGAGATTTAATAATTTTATCTAGTAATGATAAATGCTCATAGGGATTCAAAATTTCAAATACTGAAAACCTCATGAGAGAGAGTAACAATCTAATCATAGAAACAACGGAACAATTATTTCAATATACGTTGCAAAGAGTGGATAGATGAAGAGACATTAGATACAAGTAAAATCTATCACTTAAACCAAACGATTCGCAGGGGATAGATGAAGAGACAAAAGTTTCAGAAACAAGAATACGACTGCAAAAATAATATCTGCAATACTAAGTTAGATCAGATACAAACCCATAGGATCTGTAAGGGAAAACTACCACCCAGGCCTAGGCGGCAGTGGGGGACCCCTGAATCAGGAGTCAGGGATCAAAAACTCAAGAACCAGGACAGGGACAGGCCAGGAACAGCTGGGCCTCTCAACAAACTGACGAACAGCGACACATCCCTCTCTCAGACACCTTCAGCCTAAGCGACCTACCAGCAGCACAAACCACACCCCTAAAGTACCTATTGTTATACCCTAAAAGTACATGTCCGTCCCACAATAGTTGCTAAATTCACATTTTCTAGCTAAGGGATTGGTTGGGTTCTAGGGGGGGGATGTCACCTCATTATGAAATCATCTACCTTTGACTACACCATTGTTCTAAACCATTTTTTTATACAGTCATCAATACTTCTTCTCTCTCATGAGTACACATGCAACAATTTATTGTACATTTTAATACCTTTAACAACTACAGATTCCGTTCTCACTATGACACTGGCTTTGGCTGGCTTTCAATGTTCTGTCCTTCACCAGGTCAGGCTTTTTCAGCTTTGCACAGCAGTTCAGTCACGTGGCCACATAGTTTCTGCTTGCTCCTAATTCCACCCGCCCTCTGTTAAGCTAACTTTAAAAGATGGAGGACTCGTCCATTACTAAAAGAACGGAAAACAGACATTTATTAATTATGTGACAATGCAATTTTCACTGTTTACCACCCACTTTAACTCTACCTCATATTAACGTTTAGCCTAGCATAGCACAAGCAGGAAAGCTGCATTATTTATTAGTTTAAAGCAACACACACCATGCTTTTTACTAAATACGCATGCGGCCTTGCCATGTAAACCTTATTAATTTGTTTTAAACACAAGATTATTACATTTCCGGTTATTTACGTATTATTCAGGGTTAGTTCATATGGATCACTGACAGAATATCGACAGTCAGAATATCGAGGTACAAAAATATCGACACAAAAATATCGATGTCCAGAATATCGAAGTCCTATCTACATAATGGTAAGTACAAAAATATCGAGAAAAAAATATCGTTGTCAAAAATATCGTTGTTAAAAATATCGTTTTTTTTAATGTTTAAAAATAAATAATACATATAATTAAAAGAAACATAGTTAAAATTATTTTAAAATGTTTAAAATTATAACTAATACATATAATGTAAAAATGAATTAAACATATATATGGATAAATATAATATATATACTTACTTAATAATATTTATAAATAATTATTTTAATAACTTATAAATTGTTAAAAAAACATATTAAAAATTATAAATACATATATATACACATACACCAATAATATAAATAAAAAATAAAAAATATATATAACAAATTAAAAAATTACAATATTTTTATTCATTTTAAAATACATTATACACTACATTAACTAAAACAGTAGAGAAAATATTGGATAGCGGAGGGGATAAAATTACTATTCCTACTCCAGTGAGTGCAACAGTAGGGAAAGTGTTGGATAGCGTAGGGGTAAAAATTACTATTCCCACTCCAGTGAGTACAACAGTAGGGAAAGTGTTGGATAGCGTAGGGGTAAAAATGACTATTCCCACTCCAGAGAGTGCAACAGTAGGGAAAGTGTTGGATAGCGAAGGGGTAAAATTACTATTCCCACTCCAGTGAGTGCAACAGTAGGGAAAGTGTTGGATAGCGTAGGGGTAAAAATTACTATTCCCACTGTAGAGAGTGTAACTGTAGGGAAAGTGTTGGATAGCAGAGGGTTAAAATTAACATACTTATCAATTAAATAATTTTTTTAATTAAATAACCAATTACTAATTAATTAATAATAAATTATTTATAAATAATAACAAATACAAATTAATAATTACTTCATTATAATTAAATTACTTCCCACCCTATTCCCCTATAAACCCACAACCCGCTCCTAAAAAAATTAACACAATTAATATCATTATCAATTAGTCAATTAATAAAAATTAATTACCAATTAATAATTAATTAACAATAAATTAATTATCAATACCAATAAATAAAAATTTATAATTACTTTATTAAAATTAAATTAATTCCCACCCTATTCCCCTATAAACCCACAACCCGCTCCTAAAAAAAATTAACACAATTAATATAATTATCAATTAATCAATAATTTTTTTTATTACCAATTAATAATTAATTAACAATAAATTAATTATCAATACCAATAAATAAAAATTAATAATTACTTTATTATAATTAAATTACTTCCCACCCTATTCCCCTATAAACCCACAACCCGCTACGGAATAAAAACACAAAATGTAATTAAAAATGATTAATAATTTCTAAAAATTATTATTACATTTAAAAAATAATTAAATTACTTCCCACCCTATTCCTCTATGAACCCACAACCCGCTAGGGAACTAAAAGGCAAAACTTAATTAAAAATAATTAATAATTTCTAATAATTATTATTAAATGTACTATAATTAAATTACTTCCCACCCTATTCCCCTATAAACCCACAACCAGCTACAGAATTAAAACGCAAAATGTACCATAAAAAAAAAAAAAATCAATACATTTAATACATATATTTTTTTTTAAATACAATACTTAACAAAAAATATAGAACACATACATTTAAAATACATACTAAAATATATAACACTAATATAAACATCGATATTATTAACAACAATATTTTTAGAGAAATGATATTACTGACTTCGATATTAACAAAAACGATATTTCTTACCTTCATGTCGATATTCTGGTCACCGATATTCTTGATGTCGATATTCTGTCCCTTCGATATTTCCAACTCGATATTTTTGTACTCCGAAAAAAAAACCTCGATATTATGTCTGTGCACCAGTTCATATCATACTGCAAACCAAGCTTTCCTCGTGTAGTGTAAATGTGCACATTAGTTGTTCTGGTACTACTTAGGGGTCGATTCCGATTCGGGCCGGAAATCTCTCCGACCGAGCCGGACCCGGAGAGATTTCCGACCGAATCGGACCCGTGCAGTCCGACCGAACGAGTCCGATGCATTCGTATGCCACCGGACACGAGTCGGTCGGACTCCCATTGAACTCAATGGGAGCCGGTCGTACAACGCGTACGCAGGCTCCCATTGCCTCAATGGGTGCGAGGCGGACAAGGGCGCCCCCTACAGCGAGTATGCCGCGGAGCGCTCCGCGGCGTACACGCACAGGTAGGGGGACCCATGGGTCCCCCTGTGTGCGCCTCGCACGGGTACGCGTACAGGGGGTCTGACACGGACCCCCAAAGTACGGCTCCGACAGCGAGTTCGAGTCGGACGGCGCGAGTCGGTCGGAGCGGTCGAGGTGCGCATCGTACTTACCCGGCCGGAAAACGTCTCCATTGCGCGGTGCGAATCGGGTCCGAGCGAGTCGGTCGGAGCGGTACGATCCGGGTACGAGTCGGTCGGAGCGGTCGGGTCGCCCGGACGAGTCGGTCGGCGAATTCGCATCGTACTCGCTCGGCCGGACCCGCGTACGATTCGGTCGGGAAAAAGGGCTCCGAATCGGATCCGGTAAAGCCGAATCCTATTCGGAGCCCTACCGGCCGAGATCGGAATCGGCCCCTTACTGTTAGTACGTATTATAGGGGTGTTCAATTGAGCAGGTTTCTTTCGCGAAATCCTGCTCCATCAATCCCCCCTCTGATTGCTTTTAGTAGCCATCATAAATACTCACCATACCGAGTGCCACCTTCCATTTTATCTAGATTTTGCTTTCTCTCTCTCTTTTCATGGCACTTTCATCTAGCTTTTTCATCATATCATAATATTCTTCATTTATATTTTCTAATTCTATTTCTTCTATTTTTCTTTTTCTTCTTTTTCTTTTATTCTTTTCATTTGTTGCATCTTTTCTTTCTCTTATGCATTTACAACACTTATACGCTGTAAATATTACTAGAGTTACTACTGCCATTGAAAATATTGGCATTAATATTTTGTCCAATAAACTACTTCCAAAGGTAGAAAACCATTTACTTACAGAGGAAAAACTTTTACCAAGTTTCTCCCAAACACCGTCAACCTCCAGTTGGGTTAGATCATTATGTAAATTTGTAATATTTCTAATATATCCTTCTATCCCTTTACTTTTATCCGGGATATAGGTACAGCAGTGTTGAATTTTCAACATGCCACAGACTCCTCTTCTTTTGCCAAAAGAATATCTAAGGCAAGTCGATTTTGCAAAACCATTGATCTGATTGCCACCATTTCGGTATCAACCATCAAGAAACCACCAGCAGTATCTGTTGATAAACGATCAACCACTGTGGACAATTTTTGAATTTTGTGTGAATTTAAAACAACTCCAACTGAGGGTATTAGTGCACCAAAAATATCACCTACTATTTCCAAAAAACTTGCTCTCTTACTACGCATTAGTTGTTTTATTTCATTGACACTATTGTCCTTACGGTCTACATGGTAGACTTTTGGAAAAACAATTCCAAAATAACAGCTTCCATACCAATGTGCAGGTAACCTATAATAGGCTTTCTTACCACACACATAATAGATTCCCGGAAAACAGGATCAGTTCCACCCTTTAATCCCCATCCTCCCGTAATTTGGAAAGTATGCTCACATTCACTAGTGCCAATAAAATAATTGTTATAGTTAGTCTTTGATCTAAACAAACATAGTTTCCCTTTTGTGACCAGTCCAGGGACATCGCTGCGTATGTCTCACCCTTTTCATAATTTCCTTCTCTAAAAGCCCAAGGTGGTGCCTGTGATTTCTGTTCATCAGCTTTCTTCTGGAAACTTGCTCTTCTATTTTCTACCATATCTAAAAATTATTTTTCTTCAACATGTAAACTACAGGTTAAATTGTTTTGTAGGCATATTCTACATCTAAGGTTTTAGTGATATGGATGAATTCTCCCATATAGCGTGCATTTTTACCACTTACTACTTTATTTAATTCCCTTACAATTGGTACTTCTGAAAATACTAAGGGGTTGATTCCGATCTCGGCCGGAAGCGCACCTAACAGTATTCGTCCGGAAAAAAACCAAGCCGAACGCGTGTTTCCCGACCGATTCGAACAGTCGTCCGAACGAACAAGTACGATGCGCATAACAGCCCAGATTCCGAGCGAGCCGTACTCACCAATTCCAGCTCCTGTTCCCCGCCCGAGCCGGATCCGTAAACGCCGAATCGAGTCGCACAGAAGCAAATACACAGCACCTTCCGGCCGGACGAGTACGATGCGCCTTCCGTACGCGCCAAACCCGTCGCTACGTCCGGCACGTTTGAGCATCCGGGAGAGCTGTACATAAGCTCCGATTCGCGCCACAAGACGATCCACGGCGACGAGACGAACAAGCCAGCGACGAGTACGAGTCGAAGCCACGAGAAACCCGAACGAGACGAACCAACCATGAATCCCATCGCGCAGGCCCTACCAATACTCTACATCTATTACCGGGACCGGTACGGACGCGTACGACGCAGACGGTAAGTCAAACACCCACAACACAAACAAACGACACGTACCCGAAATATGTCACACACACATAGGGATGCAGAAATGACGTACACTAGCAACAGCAGAACCATTGGGGCGGGATGGCTATCACCAATGCCATACACACCCATAGGGGGATGGATGCCTACCACCAACACCACCCCTACTCATGAGGGCATGGATGCCTGTCACTACTACCATCCCCACTCATAGGGGGATGGATGCCTACCACTACCACCACCCCTACTCATGGGGGCCTGGATGCCTAGCACTACTACCATCCCCACTCATAGGGGGATGGATGCCTGACACTACTACCATCCCCACTCATAGGGGGATGGATGCCTACCACTACCACCACCCCTACTCATAGGGTGATGGATGCCTACCACTACCACCACCCCTACTCATGGGGGCCTGGATGCCTGTTACTACTACCATCCCCACTCATAGGGGGATGGATGCCTACGACTACCACCACCCCTACTCATGGGGGCCTGGATGCCTGTCACTACTACCATCCCCACTCATAGGGGGATGGATGCCTGTCACTACTACCATCCCCACTCATAGGGGGATGGATGCCTGCCACTACTACCATCCCCACTCATAGGGGGATGGATGCCTACCACTACCACCACCCCTACTCATAGGGTGATGGATGCCTACCACTACTACCACCCCTACTCATGGGGGCCTGGATGCCTGTCACTACTACCATCCCCACTTATAGGGGGATGGATGCCTACCACTACCACCACCCCTACTCATGGGGGCGTGGATGCTTGTCACTACTACCATCCCCACTCATAGGGGGATGGATGCCTGCCACCACTACCATCCCCACTCATAGGGGGATGGATGCCTACCACTACCACCACCCCTACTCATAGGGTGATGGATGCCTACCACTACCACCACCCCTACTCATGGGGGCCTGGATGCCTGTCACTACTACCATCCCCACTCATAGGGGGATGGATGCCTGCCACCACTACCATCCCCACTCATAGGGGGATGGATGCCTACCACTACCACCACCCCTACTCATGGGGGCCTGGATGCCTACCACCCACACAACCCCTACTCATAGGACGGGTAATGCATGACACAACCAGCATACTCCAACATAAGGAATGTCTGAAAAATACATCCCCCAACACTATGACAAGCGTGTGTAGTCTGTGTCAAATGCCTACAACACTGAACATGACATTGAACATACAATGTGACCCCCTATCACATGTGTCACACATAAATGTGTGTGGCCTCCACAATGCAAGCAGACCATGACCACTGTGGCAATGGGGTCTAACACCCCATCATCACAGTGACCAAAAGGTAAGTGTGGGGTCCATACCTGAAGCACATTTTGAACATTGTGGCAATGGGGTCTAAAGCCCCATCACCACAGTGACCAAAAGGTAAGTGTGGGGTCCATAGCTGAAGCACATTTTGAACATTGTGGCAATGGGGTCTAAAGCCCCATCACCACAGTGACCAAAATGTAAGTGTGGGGTCCATAGCTGAAGCACATTTTGAACATTGTGGCAATGGGGTCTAAAGCCCCATCACCACAGTGACCAAAAGGTAAGTGTTGTCATGGGAAAAGCTGCAACTGCCAAACAGCATTCCTGGTCACACAACAACAAACACATCAGTGGCATAGTAGTGCTTGTGTCCCATAGCAACATAGATTGGGTGAGGCAAACAGTGCAGTGCCAATAAAACATAGCTTTGGCCATGTGCAGACAAACATCACCCATGGGGGCTCACATTGTCAACATTCACGAATAAGACAATGACAGAAGTGACCATCATAATGCAGACACACATATCTGCACCAATGGACACACAAATGTAGATATCCTGTGGAGACTGTAGATGTGAGGTGAACAAATACCATACCATGGCAGCAATGGGACATACAAACCATGATCATTGTGCTGACTGATGACCTAGGAGTCCCAGGGACAGCAGGGGAAAGCCACCAAACAACATACAGCCAATGGCACACTAAAGAAATGCCAATGCAGTGGTGCAAATGCACAAACACAAACAGGCAGACTCACACTGCATATCAAACACAACAGGTGATGGGGGGTGTGCCAGTGTCCCCAGGCAACCACACAACACATGAGGAGGCCTGAATCCCTATTACACAGATGTCAATACAGTGCCACACAAAAGTAACTCATGGATCGGATTCCCCTATGTGGGCAATCAGGCATTGTTAGATGAGAGGGAGCCCAAATTACACATGTCACACAAGCTTGTAGGAACAGCAACTAACACAGCAAGAGACCGACCCACCACAGCACTACCCCCAGGGACCCCACATTGTGGTGACACTGGCCTGCATGATAATCCCACTGTGATGACAAAGGTAGATGTCGTTCACACTGTGAACCACAGTCATGTGTCCTGAGCAACAAACTACCATCACACCTACACAAGCACAAATCAATCAGCACGGCCTGTCAGCCAAGGCCAACATGGAGGTAGGGGTCTAGCCGTGCAACAACTCTCATTTGCACACACTCAACACCACACACCTTGATCTCCACCAATGTGCAGCAGTGAAGCTCACATGGACTGGTGACATTGCACATGCACCCATGACAATCCCAGGGGTGGTGGGGGGAACTAAGGTGGAGATACCCATCACACATGGCCAGTCAACAAGACTCGTGAATGTCTGACACACTGCACAGTACGCTGTACATGGGCATGACGTCAAATCCACACCAACCAATGGGATCCCGGCCACAGTCACACACCAATGAAGAAGCCAAGGTCACCCACAAAGAACACACATAGACAACTTCCAACATTGCAGCTCTGACCCTGAGGAGTGGCAGCAGTCACACACACAACGTGTCACAATCACTGAAAGCTAACACAAACTGTAAATTACATGACTTGTGTAACCAACAAGTGCCAAGGGGAATCATGACTGTGTCTCATCTGCGTTTGCCCATAAACTCAGCCCTGACAGCAAACACACCTATGGGTGACACCCTGATGACCAGTAATGTGGCATGCACCCACATCACAGAGAACCCAGGGCGAAGATTTGGGGGAAACATTGCTCAACTCAGCAAGCATCACAAACAGGAACATCACTAGGGACCCCAGCCTGCGTAGCAAAATGGAAGTGAACACACACAGACATGCTCACACAACACACACCTTGGGCTCAGGCAATGTCACGGAATTACACACTGCCATGAGGGGACTCCACTCCTGTGTAAGGAAAGCTGTGCCATACGTTGTCTCTGCAGGGCTCTATCATGTCAGCAGAACACTTGGTCACTCAGTCAACAATTAGCACAAAATGAAGGCCCTCGTCACATCAGCCTGGTCATGGCAGTGTCACCGAAATCATCTGCACAGATCAAATACACATGTATAGCAAGTTGCACTGATACCACAGATGAGTCCTTCCCCATTGATGCCCAAACTTGCATGTCCAGTGGAGATGGTCACACGGTCAGGGAAATAGACAAATTGAACAATGGCAAGCACATCTGATGTGCAGGGGTGTAAGCCACAGATGTGATATTGCAAAAACATGTAGGGAATCCCATAGGCAAATATTGAAAACATGACACCCTCATATTGCTGCAAAGGATGACATGGCTACACACCAGGATAGGACACATTCCCCCTGGACCACATGGGGTCCTGCACAGTAACACTTCATTTACCTGATATCAAAAATCACCATCACTGCAGCAAAGGCATGGTTAGCATCATCAACATCATGTACATCTGAAGCAAAACCACTAGAGAACTGAAAGTAGCTTTATTCAGCATATGTGAGTCGAAAATAGAAAGTCCTGACAAAACACAAAGGCCAATGGCCAGTCCATCACTAAAGTCCAAACAGGGTGACAGTGGCAGATGTCACCCTTTGCTTGCCTGCACTGCAACGGACCAGGGACATTCCCCTCGGAGGGGCATACGGGGGGCAGGCCAGGCACCGCAGGGACAGGATCAGGGCTCACCAGAAGGAGGCAGGGAAGGGGTGGCTGGTGCTGGAGAGTCACTGACAACTGCAGTGGAGGTGTCTGACATGGTGTGTGCCGGCACAACTGGGGGGCATGAGTCAGATGGTGTGGGTGCCGGCACAACTCCAGTGGGCTGGCCAGATGGAGTGGACAGGTTCCCCACTGCAGTGCCCAAGTCAGACGGGGTGGTAGTGGACTCCACTGCAGTGCCCATCTCCAGGGGAGTAGAATGGGGTTCAGGTAAGGTGGGCAGGACAGAGGGGAGGACACGGTCTCCACACCAGTGGCACAAACATGTGCAGCGGGGGTGTGGGGCTGGAAGAGCAAGTGGTAGGTGGAGAAGGCCGCATCATTTTGGGGATGGTGTATCTGTGGGTGGGGGAACCTGGGGCAGGGTGTGGTAGGGGAACCTGTGTTGTGGGGGTCTGAGGGATGGAGGAAGGAGACTGTGTGGTTGACCTGCAGGGCGGTGGCGGGGTCTTGCTCTTCCAGGCCCAGGGGGACCTGCGGGTGGGGGCCTCAGTTTGTCTGCGCCTGGGGGAGGATGTCCAGGGGTGAGGGGCACTCCCCTCTGTGTGGGTGGACTTCCTCTTCCCCCTGTATGCTGGATCAGCGGGATCGGAGGGGAAGAGGCCGAGGTCACAGAGGAAGAGCTGCTTTGTAGGTGGGGTTGCAGGTGAGGCAAGGGAAGGGGTCTTGGAGGGAGAGGATTTGGAGGACTGCGGAGTGACTGTGGATGCCTGTGTGTGTGTCTGTTCCCCATCCCCTGTGGGTGTGGTATCAGTCCCCTGAGGATGCTTGTGTGCACGTTTTGCCTTTGTTTTGGGTGTTTCTGTGCTGCTCGTGTCTGTGTGTTTGGGTGTTTGTGCAGGTGTGCATGTGCTTGGGACAGGTAGGGTGCCAGGAAGTGTGGATGGGGCAGAGGTAGGAGGGGTGAGGGACTGTTGGAGGAGGGACACTGCTGCCGTCAGGGAGGAGTCCATGGACTTATTGCTCCTCTGTAGGGCAGACATGCCCGTCGAGATGCCCTCCATGAACGACACCAGCTGTGTCAACAGAGTGGTGTGTGCATGGAGGACACTCAGCATTGCTGTCTGCCCTACATGGAGCTGGCGAAGTAGGTACACAGACTCCTCACTCAGGGCAGCAGGGGACACAGGGGCAGGGGGTGCGGTGCCTGGCACGAAGGAGACACGCTCCCGAACACGGGAGCCTCCACGGACCTCTGGAATGGGAGCCAATGGGAGGGCGGTGGTGGTGGTGGTGGCGGGGCCAGCCATACTAGCTGGGGTGTGGTGGCTGCTGACACCCGCCTCCACAAGGGAGTCATCATCCGAGCTGCTGTGGTCCTCAGCTGAGGTGGATGGTGCTGAGGACTCCTCGGTGTGGCTCCCCTCGCCCTCCGTGCCACTGGGTCCCTCCGACCACTCATCGGCTGCTGACCCAGTCTGGCTCTGCAGCTCATCCTGGTCCGTGGAGCTGTCCCCTCCTGTGGCCGTGGATGTATCTGCAAACAATTAGGGAAACAGACAAGCATCAGTCACCTGCACTGACCGCACACACCACAGTAAGTACAGCACATTACAGAGCAAGCCCTGGCATCCTTAGTTGAACATTGCCAAAAGTGCTCACACAGATTAGGAGAAGCCAATTGTCAGTCTGATGGTCTACCATGGCACTCACACCCCTCCTGCCCTTGCACCCATCTGTCTGGTGCCTATTGGATGGTAATACCCCAATGTGGACACATGCACCACCTACACAGTTGTTGGACATTGCAGAGAACACGGTGAAGTATGTGAACATGCACACATCACACCTCTTGCCACTGAGTCAGTACAGGTGTCCGGATAAAGGGATGGCCAGAGTCTAATTAGAAATGCATGTGATGCATACCAGCACCAGACACCATGATGCACCCATGTCCGGATAGTCAATGCCACAATGGGGTGCATGTTGCACATGTCACTCCCCTGCAGGATCACTCTTAGGAAGTTTAATGCCATGCCACAGGCATGCCTGCAAAGTCATACATCACTGTCTCCAGTCACATGGGCATGGCAGCCAGCCAACAACAGTCTGCACTGTGTCACAATCCTAGGTCATGGGGAATGCAAGTTCTGTAGCTGACAAGTGCACATGTCCATCCCCCAGAAACCACATCATCTGAACTCTTATTTGTCCACGTCATACCAATTGGACATATGGGAGACATGAAACACAACTCTCTGAACCTGAGCACCTCACAGTCTGCTGTGAATGAAAAACAGCTGCCTGAAATTCACAGTCGCATACACCTGTCTGCACAGTCAAGTGATCAAACACCTATAAGTCACAGAAGTATCGTCTCTCATGGTCACATCTCAGATGGCATGCTGAGCCCTAACCGATAAACACCCCAGTAGTCCTGACAACGAAGCCACAGCACAATGACACAGAGGCAGACACCTGAGGGAACATTTCACTGAGCACAACATGTCAGCTGATACACGGGAGTGGGAGTACAGAGTGTATTGTATGCCCTGGAGTAGGCATGACTGTCCTGCTCCACCTGAAAGAGGGATGAGCCCTTGACAGTAGGCAGGTGGCTAAGCATGTGTGACACACTTGATATACATACTCCTGAGGCCCAAACATTGTTCCCACCCGCAGCATGGGGGTGTGCCAAATACCCCAGGCACATGTGGTGATTCAGATCAGCAAGTGGAACACATATCAAAGTTACACGCAGATTACATGTCAGAACTTAGGCATTGTGTAAGCAATTGACCCACCCATGAAGCCCACCACAAAGTCACGGGAACAAATGCTGTCCCCCACCTTGAGCGAAGCAAAATGCAAGGACACAGTACCCAAGTGACACAATTTCCTGACTGTAAGGGCCACACCTGGGTATCAGATGAGGAGTGGGCATGTCACAATCGAGGGACATGGGTCCTGGACCACAAGACTGATGTACTGTGGAAGTTTAACCAGGCCAGAGGAGGGCACATAGCATGTCAGACAAAGTTCACAGTGCAGTCATGGACTCACCCTCCTTGCTGCTGTCTGGCCTTCAGCTGCCCATCCAGGTCAGGGAAGACCACCGCCAGGATCCGGAGCATGTGGGGGTCAGGGTCCGGTGTCCGCCACTCCTGCGAGGAGGCGACAGCTTCAGCTGGACCCTTGCGATCCTCCGGGTCCAGCCCCGGAGGTCCTGCCACCTCTTCTGGCAGTTGCGGATCCGTCGCTTGTAGACCCCCACGGATCTTACTGCCCGGGCGATGGTCAGCCAGATTTCCTGCTTCTGGTGGGCATCAACCTGTGAGGATGACAAAGTGAAAAGGCCATTACTACACATTCAACATATCCGTGCATCACACAGTTGGATATACATGTCTCAATAACAGGGGCATATGATGTACACAGGCAGTGCAACGATGGCTATGAACAGTTTGCCAGCAGTTACTACATGGTATCATTGCCTGGGTAGTAAACCTTGTTGGAATGCACTGTTACTGCACTGTACCTGTTCAGTGCATGTAACTACACACTTTGGGGGTGAGAACTACTCAGTGAGCATGCTAGCCAGTGGTGTGCACACTGTAAGTCTTGCTAGTCAGACAACATGCACATTTAGTAAGGCAGTGGACAGCACACTCACCTGCTCCCCTGGTTTCCCATACAGCTTTCTGTACTGTGGAAGGAGGCTGTCCAGCAGGGCCTGGTTTTCCTCAGTGCTGAATGCTGGGGCTCTCTCCACAGTACGTGCCATTGCAGTAGCCAGAGGATGCAGAGACAGCAGCAGTGTTGGTGGCAGATGTCGTCCTGGAGCATGTAGTGCAGGCAAGTGAGCTCTCAGGGGAACAGCCAGCATTATATGTGTGCTGCAGAGGCAGATACTGTCCCATGTGTCCAAAGTGATAGGTCAAAGTTGTTTGCATCTTCTGAATCTGGCCAATCCATGGAATTGCAGCACTAATACACGCCCACAGCATCCTTCAAAATTTCAACTTCATGACACCCATGAATTTGCAACATTGTTGTGGCTGGCCAACTGAATCCACTGCATCAGACTCGTTGAAGCTTCGAAAACGCGTCCGTTGCCATGCCAGGCCCTAGCCAATGCGTGCGCACCGATCGGTCCATTGCTGTACAACGCGTATTCCGGGAAACAACGCATACCCGCACACATCATATGCAATGGCCAATGCGTGCGCACCGATCAGTCCATTGCTGTACAACGCGTACCCGCTCACATCAAATGCAATGGCCAATGCGTGCGCACCGATCGGTCCATTGCTGTACAACGCGTATTCCGGGAAACAACGCGTACCCGCTCACATCATATGCAATGGCCAATGCGTGCGCACCGATCGGTCCATTGCTGTACAACGCGTACCCGCTCACATCAAATGCAATGGCCAATGCGTGCGCACCGATCGGTCCATTGCTGTACAACGCGTATTCCGGGAAACAACGCGTACCCGCTCACATCATATGCAATGGCCAATGCGTGCGCACCGATCGGTCCATTGCTGTACAACGCATACCCGCTCACATCAAATGCAATGGCCAATGCGTGCGCACTGATCGGTCCATTGCTGTACAACGCGTATTCCGGGAAACAACGCGTACCCGCTCACATCATATGCAATGGCCAATGCGTGCGCACCGATCGGTCCATTGCTGTACAACGCGTATTCCGGGAAACAACGCGTACCCGCTCACATCATATGCAATGGCCAATGCGTGCACACCGATCGGTCCATTGCTGTACAACACGTATTCCGGGAAACAACGCGTACCCGCTCACATCATATGCAATGGCCAATGCGTGCGCACCGATCCGTCCATTGCTGTACAACGCGTACCCGCTCACATCATATGCAATGGCCAATGCGTGCGCACCGATCGGTCCATTGCTGTACAACGCGTACCCGCTCACATCATATGCAATGGCCAATGCGTGCGCACCGATCGGTCCATTGCTGTACAACACGTATTCCGGGAAACAACGCGTACCCGCTCACATCATATGCAATGGCCAATGCGTGCGCACCGATCGGTCCATTGCTGTACAACGCGTCCCTGTACAGGTCACTCGCATATGTCACCATGCTTGTCACTGGTGTATGTATGCCAGCCACATATACTTGCCAGGGACTCAGCGGCACACCTACAACACCACAGCCTGTCCACACTGTATCCTAAGGCATGTAAGGCTGCATTACCTTTTCTGTGTATGGGGGTCACCATGTGGTTTTTGGGGTGGCACTTGGGGGCAGCCACTCCCAGGCTGTGCACGTGTTCATGGGGACAGGATCCTTTGTGTGTTGTGCACATGACCACTGTGATGTGCAACTGTTCATTTCAGAGCATGTGGCATGGTCACATTTCCAGGTTGTGTATGTGTATGTCATGTCACATACCCCCAGAGTCCCATGTGGGAAGGTATGTACGTCACAGGGTGACCCATTGCCACAATAGTGATGGCCCTCCACAGTCTGTGTGCATGTTGTGTTTCCGATGTCTCTGATTCCATGTGCACAATGGGAGACATTCTCCACATCCACGTTGTTTGTGCATGGACTTTGATGTTGTGCGTGTGTGTTTCACAGACGTCCATGTCTGTCCTGCGGAGTCAACAGGGGCCACTACCTGTGGGAGTCATGTTTGTTTTTCTGACGGGTACATGATACGCCATGTCATGCCAGTGTCCATGTGGCAATACAGGGTCCCTGGGAATCTACCTGTCAATGAGCTGTGATGCCTGTGGCGCATCTGTCCAGACATGTCACTGTGGTGTGTGTTTGGAACGTGACAGCAGTAAATGGGTACTGTGACACAACCTAATGATTTCACATTGCACAACCTGGAACTTGTTGTCAACACATGTTGAACTGTGATGTTAGATGTTGGCCATGTAGATGCCATATCTGTCCATACAGAACGGCACACACATCAGGTACTTGTGTCTCGTAATGATGTATCATGTGATATTGAGTATGGTCAATGCCACATATGTGGGGTGACTGACAATCTTTCTTTCTTCACCTATGCACTGCAGGGCACCAGCTGTCCATAGACCATTCCCTGACCTTGCAACGATGGTGGAATGTGACTGCATCCGACGGTACCGCTTCACCAGGCAGCTGATTGAGGATTTGGCAGTGCGCTTGGCCCCACATTTGCAACCTGGCCGGCCGTACCCTACAGCGCTGACCCCCAAGGTGAAGGTGATGGCAGCCCTACACTTCTTTGCCACCGGTACCTTCTGCTGGTGGGATGTCTGCTGGTGGGATGTCACAGACTATGTTCAGCCGTGTGCTACGCGATGTTTCGGAGGCAATGTTGAGATGCCTGAACCAGTACATCTATTTCCCTAAATGTCAACAACTCACTGACGTCAAGAGTGACTTCTATGCCCTGGGGAGGATGCCACATGTCATTGGCTCCATTGATGGGACACATGTGGCTTTGGTACCACCACAGGCACATGAGCAGGCATACAGGAACAGGAAACATTATCATTCGATCAATGCTCTGGTGGTATGTCTTGCAGATATGAGCATCTCACATGTGTGTGCCTGTTTCCCTGGTTCGGCACACGATGCCTATGTGATGAGGAGTAGTCGCATCCCAAGGATGATGTCACAGATGCAGAACCAGCGTGCCTGGCTTGTCGGTGTGTACTGACTTTGTACCATTGTGTGTGTTCTGCTATGTTGTATTCCGCCCTCTTTTCCAACTCAGCTAATGTGCAATTGTCTGTCTGTAGGTGACTCCGGATACCCCAACATGCCGTGGTTGCTGACACCCCTCAGGAACCCTGTGACACCAGCCCAGATGCGCTACAATGAGGCACATGGTCGGACCAGGAGAGTGATCGAGCGGACATTTGGTCTCCTGAAGAGCCGCTTCCGCTGCCTGGACAAGACAGGAGGGGCCCTCCCATATGCCCCAGCAAAGGTGTGCAAGATTGTCATCGTCTGCTGCATGCTACACAACCTGGCAGTGCGGAATGAGTTGCCTCTCATCCTGGATGACGATGACCAACATCCGCCACCTGTGGAGGATCTTGGCCTGGGCCACAATGCCAGTGATGATGATGATGATGATGGTGATGTCCGCACACAGCTCATCACCACCTTCTTCAGCTGAATGTGAGTATCCAGAGAGTTGTCATGTCAATGATGTGAGTTTGCGTGATATGTGTTGGTGGTGCTCTGGTGCTGTTTGAGTGTGGCCATGTGCTACTTGACTGGAAGCGTGCAGCGATGTGTCCTTACAGGTAGTCTGTACTCCCCAACAGTGTTGACATGCTAACTTGGTTTTCTGTAAGTATCTTGTGAGATGTATTGGGCATGAGTATTGCAGTTCTGTCCTGTTCTTCAGTGCTTTTGACTGTGTGTCATGTCTGTCCTTCACAGGGTACTTTCAGAGTTGTTTGGTCAACTGTGATCCCCGACACCATGATTCAACTTCCAGGGTGGAAGCAGTCGTTTCCCTACAGGTGATGTGCCACACACCCCTGGACTTTCTTTCTTCTACACTTGTTGACTGTGTGGCCACTGCCACGTAGGATTACCTTGCATCTGTAGTGGAAACAACATGTTGCAACTGTGTAATAAACCTGTGCTTCACTTTGGTATGTGCGTTGACTGTGGTCACACATCTGACTGACATGTGCTTACTGCACCTGTGGGCTAGTTAACACAGACTGTGAATAGGTGTGGTGTCTGTGCATTCCACTGTATTTCCTGGCAACATCAGTGTAGGCAATGAGTCAGATGGCCCTGGTGTGTATGTGTTGTGTAGCCCTAGTGGTGTGTCTCCCTCATATGTGTCACGTCGCCATGACTCACATGACGGTGTTGAACTTGCTGTAGCAGTTAGCATGCACAGTGTCATTTAGCAGATCATCATCTCCATGACAGAAACCACGTTGGAATCACAACAGAGGCAAGTATGGTGTATTAGTGAGTTTATTTCCATACATGTGTGAGGATAGTGCACAGGATGGTGGGTGCTGTACATTGGGATTGGAATCCAAAGTTCCCAGATGAGTTGGAAGTCTTGGTAGCAGAAATGTCCTGAGTACAGTCCAGTCATCTGATACATTGGGCCAACTTAAGCTCCCCATGTCGTGTGGGAGAGTTGGGTTGCATTCGACAGGGTGAACAGTTTGCACACAAAGGAGAATTTCCAGAACAGGTGTTGGGTTCCTGTTTTCCTTCCTCGGATGACCCCTCTTCTTTCGGGGGGGACCCTCACGTGCAGGCTGCTGCGGTGCAGAGGACTCTCCGCCAGAGTCATCCTCCCTCCCTGTGGCAGTTGCAGTTGTTGCAGCACCAGATGTTGTGGGCACACAGGGAGGTGTGGCCATGTTGGTGCTAATCTGGCGGAGGCATGTCAATATGTCCCTATGCACCACTGTCAGTTCTTGCAATGTGTCCCACTTGGACTCCATGCGAGACATGTGTGTCTCCACACGGGACATGTGTGAGTCCAAGCGGGCATGATGGGCAGCCTGCTGCTGTTGAATGTCCTTGAGGATCCCCACTACCTGGCTGACCTCTCCGGTGCTATTCTGGTACACATCAGCAATGCGTGCCAGTTGTGGGTCATCATGCAGTCCAGACCCCTCTGCAAACAGCGACCTATGTCTACCACCCCTCCCACCACCCCTGGCGACACGTGCGGGACCTGCGGTGGCACACACAGGTGACCGTAGGCCCACTTGGGGTTTGTTACTAGGGTCGTTGTCCGTTGCTCCACGTTGGGCCGGGGTCCCTGTGCTGTTGTCATTGGTGGTCCTTGGTCTGTCCGTGTTGGCGGGGGTGGTCTGTGTGTTGGCAGTTGTTGGAGGGGTGGGTGCAGGGGGTGCAGATGTTGGTCCTGCTGGTGCTGCATGATGACTCACACCGGAGGGGCCAGGTAGGTCTTCGCCATCCGAGGAGGGCAGAGGCTGTTCCACACCAGTGAGCTCAGTGTCCCCCGGAGCCTGGGACAGGGACTCCTCATCGTCTGCTGCTGTGTCCCCATCATCACCTGTTTTTGGAAGAGACACACAATGTATGTTATGTTTCTACAGGCATCAATGGTTCACACACCTGACAGTTGTGACTGTACCTCGGGATGCGGGCCTGTACATTGCATTGTCCTAAGTTGTCACAGTCAGAGGTTGATATTGGTGTAGCACATTGTCCTGCCAACCTGAAGCTTTTCAATGTGAATGTTGAGGTGTGTGCATGGCCAGCATTGGTGGTATTTGGTGGACATCCGGCCCTCCTTCTCCCCCCAGCCCAGTTATCCCACCATGGAACGTGCTTCCATTGCAGGGAGTGCAAGTTGGCTTTCAGGATGTCAGTCAGTGGTATCCTGCTGTTGGTTGGTGCACAGTTCCCAGCAGGGGCTTGTGCTCCCCACAGCAGTACCCAGTGTCAGCCATCTTGTCAGTTGTTTTCCACTCCCTGTGATGTGAGCATGGTTCAGAGTGGTGTTGATGGGCCAATTGTGAGGGTGACCAATATCTGTGACTTCAACTCCCATCATGCTATTGCCTACACCACCCTTCCCAGCATGCCCATACTTCCTTCCTTTTGAGTCGACTTCACTGTGTGTGTAGTGTGACAGTAATGGCAAGATGGCTGACAGTGGTGTCCTGCTGTTGGTTGGTGCACAGTTCCCAGCAGGGCCTTGTGCTCCCCACAGCAGTACCCAGTGTCAGCCATCTTGTCAGTTGTTTTCCACTCCCTGTGATGTGAGCATGGTTCAGAGTGTTGTTGATGGGCCAATTGTGAGGGTGACCAATATCTGTGACTACAACTCCCATCCTGCTATTGCCTACACCCCCCTTCCCAGCATGCCCATACTTCCTTCCTTTTGAGTGGACTTCACTGTGTGTGAGTGTGACAGCATTGGCAAGATGGCTGACAGTGTGGTCCTGTTGTTTGTTGGTGCCCAGTTCCCAGCAGGGCCTTGTGCTCCCCACAGCTGAGGCCAGTGTCAGACATCTTTGAAGTGGCTTTTCACTCCCTGTGAGGTGTGCATGCTTCAGTGTGAGCTTGCTGGCCCATGTGGGTGGGGGATGTTGAGCTGTGGCTACCACTCCCATCATGCTATTGCCTACACCCCCCTTCCCAGCATGCCCATACTTCCTTCCTTTTGACTCTGCTTCCCTGTGGGGTGGTGTGCCTGTGCTGACAGGATGGCTGACAGTGTTGTCCTGGCGTTTGTTTGGCTACAAGTCCCAAGAGTGTCCATGTGCTTCAAACAGCATAACCCAGGGTGGTGGTTCTTTGTGGGATATTTAATTAGAGTATGAGGCATTGCATTCTCCCAGGTGGGTTATGTGGAGTTTGTTTTGATGGGGTGTGTAAGAAAAGCTGCTTGTAACTATGGTCAGAGCTGTCAGTCCTCCTTCCCACCCAGCCAGATATCCCACCATGGAACGTGCTTCCATTGCAGGGAGTGCAAGTTGGCTTTCAGGATGTCAGTCAGTGGTGTCCTGCTGTTGGTTGGTGCACAGTTCCCAGCAGGGGCTTGTGCTCCCCACAGCAGTACCCAGTGTCAGCCATCTTGTCATTTTTTTTCCACTCCCTGTGATGTGAGCATGGTTCAGGGTGGTGTTGATGGGCCAATTGTGAGGGTGACTGTAGGAGAGTAGGATCTGCCTCTTATGTTGCCCCCACTTTTTTTCTGATGTTTACTCTGCTTTCTGGCTATAGTCTGGCTGGGTCCCTGCCAATCAGGGCCCCAGCCTCTCTGTTCTCTCTAAATGACTTGGAGTGCACTCTAGGTGCACTAGTGATTGGATACTGTGGTACCTTATGAGTCCCTAGTATATGGTACCTTAGGTACCAAGGGCATAGGTACTTCACAGGCCTACCAGGGGCTGCAGCATGTATTATGCCACCCCTGGGAAGCAGACTAAATCTGACACCACAGGCCTGCTACTGCAGCCTGGGTGAGGTGGTGCTAGCACTCCTCACTGAGATATAGGTTCCCTATATCTCTCCAACACACACATATAAACCTATCAGTCACCCCTAAGGCAGGCCCTATCAATCCTGAGGGCAGGGTGCTTGGCTTCTATGTGAGGGGGTGCCTCTGCCTGAGCAGGGCCCCTCTGCAGCTCTCAGAGTCCATTCTCTGGTGCTGTTTGTGGATGCGGTTAAACCATATACTCTTAAGTGCATTATATCCTCGCGGTAAAATGCTAACTTTGGTATGGCTGCATCAAAACATGTCGTGTTTGGTGTCAAACATCTTGGAATCCTACCCCCCCCACCAGTCCTGGCGGCGGGGGTAGCATTCCACCCTTCTAGAGGGATAGACATGTACCTACTGTGGAAACACGGTACAATCCTGAAGAGCCCTGGCATCACAAAATGGATGCCACCAGTCACAGACACTGGGCTGCCCTCCTGCTGATGACCGAAACTCGCAGTGGAGGAAGCCCAACAAAAGTTATCCTGTCACAGGGAGGTGTAACCACCTCCCAGACAGGGTTTAGTGTATTGGGGCTGGGTGGGTGCACTCTTAGAGTGCTTTGAAGTCCTGCACTGGGGGAGCAGAAGGCTCCTCTGTGCATATGCCAGTTCAAACCGGCTCAGGGGCTACCTGCCCCTGCTCTGGTGCGAAACTGGACTAAGGGAAGTGGGTGTAACCACCCACTCCCCTGACCCTCCCATAGGTGGGGTCTAAGAGCTAGTCCCTCCCTTCCTTGTTAGTATAAGGTAGGGAGCCCTTGAACCTGAAGATTAGATATCCCTGGACGACGCTCAAAAGAAGAATCCTGGCCCTTCGACATTCCACTACCTTTGGAAGACAGAAGAATCTCCCTTGGAGTCAAGGAGTGACTCCCCTGCTTGGCAGGCACCAAAGACTACAAACAACGGTCGCAAACTACGCCGCTCCTGCCGGAGTCCGAAGTCCCTGCAGCCCAAGAAGTGGATTTCCTGACTTCTCCAAGGCCATCGTGAGTCCCCAGTGCAGCTGAGGCAAGTGGACCCCACGAGTGACGAGGAACCGCGACCCCTGGGTACCGTGCACTATTGTCAAGTGCAACCCCTACACAACGTTCTCAGAACCTGTGCTTTGGACCACGTGTGGTCCCAACCTCCAACAGGAATCCCTCTGAAGATCAGCGGCCTACACCGTCCCGAGTGACCGTGGGCCCCTGTAGAGCGAATCCTCCCGAGGCGTCTTCGCGATCCCTTGCCAGCCGGCTCGTGGGTCCCCTGAAGACTTTTCCAAGAAACCAAAGGGCTCCCCTGGTTGCTCCAGGCCTGCCCTGACTTACCCTTGCTGGGTGAGTCCCTCAGACCTTGCTGGTCTGCGCCATTGCCTTTTCACGAGACTTGCTGTTACCAAGGCCTGTTGGCTCCAACCGAGTTGCCAACACCACCGTAAGCTGCAGACATTGTGAGACACGCCGAATCCAGCTCCTGGTCGTCGTCGATGCCTCCTGGACCTCGTGGCTGAAGAGTCAAGGCAACCGTGAACGACCTGAATCCTGCGATGACGGTGGGCATCCATCTTCCTTGCCCCGAGTCACTGCCAAGTGACTTTGAACACTGTCCCCTCTGCTTTCAGGTCATCCTTCTACCGAATCCAGGCTTGGATTCCACCGGACACTTCTTCAGACACCACAAGCAACAAGTCTTCTTTGTTCGCCATCGAAAACGCCGCCGCGACCCGACACCAAAGGACACCTGTGCACCCGGCTCCCCTGGGTGAGGTAACTCCAGCACTACGGTGCTCCTGTGGGTGTGGGCCCTAGAACTACTTACCCTGTAAGTGACTTGCTTGTAGGTTCACCAGAAGTATCCTAAAACTCTTATTTTCTCCCTGCGATTCTCGCACTGACTCGTACAGGGTTCGCGGCTGTGTTAGACACACCGCGTCCAACTCCCTTGTAAATCTACCAGTAACCACGTCCTTCGACTCGTACTGACCGATCGGTGTGTTCGCCTCGAACACGCCAGGGGCCTGTAACATTGATAACTCAATCGCGTCCGCTTACATAGACTCGTACAGGACTCGCACTAGTGTCTAAACACCGCGTCCGTCCCCTGTGGGTCTCCTACAACTACCTAGGTGGTTCTCTGGGGGTCCCTCGATTCTATGTGCTCTAGACCCCGGTCTAGCCAAGATAAGGTTGTGATATTTACTGTGCTAACTTATTTTGATAACTATTGACTTGTACATATGTTCCTGACTTCTAACCTCATAAAGAGATTAGTAGAGAGTTGTTTATAATAAATACATATATATTTGATATATATACCTGTGTGGTGTCTTTTCATTTGGTGATTCAAGAGATTGTGTGGTAAAACAAGCTGCTTTACATTCCTTCAAGACTTAGCCTGAAGGCTGCTCTCCACAGCTACCACTAGGATAGCTTTCTATAAAGGTTGTCTTAAACCTATCTACCATAAGAGTCGAATTGTACTGGTGCAAGGTGTCCACTTTAATTAGTGAACAGCATATACCAGGCCAACTTCTCACAGTGACCAATATAGTGACTACAACTCCCATCATGCTATTGGCTACACTCACTTCACCAGCATACACAGAATTCCTTCCTTTCAGTGAGCTTCCCTGTGAGGTGGTGTTCTAGTGGTGGCAAAATATCTAACTGTGTTTGTTGGTTATATTTGTGCCACTGCCTTGCTGTATTTGTAGTTAGGTTTGTACATATCATGACACAGTTACATATCACTATGAGATGGCATGTATTGTGTTTATCTGACTGACAGACAAATCTTGGGGTGATTATCTTTTGGTTGCTGTGGATTTGCTAAGGGTGCATGGTTTGACTATCCCCTTGACAGTGATGTGTGTGTATTGTCACACAATATTGGGTATATTAGTTGTGTACTCACCAGGCTCTGGGATGTTTGATAGTCCATATACGCTCACTGGTGGTAGGATGGCCCGCACCTTCTCCTCCCAGGGCCTGAGGTATAGTGGTTTGGCAGGAGGGCCACTGCCAGTGCGCTGACTCAAGATGTAATCCTTCTTTAGTAGGTCCCTGACCCTCCTGCGCACATCGGGCCTGATTCACAGAACTAACTTACGTCAAAAACGTAAACGTAAACGTAAAGTTAGTACTTTTTAGGTATTCACAGAATACACTTACTCATTTTGGTATTCACAGAATTAACTTACTCATTTCGGTATACACAGAAGTAAGGAGTCCTAAAGTTAGGACTACTAACTTCTGTGAATACCGAAATGAGTAAGTTCATCCTGTGAATACCAAAATGAGTAAGTGTATTCTGTGAATACCTAAAAGGTACTAACTTTACGTTTACGTTTACGTTTACGTTTTTGACGTAAGTTAGTTCTGTGAATCAGACCCGTTATACCACCTGTTCTGGATGTCTTCCTTTGTGCGCAAACATGGTGATTGTGCGTTCACCCTGTCGACGATCCTCTCCCACATCTTGGTTTTCTGCGACAAAGGGGTCTGTTGGACCAATGTACCAAACAACTGTGGCTCTACCCTGAGGATCTCATCTACCAGGACTTCCAATTCACTGTCTAGGAACTTTGGATTCTTCTTTGGGGCATGGTGATGGGTGGTGGTGGTGATTGATGTGTGTGTGTGTGCAAGTGAGGGTGTGTGAGTGTAGGTTTTGCTGGGTGTATGTGAGGGTGCTATTTGTTGAGGTGCTAATGGTGTGTGGCTTGTGTGATGGATGAGCTGTGAGTGTGTCTGTGGTTGCTGTCTGATGGTGTTCTGTGCTGGCAGGTCAGTTGAATTTGCAAAGGATCATGGTAGGGATTTGTGGCCTTTATATAGGTGGAGTTGGGGGTGTGTCCTTGTTCCATGTTTTTTTTCCCCTGTATTTATTGACTTAGTCATTGCTTGTTTGGCCATTTTTTTTGTATTTTTTCCTTTGTATTTTTTGTACATGTAGGAGACGTTCTTCTGACTGAGTAGGACCCTGCAGTTGTCTCGTGCGAGCTTCTCCGAGTCGTTCACGCTGTGTTTCTGCTAGGTTTATTGTGCGGCGTACGCGTCGGTCGCGGAGTATTAGCTTGCTTCGGCTGGCTTTTGTATGCGTGTCGGTCGTACGGCTTGAGCTCTGTGCGACTCGGTCTGGTTTTCCACGCATTGCATCGTACTGCGCGGGTCGGAGTTTGCGGGTACGTTTCGTTCGGGTTCATTCCTGGTGCGTGTCGGTCGGTTTGATTTGCGTGGTTTCCCGGCCGGATAGCTTGTTTCCGTCCGGTTCGGTCGTTCGGCTTGTGTTCCGTACGAGTCGGTCGTGATTCACATGCATTTCATCGTACTACCCAGGTCGGGCAGCGCCGGTACGTATCGGTCGGACTATATTCCCGTACCGAGTCGGTCGGTACGTTTTCCGGCCTGAATCGGTATCGGCCCCTTAATCTATATCAGTGTACTGATATTCCAGCTTACCTGTCACATAGAATAGGCTGCTGAGGACACTACATGACACACCATATGTTAGGGAAAGATGGTGCTACGTTACAACTTCAGAGACAGACGAAGGTAATATCATGCAGACATAAAAATCACTCACATTCATAGTATTAGTATATTCATACAACAATTTAGTAAAAACATTTAACGAAAAATCACTAATTGATTTGTCATGATGGAAAATGCTTCCATCCATTTGTTCTATATTAGTATTTATAGGCGGTTTAGAAACGTCAATTGACACATCATTAGTATTATTTCCACTGTTATTTACATTAAAAATGGGTATGACAACAATTAATAATATCCATATAAGTGTTAATAGAAAAACACTACATAAGCAGGTTTTAATACATCTACGTTTTAGTCTAGATTTTGGTTGTCCAGTCACTTCTGCTTCAGCCATTTTGATATACTACAAAAATCTCTATTCTAAAAAAAAAAAAAATCTAAAAATAGATTTTGTGTAATCCTACACTTAATGACTTTCTTCTTCACCCCTTTCTTTTATTTCAGTCCTTTGGTCTTTCTTGAGTCTTTAATTCAGCTTCAATTGACAAATCTTTCACCTTAATCTCTTTTCAATTCCTTTTAAGGTGGTCTCAGTTTGTTCTCATCTTCCTTTTCAGTATCACTACTGTCATGTTCTTCACTTAAGCCCAGACTTTCAAATTCTTCTAGTATGACGAGGTCCATTCAGGAGCTCTGTACTTTCTACATGGAATTCTTATTCTTTTGTTTTTCGGGTTGCTTTTCTTCTTGTACTGTCTGGTTCTGTTTGACTTGAGACTTCGTTACTTTGCTCTGGTCTTTTCCTCAATCTTCTTTTTACTATTCTATATTTTAGTCTTCTTATTCCACTTGACCAATTGTCTCCTTTTCTAGCTCTCTTTTTCTGTACTACCCTTTCACCTTCTCTGTTTTGTTCACCATTTCTTTTATTCAGTCTTCTTTCTATCTGTCTCTCCCTGTTCCTTCGTATTTCTGTTTCTGTAGGTTCAACACTTGTTCCTGATTCATCAGTGAGTTCACCTTCTTCTAGCTCATTTGTGACTTCATTCTCGTCTGGCCCTACTTCTGGCTCAACAGCTGTTTTTCTTTCTTCTGTCTCGACAGCCGCTTCACTTCCCTCTGGCTCAACGACAACCTCGCCTTCTTCTGACTCAGCAGCAGTCTTTTCAGTCCCAGTATCTGGTGCCCATTTTACTTGATTTGTGCTTGGCTGTTCATCGTCAAAATGTTCATCAGAAGTTGTCACTTCAGACTCTTCAGCTTCGCACACTTCAGCTGCTGGTTCTTGATTTTGATTTACCAGTTGCTGTTCTTTAGGTCTTTCAATTGGACTTGGGACTAGGCGGGTATGGCTTGCATGTATCCAATTTGGCAAACCAAAACACTTCACTGCTGTGGTTGTCACTAATATGATCTGGTAAGGGCCGCTCCAACGGGGTTCTAGACATGTTTTCCTCACGTGTTTCTTGACTAGGACCCACTCACCAGGATTCAAATCATGTGCTTGGTTCCGCTGTGTCATTGTGGCATCTCCTCCAACCTGGCGGGACACAGAACGCACCAGGTCAGCCAGTCCTTTGCAAAAATCTACCACACGATCATCAGACATATTCATCAGTTTGTTCGCAGGTATGTATGCTTGTCTCATGGCTCTTCCCATCAACACTTCATAGGGGCTTAATCCAGTCTTTTTTTCAGGAATACTTCTAACACTCATCAATAAAAGGGGTAAAGCGTCAGGCCATTTCAGTGTTGTGGATGCACATACCTTCCATAATCTAGACTTTATTGTGCCATTTATCTGTTCAACAATTCCAGATGCTTCTGGTCGATAGGCACAATGCAGCTTCTGCTCAATTTGTAATGCTGCACAAATCATCCAAATTATTTCATTATTGAAGTGCAATCCTCTATCTGATTCCAAAGTGACTGGAAAACTAAACCTAGGGATCAGTTCTCTCAACAACAGCTTAGCCACTGTAAGGCTATCATTCCTTCTCATTGGATAGGCCTCTACCCAGCGGGAAAACAAACAGACAATGACAAGGACATATTTCAGCCCATTACATGGTGGTAGCTCAATGAAATCAATCTGAAGTCTAGTAAAAGGACCTCCTGCTTTCCCGATTACACCCCAACTCACAACTGTTTTTCTTCCTGGATTTTGTTTTTGGCATATGGCACACCTTTGACATAAACTTTCTGCGATGACCCTGAACTTTGGATTATACCATGTCTGCTTGAACAGTCTAATCATTGCATCTCTTCCAATATGTGTGAGTCCATGGTACATCCTGGCCATGTGAGAAAGTAATGAATCTGGCAATACTGGTCTTCCATCATGACAGACCCATACCTCATCTTCTTCATTTTTCCTGCAACCTGTTCTACTCCATTCTTTCTTTTCCTCATCACTGGTTTCTTCCTGCATTTGCCTCACCTCATCCCAAGTCTCAAATGTGGTTGTGTACATAAGGTGGCATTCGGTATTTTGTCTATCAATTGATCTGTTTATGGCCATTGTATTTTGTGCACAGTAACGCGCTAATTGATCCGCGTATCTGTTGCCCTTTGTCACATCATCATCTCCGGATTGATGTGCAGCACATTTTACAATTGCAATTCTTTTTGGTAACTGCAAAGCTTCTAATAATTCTTTTACAGTTTTTCCATTCCGAATTGGGGTACCTGAGGAAGTCAGAGATCCTCGTTGCATCCATAGCTGACCAAAGTCATGTACGACTCCAAATCCGTACTGACTGTCAGTGTAGATGGTTACTTTTAGACCTTTTGCCAATCTACATGCTCTAGCCAGAGCAATCAACTCTGCAACTTGGGCGGAGTTTACCCCCTTCAAACAAGATGCTTCTAGTGCTCCTGATAAGGTGCAGACAGCATAACCAGCACACAATTCACCCTTTTCGTTTCTCAAACATGATCCATCCACAAACAATTCACAATCTGATTCTTCCAAGGGTTCATCCTCTATATCTGGACGAGGCTTAGTACAAAGTTCTGTCACTTACAGACAATCATGTTCCGCTTCCTCTCTCACCTCCTCACATCTTGAATTTGGTAACAATGTAGCAGGGTTCACAGTAGTGCATCTCACCACTGTCACATTTTCAGAACCTAAAATCACTCTCTCATATTTAGTCAGCCGACTAGAGGTCATATGTTGAGTCCGAGTGCATGTTAAAAGGATCTCAACAGAATGTGGCACATACACTTTAACAGGATAACCCATCACAATTGCTTCACTCTGTTCCAGACTTATACAAGTGGCGGCTACTGCTTTTAAACAGCCTGGTAATGCTGCAGCCACTGAATCCAGGGTAGCAGAAAAATATGCTACTGGACGTCTTGCCATTCCGTGTTTTTGAGTTAAGACTGCAAGTGCACATCCATTTCTCTCACAACAGTACAATGCAAATTCTTTAGAGTAATCTGGCATTCCCAAAGCAGGTGCTCGACAAAGACTGTTTCGCAATTTTGAAAAAGATTCCATACTCTCCTCATCCAACACAATTGGATCTTTCACATCTTTTCGTGTCAACCTCTGTAGGGGTTTTGCAATCAGTGAGAAACCACAGATCCACTGTCTGCAGTATCCAACCATTCCCAAAAACATTTGCACTTCCTTTTGATTTCTGGATGGATTCATTTTCTTGATCACACTGATTCTCTCTGGCGTCACCTTTCTGACCCCTTTTTCAATCTTGTGACCTAAATACTGAACTTCCTGTCTACAGTATTGCAATTTAGATGGTGACACTTTATGTCCTCCTACTGCTAAATGGTTCAGCAAAGCAATTGTGTCTGTTACACATGCTTCTCGTGTTTTTGATGCCACTAGTAGGTCATCAATGTACTGAACCAAAACAGAGTTTTCAGGCATGACCAAAGTCTCCAAACATTTTTTCAAGATCTGATTAAAAATCAAAGGACTTTCAGTGTATCCTTGAGGAACTCGGCACCATGCCAAGACACGGTTTCCGAACCTGAATGCAAATAAATATTGACTTTCCAGGTGCAAGGGAATGGAGAATAATGCCTGACATAAAGCAATAACGGTGTACCATTCAGCATCGCAGGGAATTTGGTAAATAATTACTGCTGGATTTGGCACTACTGGACAACATGGTACTACAATTTTATTAACTTTTCTTAAATCTTGAACTATTCTATATTTTCCATTAGGCTTTTTAATTCCAATAATGGGTGAATTACAGGGACTGCTCATTATTTCTCTTAAAATGCCCTGTTCAATCATTTGGTCAATCACAGGTCTGACTCCAGCAATTACTTCTGGACTCATTTTGTACTGTGGGGTATTTGGATATATACACCATCCTTTACTGTAATCTGAATTGGATCCACATTTGTCATTAACCCAATCTCTTTTCCTGTGAAATCCCACACTTCTGATCTCACTGTACCTTTTAATTCTTCAGGCAAATCTTCCACAGTGAGGAGTGAATATAATTGACTCACTTCTGATTCTCTTTGGGCCATCATTACTTTGTACTCGACATCCTCATCAGGTGTCATAAAGGCAACTCCATCCGGTGTACAACAAATGGTGCAATTCATTTTGCACAACAAATCTCTGCCCAAGAGATTAACGGGACTGGAATCACATACCACAAACCGATGCATGTCTTTGAAATTTCCAATATGAACTTCTATCGGGGCTGTAACAGGAGTTCTAATATGTTTATTTGCAACGCCTAAAACTTGGATAGTTTCTCCCGAGAGGGGTAGGTTTGGAATTTCTGCTGCTCTCACAGTAGAACGGGTAGCACCAATGTCCAACAAGAAGGTGATATCTTTACCTTCTACCTTTCCATGAACAAATGGGCCTGACTGATCTACCGCTAAAGATGCACCAAGTACACACTCTTCCTCCCCCTCAGGCACCGTCATTGAGATGAATCCGAATCACTCTCATTGCACTGCAACAAATACTGCGAAACCAGTGGATTCTTACCAAACTGCTCTTCTACGTGGAATCCAGAACTTGCACTGCACATCTGCAAATGAGCATTCACATTACGGGGTATAGGAGGTTGTGGCACCTGTAACTGTGGAGTAACTACCTGCTGCTGCTGCTGTTGATTCCCAATCACCTCATTCTGCATCTGTGGATTTAAATTTTGATTTACTCCATTATCCTTTTTACCAGATCTACACTCATTCTTCCAATGTCCAAATTTTTCGCACGTATGACAAGGAAATTTCTTTTTAGCTTCTTCCTTACTCATTTTAAATTTTCCTTTACCTCCACTATATACCTGACCAGCCTGACTCTGACTTTGTTGCACATTACCATTTTCCTGTTGCTGCTCTGCCATCTTCACTTGTGCCCACATCATTTTCTCCTTTAACTTTTTAAGCCTTGAATCAATGTCATCACTACAATACTTTGCATACCTCAAAATCTTGTCTGTTGATTTGCTTTGCCAGCAGAGCATTTGCTGCTGTATCATGGCACTAATCTCTGGTTTCAATCCATATACGAATCGATACACAAAATGTCCCATATCTTTATCTCCAATATTCTCAAACCCATCTGAGGAACAACTTGCACTTAGCGACCAAAATTTGGCCGCATTAACGCAAACATTTTTTCATAATGGCTATGGAAAATAAATGCTAAATACATGTAACAACACGGAATATTACAGCTAAAGCCAATTTGAGTGCAGATTCTCACCGCAAAGTCAGAAAACGGGCCGCAAACACACAGGAAGTGATGTCAGCATTCATCCTGTGTACTGTAGGAGTACTGTGCACTTTCTCTTTCTCTTTTGAGCACACTGCTGGTGAATGTGGAGAGTGTTGGAGGTGTTTGGAGTTGTGTGCTGGTGATTTTGGATTTTGAGAGTGTTGTTGTGTCCTGTGAACTGTCCCTAGTGTCTCTGTGAAGTGTTGTGTACTTGTCCTTACGTGTTTTTTGAGTCTCATACTAAATCTTGTCGGGTGTTTGTCCAAGGGGTAATTTACATTATTAATAGTTGTTGGGGTATATATTTGGGCTTCATTTTTGTAGGAGTGGGTTTAGGTGTGTTCTGGGAGATGGTGGGTGTGGGTAGGGAGGGCAGGATGTCGGAGGGGGTATCGGGGGGCTTCCTCTGGCTAGTTAAGTACTACCTGCCCTTGATGGTTGAGAGTGGGGGTAGGATCATGCAGGGATATGCCGTACGTGTGCAGAAGGTGAGGTGGGAGCATGTGAGGAGTCAGATGCTGCGGGTCTTCGGTGTGGGCAGGACTGTCCGACAATGGAAGCACTGATGGCAGGATTGCGTGGGCTGTGAGGGTGACCTGTTGGACCACCTGGGAGTCCTCATTAGCCTACAAGGTGGTAAGTCCAACCTCCAACTTGTTAAATGATCACTTTAGTAACAAATCAAAAATGCTGTCTGTAACAATGGGGTATATGTTCAGGAAAGTGGCGGAGTGAGGCGTTAGCCGTCATGCCTTCATGCCTAACTTTGCCACTTCTGAAACGCAAGGCTGCACCATATTTACATGCATATGGTGCAGGCTTGCGTTTCCCCCTGCGCTGGCGCGACACTTAGCAGTGTAGTGCCAACTCAGGCACCCAAGGACCATAGTGCAAGGGTGTCTGCGTGCAGGGCAAAGATTTTGCATGTACAGGAAGGGTGACCTTCCTGTACATAAACAATCTGAGGCATTTTGCTTTTTCAATGTGTGCTGCACAAGGCAGCACACATGGAAAAAGCAAAAAGGATGAGAAATAATGCATTTCTCCTCATTTTGCAAAGTGAGTATCAGGTTTTCCATGACCTTAACTTTTGGCGCTGCCTCCTATGTATGCTGCCCTTGTACCTAGGTTTTGTGTAACGTTTGATGAGATAGGAAAAATTGGTCATTTAAAATAGGACATCTCCAGAGTGTCATACCCCATCAAGAGTTGTGACACACCCTTGTGTGATCTTCAGCGATGCTATTGTCTACAGACCATGGAGAACATGATGTTGTTGGGAGAAACGGGGCCTTGGGAATGTGTCACACAAGTAGTGTGTGCAAAATGTGCAAATGTGCAAGCAGGATTGTCTTGTGTTGCCAAACTCTGCATTATCATGTCTTGTGGGAATAACAGGCAACGTAGACCAAATCATGTATGCAACATGAACTGCAACACTACAGTTACAGAGCATTGTCATTGATATTGATGATTCGGATGATGAATAGGACACGTGTGAATTTACGTCTGATACCAACACACATTTCTTTTCATGTCTCACAGCTGGCAGACCACTGATCACACAGGGGGACATGGACGCCTTCAGGGACTCACACGCCACTGGTGAGTTCACCCATTAAATATTGTCATTGTGAGTTGTGTTGAATGTCTGGCTAAAATCCTGTACGTAGTAGTATGCAGTATGGGTGTGTATCACATGTACCTTGCCTCCAGTGTGATGATGTTTTGTGGAAGTGTGAAGTGTGAACTAATCAGTAAGTGAAGATGGAGCAATGCATATGTCTTCCGGATGTAACTTTGCACATCCCCAGTCAGTGATACCCATGCAAGAAATATCAATGGGTTCTGTCACTCCAGCACATGCATGTGGATTACAGAGCATACAGACAGGAGAGGAGACATGTGAGTGGTGTTGGTGCTGAGTATGACCAGACATGGAATGCATGTACATCCTTGCCTGAGATGACAGCCAAGTGTGCCAGATTGTGCACAAGTAGGTAGTGTTTTTCAGGCCGTGTGGGCTCAGACACAGGTCTGCACAGTACTATTGTAGGTATGCTGCATACCAGCTTTCAAGACGTTGCGGGGAGTAGGTTTAAGTCAAGGATACCAATGTCACTCGCCCCAACCACCTAGCAAAGATGGCCCTATGTATGTAATTGCCATGTTTTGGCACTTCAATGATGTTGTCAAGCTGTTTCCTTGGGGTCAACCCCCTGGAAGACTCATGGGCAAATGTACAAGCCCCTCTCGCCACCACTACGTCACCCATTGTGAATTTGTGGTGGCAAGAGTGGCTGCGCCTCATGTACAAGTCAGTGTTCAGCCACCTAACGTTGTTTTTCCATGTGTGCTGCCTAGTGCAGCACACATGGAAAAAGACCAATTGCATAGTTTGATTCTGTGCAGGAAGGTGTCCCTTCCTGTGCATGTACAAATAAAATGAAAAATGTGATTTTGACGCTTCCATGTGTGCTGCTTGATGCAGCATAAATGAAAGTTACAGTAGGGCTTTTCCAGGATTGGTCATGTGCAGGAAGGGACACCTTCCTACACATAAACAATCCTCCCCTGCACACAGACACCCTTGCACTCTTGTGCAAGGGTGCCTGCGTTGGTGCTAAGTTGATAAACTGCACGCCATCGCCGGGGGACACGCAGCGCTGCACCACATCATTGTACATATGGTGCAGACCTGTGTTACAGAAGTGGAGGAGCGAGGCACTACACCCGGATGGCCAATGCCTCTCTCCTCCAATTCCTTGTACATGTCCCCCACAGTCAGGGTATGTGACAGCACCATCATTTGACACCGACAGTCTCATTGTTTTGTGACACTACATGTCACATGCCATGCACTGTTATGTCAGTGTCACCATCATGTTGTAACTGATCCTTAAATCAACATTGCATTGTCCATGTCACTTTCAAAATTCACAATCTTTCGTTAGAGTGTAGGCTCCCATGTTTTACTGACCTCGTGTTTCAGAGTTAAATGGAGAACATTGACATAGTCATTAGGACTCACATATTGTCATTGCTCTTATTTTACAGACAACATGTCGCCAGAGGAGGCCCACGCGTTTCAGGTCCGTAAAGACCGATATCAGCATATATGCTGGGTGGCCAAGGGCTATCGCAACATGGAGAGGAGGCACTGAGCTGACCGGGCAGCTGGGAGGTGGAAGTCGGTGCCGGAAGTAGTACTCCACCGGATGCAGAGGGACACACAGGCCATACCGGGCCTTTCTGGCGACACGCGTGGGTCCCGACATGGACAGAGATCATCAGATCACCCTGAGACACCACACAGACAAGCTACTGCGTCTGGATCCGGCACAAGCAGTTGGATTTACCATGAGGGACCGTCGCTGCATGATGGATATGAACGTTAGACTGGCCCAAATTGAACGTGAAATGGTGGAGCACACCACCCACCTGCAGGACATTAAGGCTGCCATTTTGACTATAAACAATGTTAACCCATCCCCCTTTTCTCCGTTACCCCAATGTTTTTTCATATTAATAGTTAGTGCTAGGTAAGTTTTTTAATTGTAGGTAGTGTAGTTGTAGTGTAGGAATAGGTAGTGTAGGATTTTAACATAGTTTTAGATTTTTATTCTCTTGTAGTATTTAGGGATAAGTTTCCTTTTCCTTTTGGAGGGGGGGTTGATGTATTTGTTGTTTTATTAAAAAAAAAATATATATATATATATATATATATTTGTGTAGGATAAAAGTATAGTTAGTTTATGTTTAGCTAAGATGTATTTGTCCTGTCTTATGATGTGCCTTAAGGGTGGGAGGGGGGTTGATGTCTTAGATATGTTTTGCGTGTTTAGGATTAGTTACGGTAGATAGTTTAGATTAGCATTCACTTAGTTCCAATTAGTTAAGATTAGGTTAGTTGTAGTAGTGCTTAGTGTTAGTTTAGGGTAGTTAATTTTGTTAATTTATTATAAATTTTTACTGTTTTTGAATTCTGGTTGCACTTATGTCAGAAGTGATTTGGTGGAGTTGTGCTTTTTCCCTTGTATACTACTTATTCAATCACAGAACAATCATTTGAATGTGTACGTGTGGTCATGACATGCTACTTAGCTGGACGGAGAGTGTAAGGATCCATTTGATTTGAGCACATGAAACTTGCATGGATTACAGGGTGGCAAGTAGGAGTTGTGCCCTAGGCTAGGGTCACTCCTTTGTGAAGTATAACATCTTATGTGTGACTCACAGAGTTGGACAGCACATTGTTGCCCATTTACAACACAATGTAGGAACATGGCCTTGAGCAAACATTGACATTGCAACTCTTATCCATCATGAAGATGGATGTATGCGCCGTGTTCCCCAGATTACGGCCTCAACATGCATTTCACATGAGCCTGGCGCAGTCCATCTACCATGCACAGGCATAGGCACACGTGCTGCGTAGTGCAAGTGTGTGAGCATTATGGAAATTGGATGTTCCTGTGCAGGGAGGCTCACCTTCCTGCCCATGCAGAATGTTGTCATTTTGCGGATCAAATGTGCACGGCACAAGGCAGAACACAGTTCTGCAGCAAACAGGAGGGGAAATGTAGCATTGCTCCCTGTGGTGCCAGTGTCATACTCACTTTTCCTAGATGTTACTTTTGGCATTGCCTCATAGTGATGCCACCCTTGAAATGGTGGTCCCTATATGCTAATTGCAGTGCACTGCACATCCCTGGACACATTGCCCTCTCCTTTCACAGTGAGCACAGCATGAGAGGGTTCCTTATTTCCAAGGCATTGTTTTAAGCCACAGGAAGTGGCTGACTGAGGACTTGTACTTTAGGATAAGTCCCTATTGCAAACACAACTTCACTGAAACAGACATTGTGTTTCCAATAGCGGGTGGTCAATATGTGCCATTATGAATCATTATCTATGTGAATATGGTGTGCTCTATCTTTGTATGTGACATGCAATGACCCTCGTCAAAACAAGCTTTGTCCACCCCGTTGGATGTAAGTAGATCTGCCAAGTGAGACTTGTCAGCAATGCCAAATGGAGACACTACTTGTGGCATGCGACTGACTTGGACATATTTTCGCACATGCCTATTCCCATCATGTACGTAGGGCAATGTTGGACTCTTGCAAGAATGTTGTATTTGAGCAATGAGGGCACAGCTAGTTCACACATACCCGGTCATCTCACTGCCTATCCGGGACACAGTTAAACATGAACATTTATCATATGTCCCTCGGTGTACGTTTTGATGGATTCACTGGCCCAACATTTTTCAAGACTTCTATACTTGAATGGTCATAGGCAACACACATCTGTGTGACTTAAATACTTTTTATTTGCATGTGCCTTGACTTTGGTGAAGACTCGCCCAGTACTTAGTCAAACAACCCCCACATTACATAGATGCCCAGTGGAGGACCTGACAGAGTCCTTTGGGGGTAACATTTCCAGAGGAAGAGGCAGAGTTCAGTCAGCAGGCTGATTGTAGTGTCATTGGGAACAACACAAATTATGGCAGTCCATATCGAGGTCCAAGGTGAGTGTCGCAGTCTGAATCTGGGGACAGTGAAAGCTGTTGTTCCGGGGCATGATGCTAAGCACAGATCCAAGGAGAAACAGTCCATTTGGCATAGATGAATGCTACCGCTTTCTTCTTAGCAATAATGCAGATTCATCCACATCTTCATCCTCTGATGTGTCATGTGCCTCCCGTGTGTGTGGTGGTAGATTGGCAGCGGCATTGTGAGGCACTGACACATCAGGGGGCTGAGATGTGGATGTTGAAGCAGCAGCAGCATTCATCTGTGCCAAACCTTGAGGCAGCACTGCTGTGATGAGCAGCTGCAGGGAATGGAAGATTCCAGCAACGATTCTGTGGTGTGCAGCCATGGCAGCCATTTGTGAGGCTTGCATCCGCTCCATGTTCTCCATGATCATTCGCATGTGACGCAACTCCTTGCTGACATCGCTGGAGCCACTTTGACTGGACAGTTGTTCTGGTCACAGAGTCAGTACTCCAGCGATGTCAGCCATGGAATGATGGAGAACATGGAGCGGACTGTGGGTGTCTGTGATGGTCTGTATGTGGTCCCGAATGGGACTGAGACACCCACGTACCTCATCTAATTTGGCCACCAGGCTGTCAAACCCCACCCGCACCTGGCCAGCCATCTCCTGCTGGACCTCTACCGCACGATGTTGAAATGCCAGAAGTGGGTCCTCACGGTCCTGGGAGACAGCTGTGGTGGTAGGTGCTTGCTGCTGGGTGGTTTGTGCAGGGGGTGGAGTTTCCACGACGCTGCTGGATGGCCCTGCTTCCGGAGATGGGGTGCTAATTGAGTCGAGCAGCCGAGGGAGGCCTAGATTTTATTTGACTGACCAGTTCAACCACTCTTTCCTCCGTAAGAAGGGGGAGACTGACTAAAGAGTTTAGGTATATAGCCGGATTGTTGTGGTAAGAGCAGAAGCAGGACGACCTGTCCTTCATATTCAACTTGCTAAAAATGTCCTCAACTTTACTTTTGAAGAAATCTGCGAGTTGATTGCAGAACAGCTGGTGGGGAGCTGAGGTAGAGTTTGAGGCTATACCAGATAAGGTTTCAAAAAGTTCTTTGGTTGAGTTCTTTGGAGCATACATTTTTTCGGAAAATAATTTAGTCTTTTCTGAAACAATTGAATTTTTATAATCTTGAAGAAGATTATTGTATTTAGCTTTTTTCTTCCTCACTATACTGCTTCCTCCACACTTTTTCTTGTCTACTACATTTCCGTTTCATCTTCTTAAACCGTGAGGAAAACCAAGGGGCCGAGGGTCTTTTTCTGTAATTCCTGGTGATTTTCACAGAAGCATGCAAATTAACGGCAGCTCCTAACCACTCTGAGAATGTCCCTGCTGTGGGTTTAGCATTTTTTATTAAATAAGTGTAGGACTTCTTGAGGGTATCGGCCTTGTCAGTAATACACATTTTGTTCCAAGCTTGTACTCTTTTATACTGCGTACCTTTGTAATTCAGATTGGTGGAATGTATAGAGTCAAAACTGAAATTAACAATCTTGTGATCTGACCATGTGATGGGCACAATATCATTAACCTTCAGATCTGACTTACTAGTGAAAATTCCGTCCAGCACATGGTCTGCATTATGTGTGCCAGTCTTCACCTATCGTCAAAGGTTAAAACTATTTAAAATGTCTAAAAGTAGCTCTGTTTCATTGTTCTTTGTGTCCTCCAAATGAAAATTAAGATCTCCTAAAACAGTAAAATTTGCATATTGCACAAAAGATCCAATCGCATCCCCCATGTTTTCTAGAAAACTCGTTTTTGTACCAGGGGGGTCTGTATATTCGCAGTACATTAAAAACTATTGAGTTGGTAATTTACACCTAAAAACATTGATTCACAACCAGCTGCTGAGACAGGTTCACAGTATGGTCTCGAAAATCCACTGCGAGGCCTCTCCCCCACTTGTCAACCTGGTCTAAGCAGAGGTTGAAAGGAACGGGGTGACACCTCTTCACCTTTTAAATGGGTCAGTTTCTCCTGACTTTTCCATTCACAATATTGGCACGGAAAGACAGCACAGTCATAGTCAGGAATGAGAGTACTGAATAATGTTGACTTACCCTCATTAAAATCTCACAACTGAGTCCTGGAGTACATTCGGGCCGCATTATTACCAGGGGTCCTGGCTATAGAACTCTGTGCACTTTACCCCAGCTCACCAGTGTAAACTGCCTGCGCTCCTCCTTTCAACATGATGAAATTGGCATACCCCTAATTGCCATATTTAATTTACTGATAACTCCCAAGTGTTTCATACAAAGGGTACCCAGGGCCTGTAAATTAAATATCACTAATGTACTGCACATTAAGAAAGAGGGCAACCCAATAAACCCTTGTGAGCACGGGTATAGACTATTTTCAAAGGTAACGAGCTAACAAGGGATTCAGTTATGTAAAGAGAATATACATGTATTCAACTACAGTTGTTTGTCCCAAAAGGTGACAATATAGAATCAAACATAACTTAATTAATTTTCATAAATATCTTTATTTCAGTAACACGTGCCATATAAATTTTACACATACAATACAATGCGATAACATTTGGTATGTTATGTTATGTTAAGGGTATTTGTAGAGCGCATGGCTACCCGAAGGCGTCCCAGAGCTAGCAGAGATACAGGGCAGGTCACAACAGCTTAGTAGGTGGGGTTTTGAAAAAACCAAGTTTTCAAAAGTTTACGGAAGGGGAGGAGGTTGGGTTCTGAACGTAAATGGAGGGGGAGAGCGTTCCAGAGCTTGGCAGAAGTGTAATAGAAAGACCGGCCACCACTTCTCAGCCTATTGCTTTTGGGGACCGAAGCTAGGTAGAGACTGGATGATCGGAGGCATCTGTTTGGACGGTAAGGGGAGATGAAATGCTAACGAGCTCACTGAACATTTCAATAAGACCATTACAGACGTTCTGGACCAAATTGCCCCTCTTAAACTAAAACAACAAAGAAAAACTCTATCCAAATCTTGGTTCAATCCTGAACTCAATAACGAAAGATGACAACTTAGACTGGCAGAAAGAACTTGGAGACAACACCCTTCATCCTCACATCTTGCACTCCTCAGATCGACTAGATCAACTTATAAGAAGCAAATTTTCAGTGAAAAGGCATCCTTCTTCCGAGCTCAACTTGACCGTGCCAAAAAACAGGCCCAGAGAACTGTTTAACATTGTTAGAAAACAAACTTCATCTGCCCCCCCAGAGCTGACGGCATCTATTGCTAGATGTGAGGAAGTTGCCAACTTCCTCTCGGATAAAATTGCCAAAATTGACCAATCCTTCCCTCTAATCCATGACCCGCCCAACCCCCAATATACCTTTGACGTTACCTTATATATTCCTCCCTGGTCGGCACCACACCTATCACCTAATCCCACCACCCACCAAACCATCCCAAATTCGCCCATCGACATCCTTCCCAACTTACAACTGGAAAATAACGCCTCCTGGCATAGTTTCCGTCCTATGACTGAGCTTGAAGTCTTTAATATTATTGCTAAACTTAAGCCGACTTCGCATACCGAAGACCCTCTCCCTTCAACACTAGTTCACAACCTTAACCACATCATTGCCCCTTACTGGACTAAAATCATCAATACCTCCCTTGCCACTGGATGTGTCCTTGACTCCCTCCAACTCGGACAAATCACTCCCATTCTTAAAAACCTCACTGCTGACCCCAACGATCCTAACAATATCCGCCCTATCTCTAACCTCCCACTTCTTGCTAAAGCCCTTGAAAAATGTGTATTACATCAACTGGACAAACACATAGGCAATTTCAACTTACTCGATTCCTTTCAATCCGGTTTCAGGAAAGGCTGCAGTACAGAAACTGCCATGCTGAACATTGTGGATGACATCCACAGTGCCCTAGATAATGGTGAGGTTTGCCTTCTTATACTTCTCGACCTCTCTGCAGCGTTTGATACAGTTAACCGTTCTTCCTTACTTAATTCGCTTAAAGCTCGCTTTGGCCTTAACGGTGTGGTCCTCAAATGGTTCTCTTCTTTCCTCCAACACAGAACACAACAAATCAAAATCAATGCCTGCCTCTCTAATCCAACACCTGTTTCCCTGGGCGTCCCCCAGGGCTCGATTCTCTCCCCCTCTCTCTTTAACCTCTTCATGGAACCCCTCACCCTCATTCTGAAACAAGCTGGAATCAACTATCACCTTTATGCTGATGACACCCAACTCTACTATAAGATTAAATTCCACTCTGACATACTTCATTTAAACAATACCCTGAGTAAGATCCAATCTTGGTTCTACTCCAACCACCTTAAACTGAACCCTAAAAAAACTGAAATTATTCTCTTCTCTCCGAAAAACAATCAGCTCCCCATCCAAAGCTGGATCAAGGACCTCAATGCCCTCAATTCTTCGCTCTCCTCATCTGACTCGGCGAAATCCCTAGGTTTCCCTCTTGACAAAAGCCTGACTCTTAAGGACCACATAAAAAACTCGGCCAAAGGAGCACTTTTCACTCTACGACACCTTAAGAAAATCAAATCCTTCAACCCTACAGATGACTTCAAATGGGTTGTTCAATCACTAGTCCTATCTAAACTTGACTATGGCAACGCGATTCTCACCGGAACCCCCAAAGTACACCTAGCCCCCCTTAAAGCTGTGCTCCACTTGGCGGCCAGGCTCATCACTGACTGTAAACGATTCGACCACATCTACCCGGCCCTTAAATCCCTCAAATGGCTATCCGTGGAAGTAAGATGCTTTTATAAGACTGCATGCATCACGCACAAAGCTCTTCACCAACAAACCCCGTTGTACCTAACTAATAAACTCAATATAGCGGGCAGCACCAGAAGGATGAGAAGCACCAATGCGCTCCTTCACGTCCCTCCGCTTTTAAAAAAGAAATCCACTCAATCTCGCTCCTTCTCCGGTAACGCCCCGAACATCTGGAATGCCCTCCCGAAGGACCTACGTTGTAACTCCTCCTACCTCTGCTTTAAAAAAGACCTTAAATATCACCTTCTCAACATATACTGGGGTCCTTAATCTTCGCCTTTGACCTTGCTGTCTGTTTCCCCTGCATTGGTTATCTTTTCCTAACCCTCATTTCAATCTCACTCCTTACATATCTTCCTCTCTTCTCTGCCCTAAATTGTTACCCCCTGTATATTATTTATATGTTTATTCCCCGAGAATAACCACCCAGAATTTTTGCCCCCCTTACTTAACTTGAGATGTACCTGCGTGTTTTTGCTACCCTGAAAAATTGCCTAATTTTAGTGTGCCCTCTTTTATCCTATTGTAAGATGTAATCGCCTGTTTTTGTTTACCCTGAACTACTTCTTTTCTTGATTGCTTCTGTTCTTGTAAAGCGCTCTGATACCTCCGGGTCTAGCCAGCGCTATATAAAACCTTTCAAATAAATAAATGATGGATCTGAGGATGGGGGGCCTTTCTTCCAGAAGGATTTATGAGCAATACATAGGGACTTGAATTTTATTCTTTCCACAATCGGGAGCCAGTGCAAGGTTTTCAGAGCAGGTCTTGCAGAGTGGCTGTTGGAGATCTTAAGAAGCATGCATGCTGCGCAGTTCTGAATGACTTGCAGTTTGTTTGTGGTAGCCCTTGGACCTCCTAGATACAGAGTATTTCCGTAGTCGAGGCGGGAGAGGATCAAGGCCTGGACCATAAGTCTCCTTGCTGAGAAGGGGAGGAGCGGGAGGACTTGCGGAGCATCCGTAGGATGCCATAACAGGATGCGGCCAGTTTCGTTGCCTGATGATCAAATGTGAGTGACCAATCTAGCAACATGCCGAGACTTTTGATCTGGTTTTTGGGCGTGGGTGGGGAGCCGAGACAGCTTGGCCATGCTGATCCGATATCAAAGATGGGTGAATTACCCAGCAGCATGAGCTCCGTTTTATCTCCTTTCAATTTAAGGAAGGAGGATTCCATCCATTTGGCAACTCTCTCCAGGGAGGGTCCTAGGCAGGGCGAGGTGTTTTCTGGATGATTTAAGGCCACCACTAATTGGGTGTCATCGGCGTAGGTGACAATTTCTATCCCAAAAGGGAGGACAATCTGTGCCAGGGGGCTCATATAGATATTAAACAGCGTCAGGTTCAGGGACGAGCCCTGAGGGACGCCGCAGCCAAGAGGGATCCGTTTTGAAATGTTATCTCCTTTAAAGACTTGGAAGGTCTTATCCTCGAGGAAGGACTGCAGCCAGGTGATAAAACCGCCTGATAGTCCGACATTCTTCAGTCTGTGGATCAGGATGTCATAATTAACAGTGTTGAAAGCGGCACTGAGGTCCAAAAGGATGATAGCTGTCGATCCACCTTTGTCGGTAATCTTTTTGGCCTTTTCAACCACTGCAAGTAACGCGGCTTCGGTCCCATGTTGGGGGCGGAACCCGGTTTGCGAGGGGTGAAATATGTTGTGAGATTCAAGGAAGGTGGAAATAACTGAATTAACATGCTTTTCTAGCATTTTGCTGATCCCAGGAAGGAGGGAGATAGGGCGGTAATTTCCAAGAATGTCGGGGTTAAGGCTGGGTTTCTTCAATAGCGCCTTCACCATGGCGTGTTTCCACAGTGGCGGTACTAGTCCGGTCGAGATGGAGGAGTTAATCAGCTTCAGTAACACTGGGAGGACTACTTCCCCAGCCTTGCTTAGGAATTGAGGGGATGCCGGGTCACTGAGAGAGCCGGATTTTACTGAGGCACAGATGTTCACTAAAGTATCCATACCCATCAAGGGAATTTCCTTGAGAGAATGCTCACGGGCACGGAGTTCTCCATGAACAACGGATTAACAGTGGAGGCGGGAGGGTGAAAGGAATTGTAGATATCCTTGATTTTATTAAAAAAGAACTCACTCTGCAAGTTCATCACACCGTGCGTGCGAGCCCTCAAGGGGGGCATCCCTGACCGGTAGTTTTAGAAGATGCTTAGCAATCTTAAAAATTTTGCATGGGGAGTTTGAAACTGAATTAATTCTTTCCTCATAGTATATGTTAAGAAGAAATAAAGAAGAAAAGAAATGTGGCACATAAGGCTAGCTAAACACTTACTAAAATATTATCTAAAAAAAAAAATCAATCGTCGTTACAAAGTTATCCTATTGTAGATGCATTACAAATCGTCCTTGATGTTATACATGGCATCTTATTTGTGTGTTAACTTGGTTTTAGCCTCTGTTCTGTAGTGATACCGAGAGGACTAATTTAATAGTGCAGCTAAGTAGACATTCGAGACAAGACACTTGGGGCCAGATGTATGAAATAGCGACTCCTTAGAAATCTCTATTTAGGAAATGCAAAATGGTATGTACAAAAATAGAGATTCCCTAATAGCGATTTCTACAGAGTACGAATCACCATTAGGAAATTGATATTTAGGTAATACTAAACCTAAAAGCCCATAGGTATGAATGCTTTTGCATTTCTTAATTTGCGATGTCCTATCAGGAAATCGCAAATTTGGAAATGCTAAACCAAGGGCGACGTTCGGCCTAAGGCCCCCCTTGCTGCACCTCGAAAAAAGTGGTGCACATGTAAAGCTCACATATCCCTTTGGGGCATGTTTGCGCTTTATAGCACTTTTAAAAAACATTTTGGAATGCTTTTTTAAATAGCACTTGGTTACCATCGACTTTGAGTCAATGGTAATTGCATTTCCTATGTGCTAAGAAATTACAAATAGGAAATCCCTATTTGCGATTTCCTATTTTGGGAAACGCAAAATGCAATTTCTACTGGGTAGAAATCGCATTTTACAATTCCCTGAAGGCCTTTGTACGTAGGAAAAGTCTGTTTTGCATTTCCTAATGGACCAACATTATGATTCGGCCCATTAAGAAATGCAAAAGGCCTTTCTACATCTGGCCCGTGATTCTTTGTCAGCAAATCGTAGCAATACATCCTTTTGAGTGTTACAAAGTGGTATGTGCCAACCCTAAGGGGAAAATGTAAAGTGCAAAGATACAAATCTGCAGTCCATATACATGTTAGTATATAGCCCAAGAAGCTAAAAATCATATTTTAAAAGCTTAGACTCCTCCATTCGTTCATGCTGCCAATATGGCAGGTTCTAATGATATCAAAATACAACCAATCTAGGCAGTCACATGATTCATTTCCTAATGGGTGTATTGATACTTCCATGTCAATATTGTAAAGTGCTCCGTGCAAACTCCACAATAAAGTGCAAAATGCAGATAGTACGAGCCCTAGTGCAGTGGCATTGTACCTCTTAATACATAAAACAGAGAGATAAGGAGACTAAGGTCTGTTAACTTTACTTCTGAATTAATGTGGCTTTCCTCCTTGTAATGCACATCCTGCCCAGGAGTTTGGCAACAGAGCAAGTGTAAAGAGGTGTAGGGCAGCGCTTAATTTGTTAAAAAAAAAATAAGTGCCAGGGCTCTCACCGGCAGGCCATTGCAACTTGCTCCACACATTGCCCCTGCCATGCTGCCAATGTAATGTAAATGTAATGTAATAGGCTATTTGTAGAGCGCGGCTGTCACTCCGAGGAGCATCATGGCGCTGAGCGGAACCCAGAGAAGGAGACAAAACTGGTTAACTGCTGGCAGTGAGAAGGAGGCATCAAATCAGAGTTTTGCAAAGAGTGTCTGAAGCAGAGAAGATCCAGGTTTTTAGGGATTTCCTAAAGAGGGTCTCGGATGTGATCTGGCGGAGCTGAATAGGGAGTTTGTTCCAAGCCTTTGAGCCTATCACTGTGAGCGATTTTCCTCCCTTCGAGGCCAATCTAAAAGCTGGCATTTTCAACAGATTAGCATTTGATGATCTTAGACTCCGAGAGGGAGTGTAGCGCATGAATCTGGTTCGAAGATATTGAGGGCCCAAGGAACGGAATGCCTTAAAAGTAATAATGAGGACCTTGAACAAGACGCGTTTATGGATTGGCAGCCAGTGGAGTGTTTCTAAAGCTGCTGATGCAGATGACCTCCTAGGCCATTTCAGCACTAAACGTGCTGCAGCGTGCTGGACCATTTGAAGCTTATGTATTGCCACCTGCATAGAGGCTATTACAATAGTCCAGTCTGGACGTGATTAGGGCAACAGCAACTGTCTGTCTGGCTGAGATGGGAAGCAGATCAAAAAATTTCTTTAGACTTTTTATAATGTGAAAACAGGTGCCAGCAACTGCAAGTGATTGCTGTTTAAAAGAGAGAGTGGCATCAAATGTTATTCCCAAGTTCCTAACCACGTTCACTGTATTTGGCGGAGGGGTGGTATTCGCTGGCCACCAGGGCTTAGGAGAGAAGAAATTCTCTTGACCTAAAGGTAAAATTTCAGTTTTTTCGGAGTTACACTTAAGATGGTTAGAATTCATCCAGCTAAAAGTAGCGGTGAGGCACAGGCGAAGGTTTCTTCCGCCTGAGTGGTGTTATTGTCCAAGACCAGAATTAGCTGCGTATCGTCCGCATATGAGATAGTCGCTATATTAAAGGACGATATCAGCCTAATCAGTGGTGCCATATAGGCATTGAAAAGGGTGGGGCTAAGACTCGAACCCTGGGGTACACCAGAGAGCAGTGGTTTTTCTTGCGAGTTATATTGGCCTAGTGTGATCACTTGTCTGCGATTCTGCAGAAAGTTCTTTATCCAGGCTAGGACTGTACCAGAAATGCCAAAGGATGCGAGACGGTCTAGGAGAATAGCGTGTGAGACCGTGTTGAAGGCAGCCGACAGGTCTAACAGCACCAATACTGCTCTTTTTCCCTGGTCGAGAGCTGCTCTTAGGGTTTCAGCAGTGTACAATAAGGCAGATTCTGTAGAGTGTTGGGCTCTGAATCCAGATTGATTGGAGTGAAGCAAATTTGCTTCCTCCAAATATGTTGTAAGTTGAGTATTGACAAGTTTTTCTGTAATCTTACTCAGACAAGGTAAGAGAGAAATAGGACGCAGATTGGAAAGGGTGGCGGTGTCCGCAAGTTGTTTCTTTTGTAGTGGCATTGCAGCTGCAAGTTTCCAGTCTGCCGGAATCTTGGCGGTTGATAAGGAAGAGTTTATTATTTTGTTTATGATGGGGTTGACAATATCAATGAGAGCATGTAATAACATGGGGGGACAAGGATCAAAAGGGGAGCCTGATTTGATAGTCACGATCGCCTGGCACGATTCTTCCAGAGTAATTAGCTTGAAGATGATAATAATGATAGTAACAACACAACAACGAACCATCACACTCCTACAAGTGTGACAATTCAGACTATTTCAGGCCTCCAAAGCTATAAGAATGGCTTGGGTGGCAGTTAATTCTCATTTTTAATGTGTATTGAATAAAAAGTACCTGTTGTTGTGATCATTTTGAAATTAGCCAGACAGCACCACCTTGTGGCAGACTGTTTCTAGCGCCAGTGTTGACGATTAAGTGCCGGTGCCGAGCACCGGAAACCACCGGATCAAATTAAGCACTGGTCTAGGGTCATATCTCAGTATTCTCACGGCAAACGTATGATTCCGCATGCCCATCTGTCTGCAGACCGGCTTGATCCAGGTGGATCGCGGGTGAGAGTACACTGCACAGCCAAATACCACATGGGCTACAGTTTGGTTGGCAGCTTTGCTAGCTGGGCATAACAAAGATGTTGTGGATGTTGCAGACCAGTTGGCTGTAAATGCTTTAAGGGGCAGTTAGCCAACCCTCAATTGAATGTATAGCTTTTTATCAATAGGATCTGTAATAATATCTAAATACTGTTCAAAGGCCCTAAAGGGCTTAAAAGCAACAAATTCCATTGCCAGTGTACCTCGATAAGCAGTTTGAACATTGTTCTGCGCTGTCCATAGCCAATTGTATTTCTTCAATTGCTCTTTAGACGGGATAAACTCCAGAGAGGGAGAATCTCAAACCTCTTACAGGCCCAAGGAATAGAGCAGCTTTTGATGTTATTTTATGAAATCTGCCCAGCTTAATTACTTCTTGCAGGGCATCAGCATAAGGAGCTAGTTCAGGTGCGGACCTTAATCTCTTCCAGAACATAAGTGGTCATATTATAGCTCTTTATTGGATTGATTTCCTCCCCATAGCGAGTATTAAGGCATATGATGGTGTGCTAGATGGCAGGAGGGCTAGATTTCTTAAAAACGTATGCTCTGATCTATTCATATCAGTTAGATTGTGAAATCCACACCGTTCTGCTCCATAAAGGGCCGAGTCCACGGCCTTCAACTCATAAATCTGTAATGAAGAAGCTACAGGTTTGCTGTATGATACACAATGCTCTTTCAAAATAGCACCTACAATTTGTCTCTGTTTCAGAATAATTTTATCAACGTGAAGCTTCCTTCCATGTGAATATTACCAAATTGCTTGATTCCCAGATAATCAAAAGCGTCCATTCTTTCTAATTCAGCTCCCCCTAGTGACAGCATCCCTCCATAGGTTTTATGTTGGTTGATGGTCATATATTCAGGGCCTTATTATGAGTTTGGAGGTCCTCCTGTAGGACTGCCACCGCTGCACCCACAGGAGGACAGCCAAGCCTGCGGTGCACCCGCCCGCTGGATTCTGACTTGAATCCAAGGTGGGTGAGCGGTGCTGCTGCAGTCTAACAGTGGCGGCTGTGTTAGGCTAATAGGAGAGCCTTAACAGCAGACCGCTTTCCATGACAGCGCCTGCAGCATGTTCCTGCACAGTGTGGCATGCACCAAGTAATGCATGTCACACAGTGCAGGACGGGGGTGCAATTCCAGGGGACACAACATGTGCCCCCCGCATGCACCCCAAGGCCCAGAGGACGCAGGGGTCTCTTGTAGGGCCCCTTACTTGCATGTCCACCACCCTTCTGATGGCAAACTCAACGCCATGAAATGGGCGATGGATTTGCAAGTTGGAATATGCTCAGCGGTGCCACATTGGCACCGCCAGCATATTCCTTCCCCTGTCCGCGCCTGGATCCCGGCGGAGGTGGTGGTTCGGTGGTGGTCCGACCGCCACACTCAAAATACGGTGGGCGGACCCGCAGTCGTGGTGGTGGTTGGACTGCCACAGTGAGTATGACGGTCCCAGAACTGCCATACTTGGAATAAGTCCCTTAGTCTTTGCTGTGTTATTCTCCAGGCAATGTAAAGAACAAAATTCATCAAACTGATTCAACAAACGTTGGAGCCCTTCTGGTGTTTGGGACACTAATAAGGTGTCATCAGCAAAGAGAAGTGTAGACATTTTTACCTTGGCGAGGGAGGGAGGATTGGCAGGATATAGGGAAAGGAAGTGTACTACATCATTCAAGTATAAAGAGAACAGTGTAGGAGCTAACACACATCCTTGCCAGATGATCTTGTTAACAGGAATTTGATTTGACTGCTGCCCCTGCTCGCTCCATCGAATTCTAGCAAAATTTATCTCATGAAGTTGACTAACAATAGATAAAATATCAGAGGGCATACCCATATCATGAAGTACATGACATAGCTTTTGTCAAGGCACTAGATCAAAAGAAGATTTCAAGTCGACGAAGGCCACATATAGTTGGCCTCTGCCGATTAGCACAATTTTCCAATACAAAAGCAAAAAATGGAAGACCTGATCAATAGTACTGTTTTTTTCCTGAATCCAGTCTGTAGTGAAGTTATAATTTCTTTTTCATCAATCCACTCCCGGATTTTTTCCAGTACCACCCGACAGAATAAAGTCAATTAAACTAATTGGTCCTTCTTGTTGATGGGTATCACCTCAGCTCCTTTCCAGGAGCCAGGAATTGGTGCTTCCCTTGCAATTGCATTTGACAGTGCTAGGATGTATTTAGACCAATTATTTTTGTATCACGAATAATGATATCCCCTAGTTCACCATCAGGCCCTGGGGCATTGCCATGAACAATGGCATCTAAGGCAGTTTTAATATTGCATAGTTTGAACACCAGGTCATCATGCCTCTGGGCCTCAGGTTAGTGGAACGCACCATGTGCGGGGACTTATGCTTAATCAGTATACAAAGCTTTAAAATGATTGAATCAGTCAATAGGTGAAATGTAATTAGTTGGTTGAGATGCAGCCACGTTACCCCCCAGGTAACCAGGGACCAAAATTTAATTGAGTCTTTATATGAGAATGCTTCCTGAAGATCCTGCCATCTCTTTCCATCGCAGTCCCTTTTTGCTTTGTGTTGGGCTTGATTGAATGCCTTCCTTGAAGCACTTATTAGGCCCATGTCCTTCGATCTTAAAGCTAGGGTCAGCTGTTTTCTGGGCTGCCTACACTCCTTATTAAACCAAGAATTAAGATTATGTGGGCTCTTCGTTAGGTGTAAAGCAGGAGCTACGAAGTACAATGCAACATGCTCAAAGAAGTCTAAGTGTATGCATGATGCTTCCTTTATATTATCGTCCCTAGGCTGAATTGCATGTAGGCTATATGTGGTGACTTGTAGATAGAGCTTAATAAGGGATAATATGTTGTGCTGTACAGCTAGTTGGTTCCATTTAAGGCGTTGTTTGTGGTTTCGAAATCCAATGTTATTCAACGTGGATGAGGATCAAATGGGCGTCTTCCACAGAGTTCCTTAACTACCAAGTCCTCCACATTATGCCACAGCCTGAGGTCGACCAGACCATAATCGATACAGCTTGCACAGTTAGGTCTATTATAAGTGAGTGCCTCTCCTTTATCTGACTTGGTTCTACCATTAGTTGCCTTAAACTCAAGTTCTAGAGTTAAGGCCTTTCATTTACAGGGCTGCTTGAGTCCACTTTTTGACAGGGGCTAAATTCAGCTGGGGAATAGCCCATATCTCGTCTTCCTCTCTAGTTTAATGAATATCTTCCCTGTCCAGGGGTTCAAACGTGGTGTTAAAATACCCCGATAAAATGAGGTGAGAGTGGCACCTTCTTTTGTCCTGATGATCCTCAAAGATTTGCAGTGTTTTTCAACGGTTTGCCTCCCTTGACCCCTCTTGTGTAGATATTATGAATGTCTACGTTGAGGTACTTGTGGGTCCTTATTTGGATTCCTAGACTGTCAAGTGAATCTATGGCTAATTGCAGAATTTTACAATTAAGGGAAGCTCTGACTCATATTAAGCCCTCCAAAAGGTCTCCCACAGATATTTGAGTTGGCTGGGATGCAGTAGTTTATATATCCTGCCCTAAATACTGGCTCAATGCTCCTTAATTGGGGAATTTGATATCTGGAGCAGGCAGATATCAAATTCCCCTATTAAGTCGTTCCAATCCAGTAAAGCAATTTCAGAATTAAGACCTGCCACATTCCAGGAAACACCTGTTACCTTTACAGGTACTTTAGACATGGGTATAGTTTTAGCACCATTACATACTCCCTCACTTGACAGGGTTCTGCCAAAGGAGCTGAATTATATGTGTTGATGGCAATTTCCTGAATATTGTGTGGATCAATGATTCCCTAAACATTGGAGGAATTGGTATTCAAACTGGAATCTATTGTTACAGTGGTCGCAGGCGATAGGGCTGCTGCTAACCATCCACTCAGGTTATCCAGTGAGGCACCGCAAATGGACTCTAATGGAGCAAGGCGAACAGATGGAGACGGTATACTCAATCTGCACAGTCAATCAATTTCCCTCAATGGTGAGTCGCTAGCTGCATAATGTGGAAGGTTTCTTGGAATCCTAATCCTGGTAAACATTTGTCTTGCACACAAAGCTAGGTTCCCCAGAAGGCTCCAGTCTCATGATATTCAGCGCTCTTCCCCTTTCTTGCCTTTCTTGGGTTTCTTTATGTCCCCCAGGGGTACTACATGTCATAGGCAGCCTTGGGGTATGCTTCGAATGACCTTTTGACGTGGCTACTTATGTCACCTGGGCTTCTAGTATTAGTTTCAACCTTAGCTGTTAACAATTGCTTCCTCATGTATGTTAATTGGGTTATCATAGATTTGTTTCCCTACCTCCTCCCTCATCTCCTTAATTATCCATTTCGAATGAGGAAGTTTCTAGCGGGACGCTGCAACCTCAGCGGGAGCCTCCAAAGCAACCTGGGTTCTTGATGTATACTGCAGGGTATGGCTGGCTCTTGAGGGGGTTCACAGGGGGGAAGGTGGTTCTCTAGGTCATCAGTGCAAATCGGCTGAACAGGGCCAGGCACAAGAGGAGCTCTTTTTGTTGTTTTCCTAACAGCTTTCTTTTAAAAAAGATTAGGAAGAGTTGGGTGGCATGCTTTAATTTTCCATCAGCCCCACCCCGAGTCTCATTGTGTGGACTATTTGTAACTTCAACTTCTTCAATCAACAGGTCTATCTCATTAAGGGTACTTTTGTTGAATTTGTTTGTTGCCTTATTATCCATTGCAGCCGCTTGCACGAGCTTGATTGCTTTGCGCTTTCCCATAATGACCTGGAGGGAAGAACAAACTAATCAAAGAAATTCGAAGCAAAATGCAAATTAAAAAGAAACAATTCGACCAAGATTTGCAAATGCAATGTCCCTTATAGCGTGGTCGAGGCAAGTAAGATAATCAGTCATATGTACCTGCCAAAATAAACTAAAAAGATAAAGGAAAAAAATGTAAAAGACAAGTATTAAAAAAATTGCAGTGAAATGCAGTGGAAATAAAAAGCTATGTGCCTTTATATAGTCAAGAACGCAGTCCTTAGAAACTTTGCCACAAAGGCTAATCAGAACCTTGTTGTGGCCAAACGTAGTCCAAGACATTTTTACTCCTGGGATAAAGCAGGTTCAGTATAATGTACAGCTTATCCTAGCTTCAATAAAATGATGGAAGTTAAAGAATCACAGTACCTTTGTCGCAAAGCCAAGGGGAGCGGCCAAGCCCAGCCTCTTCCAGGCTCTGACGGGTGCAAGACGGGCCCATCCTTGGCCTGGGCTTTGCCCGGGCACGTCCCACGCAGCGGGAAATCTCGACACGCTTTGTAGCGCTGATGAGGGTGTGTGTCAGCCTCCTCCTTTCCTCTCTCACATTGGCACCACCTGGCGCAGGTTTCCTGGTACATGAAGTCCACAAACATAGGCAAGTGCCCTTGCAGTGGGAAGTTTCAACACACTTTCTAGCGCTGCTGAGGGAGTGTGTCAGCCTTCTCCTCCTGGCACAAGTCTCCCTGCGACACGAATTCCCAAACAACGACACACCTGGAAGTCTCAACGCCCATTGTAGCACTGATGAGGAGGTGTGTCAGCCTTCTCCCCTCTCTCACGTTGGCCCTCCCTGGCACAGGTTTCCCTGGGACACGAAGTCCCCAAAAAACAGCAAGCGTCCTGCTCAGCGGAAAGTCTCAACGCGCTGTCTAATGCTGATGAGGGGTGTGTCAGCCTCCTCCTCCCCTCTCTCACGTTTGCACATCCTGGACCAGGTCTCCCTAGGACACAAAGTCCCCAGACAACAGCAAGCGTTAATATAATTAAATTCGGGATTCATTGCAAAGTAATGTTCTAAAAAAAGAAAAGCAAAAGAAAACAAGTGCATACTAGAAACAAGCATTGGGATAGCCAATAGGTCTCGCATTTGGGACCTTATAAGTGTTTAGCCAGAGCTATTGGCTTTGCCAATGTCTTTAAGTTATGTTGTGGAGCAGTGTGGCTGCTGTGTAGAATATTGAAAACTTATAATAAAAAAGTGTTATAAGCATTTTTGTTATCGTAGATATAACCGAGAAGACATTATGTACAACTGAACGGCCCTATTAAAAAAAGGATTAACATAAAAAATGTCTTCTAGTTTTTTTGTCCTTGCAATGCTGGCAATTTCTTCCTGCCTGGTCTAATGGCATAAACAACGGGAGGTTGGAGGTTGGGAAATAGTGCCTGAATTACAACACGAGCAGTGGACAGACACTAGGGGAGAATCAACAGATGCCAGATTCCGAGGGAAGACTGAAGAGGTTCTGAGGTGGTGGAGTGCTGGTTTGGAGGTGATTCTCAGGCGATGCCTGAATGATCCTCAAGTGGTGCTAAGGGATGTTAAGGTGGTGGTGTGCTGGTGCGGAGGTGATGCCCTGGTGATGCTGAGTGATACTGAGGTGGTGCTGAGTGATGCTGTGGTGTTGGGTCATGCTGATGTGGTAGTACTGAAATGATGCTCAGGCAGTGCTGAGTTGGTGCTCAAGTGGTGCTGAGTGATGCTGAGTTGGTACTGTGCTGAGGTGATGCTGCGCTGATGCTTAGGTGGTGGTTCACTGATGCTGAAGTGGTGCTGCATTGGTGCTGTATTGCTGCTGAGGTGGGGCTGTGCTGGGGTGGTGCACTGGTGCTGAGGTGATGCTGTGCTGGTGCTGAGGTGGTGCTGCACTGGTGCTGAGATGTTGCTGCACTAGTGATGGTGCACTGATGAGGAGGTGGTGCTGTGCTGATGCTGAGATGGCGCTGATGCTGTGGTGGAGCTCAGGTGGTGCTGAGTGATACTGAGGTGATGCTGAGTGATGCTGAGGTGGTGCTGAGTCATGCTGAGGTGTTGATGTTGTGCTGGTGTTCAGGTGGTGCTGAGCTGGTGCTGAGGTGGTGCTGCACTGATACCGAGGTGATGCTGCGTTGATGCTTAAGTGGTTCTGTGTTGGTGTTGAATTGCTGCTGAGGTTGGGTTGCACCGGTGCACAGGTGGGGCTGAGGTGGGGCTGCGGTGGGGGTTGTGCACTGTTGCGGAGGTGGTGCTGCGCTGATGAGGTGGTGCTGCGCTGGTGCTCAGGCGGTGCTGCGCTGATGCTCAGTTGGTGCTGCAATGGTGGTGTTGGTGCACTGATGCGGAGGTGGTGCTGTGCTTTTGCTGAGATGGTGCTGTGCTGATGCGGAGGTGGTGCTGTGGCGGTGCGGTGCTGATGCTGAGGTGGTGCTGCACTGATGTTGTGCTGGTGCTGAGGTGGTGCTGCACTGGGGCTGAGTAATATGGAGGTGGTGCTGAGGTGGTGGTGTGCTTGTTCAGAGGTGGCACTCAGATGGTACTGAGTGATACTGAGGTGGTGCTGAGATGATGCTGAGATGATGGTGAGTGAAGCTTTGGTGGTGCTCAGGTGGTGCTCAACTGGTGCTGCGTTGGAACAGTATCCAGGAAAGTGTGTCTGTAAGGGTGGATGCTCTGCATGATGGACAGATGGATGGATGAGTGGGTGGGTAGATGGATAGAAGGAAGGATGAAAATTGCACGTGAATAAATGAATGGTGTTTTTGTGTTTGTGTGCATGTGTACATGGATGGGTAGATGAGTGAATGGCAGAGTCTGTCTAGAAGGATGGATGGATGCATGCATGACCAGATGAATGCCCTGGATGATGGAAGCCGTTATATGGATGGATAGATGTGCATATGGAAAATTGATGCATGGATGAATAGATAGTAGAGTGAGTGAAGGTAGATGGCTAGATGCTCTAGTCGGTGCTTATTTTATTTAAAAAAAAAATAGGTGCTGTGGCCAACGTCACAGCATTGCTTAATAGCTACTGGGTGAGTTTATCAGGTTGCAGGAGTGGGGCTTCGTTGCCCAAAAGATCACCTGCTAGAAGGTCATGGGGGCTTGGATCCAGACTCACATTCAGGCTGTAGACTGAGGCAGGTGGCAGCACTGGTCAGGCCGTGGGCATTTGCTGGCAGCACAACAAAGTAGGCGAGACCACACGTTTCTCGAAGTCCAAAGCTAGCAGTGTACAGTGTGAGCCCAGCTGAGGTGATCAGAAATGTTTGAGTTTGGGTTGGTGGTGGGCATAAGAGACAGGAAGCAGAGGCACCCAAGGCACTTTGGCTAGGGTCTGGGCAGGGGCAGCAGTGTGGTAAGAAGTGAAAAGAGCCCTGGTCCCCCAAAGTAAGGGGTGGTGATGCCCACCAGCAACTACCAGCAGAAATGAAGTAATGGCACCGGCAACCACCAGCACAAATGCAGTACTGGTACCGGCAACCACCAGAACAAATGATGTACTGGCACCAGCAACCACCAGCAGAAATGAAGTACTGTCAGCGGCAACCGCCAGCACAAATGAAGTACTGGCACCAGCAACTACCAGCACAGATGAAGTACTGGCACCACCAACCACCAGCACAAATGAAGTACTGGCACCGACAACCACCAGCACAAATGAAGTACTATCTCCAATTAATTGACGGATCACACTCACAATTGACAGTCTCTGACCAACTAAATTACGAGTGCTCACATCGCGTTTGGCTGAGACTTAAAGAGAAGAAATAGGGAGGGTGGTGAAAAAAAAAACCCAACTAGTTGAATATTAAAATGTCCCACTGGAAGACAGTTTTACGATAAAGCAACAATTTATTGTGACTGGCAAAATACTGTAACACATAATTAATCTATTCATACAGCAGCACCCGTAATCCACGATAGGTGAGGTTGCATAATTTTTTATTATTTTGAACCAAAAAAATACTATATAAAATGGAAGCAATGGACTCGAATACATCTGCATTTAAAAGCAACATACTGATTGTTCAGTGTGTGGACCCTTTATATGCCATATCGTCTGTGCTGCTGATACAAAAGTAAAGCTTAAGCACAATAGCATGGCTTCTGTGGAACTGCCATTCAAATGTAAGCAAAGGAATGCTGCTGGTTGCTAAAAGGAGAAATCAACTAAAAATCTAGCAAAGGTCACCTTGAAAGGGTTCTGTTTCCCTGACGAGAAAACACCGCTGATGTGCATCTCTGTGTCACAACTGGTAAAATTGTGTGTGCTCCTTTGATAGTGGAACAAATAAGAGTCTATTTTTTACTCGTACATTCAGCAGGAGAATGGTTTAAAAGGGTAACTTTAAGGTGCCTGTAATGCTATTAAAAGGTACTCATCAAGCACAAACATACTTGCAAAACCCCCTTGGAAATATTTTGTTCTTCTGTAAATATGTGTCTACCTCCTTTGTGGTGAGATGTGCTGCTGGCAGCCACAAAGGAGGCTGAGTCACAGAAACCATTAAATCAACACTATTTCCGGATAAGAATGCCCCCAGCCGTCTAGTCAAAGGGTGGGCAGTAAGGTAGAGAAAAAGATACCCACTGGCTATAAACAGGGTAAAACAAATGGCCCATCCCTCCCCACCACATGGGAACAAGGGCCCCGTGCTGCTCTGTAATTGGGAGGAAGTCACCCTCACAGACTGGAAAGGGTAACTTGCATTCATTGAGCAGCAGAAGACACGGCACAGGCAAAACAAGTCACTAACTGGGCAGAAGGTGCAGTACAACAGCAAGGAATGGGATGGTAAACAGAAACAATTATCAATATACCTTCACTGTTTTAAACGTGTTTAAGTAGCATGCTTATTGATGACAGCCTCGGTGTACACTGAGACATGGTAATATAACAGAAATGCACAAATGGTGTGGCAGAGCTCTGTTGACGTGGTCTCTCAATGTTGTGAGTTAAGCTGTTATCCGATTTTCCCTCATTCAGGGATACGGGAGGCGCCAGGAGAGAGCACACCAGCCACAACTGGCTCACACTGACTGCCTTTTGGCTGGTATTGCATTAACTTATGTACAGCCTAGATGTGAAGCTGGGCACAAGGAGACACACAGACACTTGGTAGCCATACCGCTCTATTGGGGCCAGAGTAGGCCCCCGCAGCGCATGCAGCTGCATCTTTAGATGAACCAAATCCCAACAGAAGCCGCAAACTAACGGACTGTGAGCAGCTACAAAACTGAAATATGTTCTTCAGGTGGCACCAGTCTTAAGTGTGGAGTCTTTCTGGAACTTTTCATTACATAGTGAATTGCATTATTGTAAACTTACAAACAAGCAGCTACTGGTTGCAGTTCCCAAATTCAATTCGGGATAAAAAATATACAAGGTCATTTCCAAAAACTGCAAAACTCTGTCCGGTGGCTCCTGCCCACAAACCAGAAAATGTTAAAGCAATGTTAACCTCTCTGTCTCTCGCAGCACACCCGGTTCTCCCCCCACCCTCTCCTGCTGCATGGTGAGGTTACAGGGAAGCATGTGGAAAGTAAATAAAGAGCCTTGCCTGGAACAAGACTGGATTGATAGCACACGCTGAGCGCCCTCTGGCAAATGTGAGAAGATTGCAATCTGTACAAGCCTGTTTATGGGGGAAGCCTGGGGCAGTGATCCAGATGCTGCATTCCTCATTCTGTAGACCGCACTGGGAGATTAAATGAACTTGGCTGCAAACAGTAACCCCAGCAGGCAGCAAACAAGAAAATAGTCCCACAAAACACCAGATAATCACACAAAGCGTAATGATACAGTACTCGGCTCCTGCTCCCTAAGACAAAAAGGAGGGACAAAAAGGCAGGACTGACCACTAGCAAGCAAGGATTTTTAAAGGACACCGAAGCAAACAAATGAAAAGCAGGGGATATCTGTAAGCCCCTAAAGAAGTCTACTAAAGTATACAAGAGGTCTTGAATGCTCGACCTAAAAAGTTTATTAAAAGATTGATTGTAATCAATAGATAAAGTTTTAGAGGGTACAAATCTTAAAGTTCCATATCTACATTAAATCTTAAAGTTCCATATCGACATTAATCTTGTAAAACACGATTAAATTGTTGCATATAGCTAAGAATAATGTCTCCAAAGTCCACTCAAACTATTAACAGTCCTCCACATATGATGAATCAATATGACGATGTAGATCCAGAAGTAGTACTTGGATAGAGTGGGACGTAGTGTTTACGTTTCAGTCTCAAATGTTCAAAGTCAGTGAGAGCATCTTCAGGACAATCAAATGTAAAGAAATGTAACAAAGATCCCATGTGATCTAAAATGGATTAAAAAATTTAAAATAAAAAACTGCAGTATGCACCAGAATCTAAATTTAACATCACACGTGATGTTATAGTGCGAGAACTCCAACTAGTGTACTACAGCACCCAATATGCGATCCACTAGAGCGAAAGTGTCCAGGCTGTTGCAGTTTTAAAACTGCAAATTTGACCTGTCAAAATAACCATATTTGACAGGCCTAAACCTTCCTTTCAAATATTAATAAATCACCCCTAGTAGCCTTACTGCCCATTTGGCAGGGTGCAAGTTATTTAAAAGTAGAACATATAAATGTTTAATATTAATCATGTCCTTCCAATGAAAAAGCCCCAAAAGATACTTTTTCACTGTAGCGAGATTCAAAATCCAATTTAATGGTAAACTGAACATTTTAATAACTATTATGGAAAAAGCAATTTTAGAACGTTACTTTTTCCCCTGCTAAAGCCTCTGTAGGACCATTTGCATGAGCTCCATCTGTCACATGGCAGCTGAATAGCTCCCTTGATGGTGTGTGAAAGCTGCTCCAAGAGCAGGACTAAGGCTTTGGTTCAGAGGGAGTGTTTCTGTTCATCTGACAGGATAACCAATTGGGCTGTGCCCAGGTTCTTGATTAATTGAAAAAAGGCCTACCCTGTCACAGGCAAATGTTAGCTGGCATCTAGGCAGTCCCCGCAGCAAGATAGGCTTCAATTACAGTGTGAGTGGAGCTGCCACGTGAACTAGTTCAGAGTGGCCACAAATAAGGGATTGCTTATTTCCATGGCCACACCTCTAGGGTGGGAACAGAGGCTCTGTAAAGGAAAAGAAGGAATTTATCATCTTGGATATAGGTTGAGGGGGCACTGTGCGATTGTTTGCAGTGTGGAGTAGGGCACACAGGAAATGGTGCAAAAGTGGGTGGGGGATCATCTCTGGGCATGAAATACAAATTTCTCCCACCCTGAGCTTTCTCTTCAAAAATTAATGGTCTTACCAAGACCTATCGAGTGGCTAGCTGACGATGTTGAGCCCTGCTTGGCTACAGCCTACTCCCGTGCCCTGATGAGAATATCTGTCTTCCTTTCAAAGACTAAGTTCAAAGGTAAGACTTCCGACTGGGTCGACCCTGGCTTTGGTGTCTGACCCGTGCTGCATCGAGGTCAGCCCTTACTCATGCCTAGGTACGGGCAATCACAACCAGATGACTGCAGTTGGCTGTTAATGCTTTTTTCATGCTATTTTGAACCTTATATTTTAAACATTCATAACTCCTGTTTCCCTTATTAGAGTTTTGTCATTTGTATGTCATTTCAATTATTAAAATGTACACTATTTTTATAAATTGGTTTTGGGTTTTTCTTGTGTTGTGTTTTGACTTGATACCGATTTTGGTACTGCATAAATACTTTACAACTTTCCTCTAAGTTAAACCTATCTGCTCTGTGCCATAGCAGTTAATTTAGTGACTTTACTGCTTCACCCTGACAAGGGCATTGGTTATTACTTACAGTGGGTCACCACCCCTTTTAAACAATATCCCCTATTTCTTACACTTTTCATCCTTACTAATTTAGGAGGTAGGCTATCATTTTTGGCTCTTGCCTTTTAAATAGCTGTTAGCTGTCTGTCAGTGAAAGCCTATTGTAGACCATACCAATACTTCCAGTTGGTTTCGGCCCAAAAAATTGGCGTAGCATTGATTGGATTTGTTTTTACTCTTATTTGCTTGCTTTTTATTCAAAGGCTTTCCCTGTCCATCTTGTGTTTGTCTGTCCCTCTGGCTTTGGGACTCTGTGCACTTTACCACTGCTAACCATTGCTAAAGTGCTTGTGCTCTCTACCCTAAACATGATCATATTGGCTAATCCCCAATTAGCATATTTATTTCACTTAAAAGTCCCTAGTAAAGTGCACTTCATGTAGCCCAGGGCTGTAAATTAAATGCTACTAGTGGGCCTGCTGCACTCATTGTGCCACCCACTTAAGTAGCCCTCTAACTATGGCTCAGGTCTGCCATCACAGAGCCTATATGTGCAGTTTACACTGCCATTTTGACCTGGCAAGATAGACCTCCTGCCAGGCCTAAACCTTCCTTTTTTGTACATATAAGCCACCACTAAGGTAGGCCCTGGACAACCCAGAGGGCAGGGTGCAATTTTCTTAAAAGGCAGGACATGTATTTTTAAGTTCTTCATGTCCTGCTAGTGAAAAACTCTAAAAAATAGCTTTTCACTCCTGCAAGGCCTATCTCTCCCATAGGATAACCTTGGTATTACCCTAATACATTTTATAAGTGTAATGCCCAATTGTGAAGAGATAAACCTTTTGAGTTTGGTGTCTCTGGAATCGCAATTTAAAGTCCAAATGCATGATGAAGTTGGATTTTAAATTGCAATTCTGAAAATGCCACTTTTGCAAAGTTTGCATTTTCTTACTTTAGCCCTTTGATGCCTCCTGCCTGTCTATGATCACATGTCTGGGGTAGGTAACAGCCTGGCTTTGTGTATCCCCCCTGGACAGCCATACATAATGGGAGCATAGGTGTGACTTGATGGGCCATCCTGGCAGGATGGGAGGTAGGAGCTAGACCCAGCCTCACTTACACCTGAATAGGCTGTGTCCTGTACCCACACAAAGGACTGCATACCCCCTGTAGTGAGTCTGGAGTTAGGGCAGGAATGGAGGACCTCTGTGCACTTCAAAGGCAAGTCTTTGAAGTCTGCCCCACTTCAAAGGCACAACTACGTATTAGTACTTGATCTCTGACACCACCACATTAGTGCACTTATGGACCTGTGAAGACTCTGCTAGGAAGAAGTATTGCTGTGCTCCTGAAGGACTGCCACTTTGCTGGACTGCTGCTTTGTTGGACTGTGGCCTTGCTGTGCTGCCCTGCTACCTTCTGTTTCCCTGCCTGGGTGAAAAGGACTAGACCAGCATCACTTGAACCCAGAATGACGCTGAGGACTAGCTAGCTGGTCTCCTGATCTGAAGTCTTAGGGACATAAAAGACTTCCAACCACCCTGATTCTGCCATCTGTGAGTCTGCCCTGCCAGGTTTTGTCACCCCAGTCCTGGACCCTTGTAAGTGGGCCTAAGGTGCTTGCTCCAGCAAACACCATGCATCTTCTGTCAACCCAGCACATCACGACTGTTGGGTGGATCAGAACCGGTGCATCACTCCTGTTGCGTGAGTCAGAACCAGCGCATTGTTCCTGTTGCGTGGATCAGAAATGGGGCATCGTTCCTGTTGCATCAACCAAAAACTACGCACTGCCTTTGCTGTGTGGATCGTCCCTGACGCATCGCCTTGGGAACCACCACTGCGGACACTCTTCCCAGTGCAACGTCTTCACATCCCTGTCGATGACCTACCCGACGCCGAATCTCCGCATCGCTGATCTTCTCATTGGAGCCAACGCATCACCGTTGCTGCAATGATCAGCACACGTGTATCACCGTCACTGTGTGGATCGACACCGACGCATCACTTCGGCTGCAGCCTGCACCTTCTACGTTGACTCAGCTAGGATTAAGATACTTTGGTTCAGTGGGACTCACTGGGTCCCTGTATTCCGTCCATGCTCTATCACGGTCAACCTGAACTTTTCACTTTGTCCCGGTCCGGTTTTTTGTCGTTTTGGTCTTGTTTTATTTTCTAAATTGAGCTCTATTTTTCCAAACACGTGTAGAATCTTTTTGTGTGGTGTTTTTACTGTTTGAAGTGTTGCACAAAAGTGTTGCACAAATACTTTACACATTGACTCTAAAGTTAAGCCTGACTGCTTTGTGCCAAGCTACCAAAGGGTGAGCGCAGGCAACAATTAGGGTTCGCCTGCTTACCCTGACTAGGTTGCTGCTTGATCTAAGCTCATACCCCAGTCAGCCACCAACCCAAATTCTAACAATTAGGATACAGGACAGTGGTGTATATTGGAATACATAGAGTGTAGTGGTGTACACTACAATGGTGTACAGTGGAATAGCGTGGAGTGTGATAAAGTAGAGATATGTTTTGTAAATATTGTAAAGTGCATTTGTGCCCTTTATTTGGCATACAGTGGAGTGCCATAGACTGGTATGTTGTACAGTGTAGGAGCATAAATTAGAATACTGTATACTGAACTAGCATACAGTCAAGGGGCATACAGGGGACTCTGGTACAAAGAAGTGGCGTAAAGTGGAATAGCGTACCTTGGAGTGGAGTACAGTGGAGCACCATACAGTGGACTGGTGTAAAGGTGAGTGGCGTACAGTAGACTTATGTAAAGTTGAGTGTGGTACAGTGTAGTGTTGTAAATTCAAATTCTGTAAAGTGCACTGGCACATATTGGAGTGCCGTACAGTGCAGTGGTGCCGAGTGGAATAGCGCACACTACAGTGGGGTAAAGTGCAATAAGGTACAGTGCTGTGGCGTATATTGGAGTAGCATAAAGTTTAATGCTATACAGTGGAGTGGCAAAGAACTGAGTAGTCTTCAGTGTAATAACGTTCACTTTAGTGGCGTGAAACCTTCAAACGTGTATTGGAGTGGCATATGCTGGAGTACCGTGCAGTACGGTGTTGTACAATTCAATAGGGTGAATTATCGAAGCGTAGAGTCTAGTAATAGACAGTGAAGTTTTGTGTAGTGGTGCAGAATGTAGTCTTGTAAAGTGTAATAGCATACAGTGGATTGTAGTATAGCACAGTGGCGTATACTGCATTTCAGTACAATGGAGTGGAGTAGTGTACACTGGAATAGCGTACACTCCATTACTGTACTATGAAGTGGGGCATAGTCAAATAGCATATAGTGGAATAGCATAAACTAGAGTTGTGTACAGTGAATAGAGTACAGTTGTGAGCAGTACAGTGTAGGGTTCTCCAGAAACTGTCGTACACAAAAGTGTAATAGAATACAGTGGTGAACAGTATAATAGCATAGACTATGGTGTTATAGACTGGAGTGACAACAGTTGAGTTTGGTGGAGTAGAGTGGAGTAACGTACAGTAGATTAGCGTACAATATAGTGGCGTATACTGGAGTGTCACAAGGTGTAGTGGCTTACTTTAAATAGCTTACAGTGGAGTGCCGTAAAGTGAACTGTTATACAGTAGAGTGAAGTACTGTGGAGTGTGTAAATGAAAGGAAATATATGGTTAACGTGTGTGAAAAAATATCAATTTTATATCTGCAAAATATATATTGTAATATGTAAATGTACATTTTCAGTTTGTATATGTAAATAGTGTAAGTAATGTTAAACTTATATGTTGTAAAAAACTTACTTATATATTGTGCTATGGTGTACTATACTAAGTTCACGGTATACCACGATACATAGGGCTCACAACTGGGTATGTGATTGTTTCATTTGTGTTTACCAAAGGTAAAAATAATCCATATAGTTTTTATGACAAATTTCCATTATTGTGCGATCAGCGTTTTGCAGACTTGTGGCTTAGGTTGTTATATGTAACTAAGTATTACATTTTATTGTTATTTACAACGTAATACCACTTTCTTTCAGTAGTCATAGGTTGCCTTTTTTGTTTATAAATGTGTAGATATTATCAACCTATGGATTTTTAAATATTTTCTCCCTTAATTATTTTGAACCCATTTGCTGAATTTTGTAGATATGAGTGTGCGTTCTGCGCCGCTGACGCGTCATAAAAAGTGATGCACCTGTGGCGCAAGGGGCCTGTAAATAAGCCCCCCAGTATTGTAAGCAGCCATGAATTATTAGACAAAATCCTCTCAGCATGACAATTTCTACTTAACATAGAATACTGTGTTCACTAGTTACTAACCTATGTACATGTGCTTGTTTTTTTTCAGAAGATGGGCTATCTGTAAAGTTTTCACCACAGTATGAAGGGTGCAAGTAGTACGATCTTTAGCACCTTTAGAGCTTGGTTATTTTAAGTGAATAGTCGCTCTTTGGACCAGTTTTTCATAGAGTGTACACTGTTCTAAGTAGAAACCTTTTAATACTCTGTGGTGTATTGCTCACAAGAGTTTCACTGTCTGCAAACAGTGTGGCACAGAGTAAACTCTCTCCATAGAGGATACAGTGTTAAGAGTACCCACTTTTCTTCTAATATCAACTTCTTTTAACAATGTAGGTTCAGTGACTGTCAGGGGTTTGATACAGACAAAGACTGTCCGTGGTAGGGCATTAGTTATGTAATAGGGCACCAGTATCTGGAGGTACTTGGTTTACCTGAGCAGTTGTATACAGATTGAACATCACGTGCAGGATAGGTTACTCTTTCATCTGTGGTATTTAGTCAATATGAGCTTGGCTACCCATGAAGAGTATGGTATAGGGTCAACGTTGCACATAACAGAAGCTTGCTTTACCTATGGTGGATGCTTGTATGATAGCAGTAATGATGCTTCATGTTATTCTGAGCTATTTTGCACTTACATTCATAGCTCTAATGCTATATACGCTTATAGAGCAATGTGTAAAAAAGAAGCTTGGAGGATGTCATCAGTGTTGTCATCAATGGTGTCATTTGAGATGCCAGCAGTGATGTCATAAATGATGTCATAGAACATGTCATGAGCGATGCAATATGTGAGGTCATATGAATTGCATGGCGGGGGGCAAGTTCTAGTTAGCTCAGCTAAGTATAACTGATGAATTTCAGAGTTTAAAAAAAAATTTAAAACATTTTATGTTGTCACTGACATTCACTTAACTATAATGTTACTTTATCCTTTGGGTTTTTCAGTAAATTTCTACTTTAAAAAAAAAAAAAAAACAACAGATCTTTCTATCACACCTAACTATAAAGTTTTTCAATGAATTTGTAGTTTTTTTTTTTTTAAACAGAAAGTAATATTTTATTACCATTTGTAAAGACAACCTCCGCCATGCACAGCCAAAGAGGTTGGCCACAGCATCTTAGGTTTTTGAAAATGGAGGGATACATGTGCAACCATCAAACACCCAGCACCGGGTTGATGAGCCAAAAGCAATGTGCTCATGCATGAACCACTTAGGTGAACACACCCTATGTGACAAGGGGAGGAGGGCCTAATATCCCGGAATCGAATTCAATAATGATGGGAAGGGGAGCCCCTTGGCCTCTTTCCAGAGCCTTATTAGGCCCTCGGGATCCCATCCTCGAGAGCCACTACTTAATTAAGGGGGAGGGGGGAACACGTGGCCTCCCTCCCCAAGCCTTATTAGGCCCTGGGGACCCCATCCCGGGCCTTTTTTATGAAAAAGGAGGGGGGCTGCATTGCCCCCCTCAAGCTGTATTAGGCCCTGCAGACCCCACCCGCCAGGGCCATTTTGTTGGGCCCTGGTGACCTGATCTCCCAGGGCCACAACTTAAAATAAAGGGGTGGGGGCCTGTGGTCCCCCTCCCTGAGCCTTGTTACGCTCTGGGGACCCCATTTCTCAGGACCCTTTTTAAAAAATGAATGGGGAGAGAGGCCACATAGCCTCCTCTCCCCGAGCCTTTTAAGGCACTGTGGACCCCATCCCCCATGACCCTTTTTTTTTTTAAATTAAAGGGGAGGGGCCACGTGAACCCCCAAGCTTTGTTAGGCCCCAGGGATCTCATCGCCCAGTGCCGAAATTTCTCAAAATGCAGACCTCACTCCCTCCAACGCTCTTCTCTCATTGTACACTGGTCTTGGAAAGCAGACGGGCGATGGTGCTCTTGACTCCAGGGCTGGTGACCTTGGTGTCATGATGATATCCTTTCACCAAGGGCTGGACTGGGAACGCAAACCGGCCCTGGCAATTGAACCACGCGGGGGGTGGGGTGTGCGCGCCTGGAGACCACTGCAGCAGATTTTTGTTACCGGAGCCCAACTGGCCCCTGGTAACAAAAACGGCCCCTTAGGGGTCCAAAACTGGCTTCCACCCTGGCGGCCCACAGGGGAAACACCCGGTGCCCGCTACGGCCAGTCCGACCCTGCTTTCACCCAGCAGGAAGACTAGCAGGCCTTGGCCCCCAGTCCTGGGTCACCGACCGAAGTCTTGCAGAGCTTTCCGTTCACATGGCTGCTTGACAGATGACAAATGTTTGGGGACTCAACCTCCCCTTCTTATAGTCCTTTTCCAGATACCAAATGTGATTTAGGGCCTGAGTCTTTGAAGTTTTATGTTGGGGTTCTGCTTCTTTTGAAGTGGACACTTCTCTCCTTATTCTTTTCCTCATGAAAGATGTCCGTCATAGCAGGCAAGACTCTGAAGCTTGTTGTCCAACAACACTGTCCATGGAAGTGACCAGTGTTCACACCTGGATGTCAGCCAAAGTAATAATGCATCAAAAGGTTAACCCCAGAACCCCAGCTCTACTTTTTATAATTCCCTTATCAGCACCATACCCCTTCCTGAGATGTGTCTAGCCCCTTTCTTTGTGATATCACTGAATTACAGAGCAGTCTTTTGAAGTGTAAAGGGACTCTTTTTTTCTTTTCACTTCAGTGTGGGTCCCACACAACTCACAGGAATGTAGCAATATACAAATCTGTCCGGGGGGATTCCTCTCCTCTTCATGTCTTCACCAGGTAGGCCTGGGTTTCCCAAATTGTAGCCCAGGATCCTCCACATACTGTACCACTGTAGGTACATTTACTCAGTGTACATTCACAGCACGCTTACTGTTCCGCACAAATAATGCTATACATTGTACCCTCACATGTGCACATGCATTCAGAACACACACTCAGTCTGCGCACACTGTTCAGCCATTAAGCTTTTCTATATTCAACCAAAGTGTGCTATTTTAAAACACACAGACTGCCATTACACACACTCACCTTGTGTGTGCTGCACAACACTTCACCCTTCATATGTTGTACTTCATGCAAGCACACATACACCCAGAACATGCTTTCATTGCACACTCACAGCTCAGTACTACATATGTCATGCCAGTCTCACAGACATACATATACTCAGCACATGAAACAATCTCAAATATACAACACAGTACTGCTCTATCCCTTCACAGTACTCTTCTCAGGCACACATTCAACCACGTAGAGTCACAATACCTGCTCTATGCAGCACTTTACATCTACCGGATGTAGGCCAACGGTGAGTTGAGCACACAGCAGCAGAACTTTTAAAAGGTGAATGAGACTGTAGGACTCACTTCAGTGACACAGGGTTAAAAAAAAAAAGATCCTGTTTAGTATTACTGATTACTACACAGTATGCTGCCACCACCGCACTTGTGCTGCTTAATTCCTGTTCAAGGCGGTCGTCTTCCACCATTATGAAGGTACTGCTTTGGCCCCCCTCCTGGTCCAACAAGACCGCAATCCATGACACAGGCCTATGTGTGTTTGCCTCTGACCAAAAAGTCAGCATTAGGGATCCAGACAACAGTACAGATGGACACTCAGTGCTGGGGTAAAGATCTTTACCATACAGAGAACCTTTCTGTCTCAACAAGGGTGCATTGAGTTTCTGAACCCACCTACAGGGAGATGTCTAGGGGGTCCATGGGACCTCATTTTAACCCTCCTCAGGGCTGCCCTCAGGGGGTGCAATGACAGTGCCCATCTCTTTCTGGTGCACAATCAGTGCACCTCCTAAAGGTCTATTTACCTGTAACTGCATATGTAATAGGGCATGGGCACAGAGGCAAAGTAGGCAAAGTGATTCCCTCATGCAAATGAGAGAACACCATCTTGAGGCGCTACATGTGCACCAGCACTATCAATATTAACAGAAGGAGCCGCACAAATGTCTGCAGTTCATTCTATAATACCATAGTGCCCTGGGGGCACACAAATGGGCGTGCATGCCTGTTGTGCCCCCAAGGCACAATACACAATTCAGCCTCTAAGAGCTAGTGGATATGCAAGGGTGCAACTCAAAAAAGCAGGGGCTGCCAGAGATTGTTACATTTTGGTAAAAGACAAACAAAATACAATGCCAAAAGATCAAAAAGTTATTTTTATTTTACGGGATTCTGAATACTTCCATGCTTAAATTTGTTGAAGTTAATGACTTTCATCCCAACAAAACTTCAAGTCAGTGGTTAGGGATGTTCCAGGTATTTTTCCAGATCTGGTAACATAACGGAAGTCAAAGTGACCAATCAGAACAGGAATGCTTTATTTACAGTTGCATATTAAACAAGTCATTATACATTTTGGAATTTTGGGGGATTTTTTTCACTTCATTGACTAAATTGCAAACTGCCTATTATGCAAAGCTGCTACGGAGTATCACAGGAGCCTCTCAAAAGTGTGCTGTTGAATACATCAATGTTGTTACCAATGAACAGGATGCTAATCAATGTGCCTGTAAATATGCCCATTATCCGAGATGTTCAACATACAATTGGTACTTCTCAAAACATTAGGAAGTCTGTCATTGATCTAGGGAACCGCTCAAAATGACAGCAGGCAGCTCAAAATGTCAGGGTTTTGCATTCTATGTCAAGGCATTGCTTTTTATGTCAAGTGTTGCTCATTTAGTCATGCGGTTGCTCATTACAGTGGCCTGTTGCTCAACACTTCTGGGGTTGCTCATTTTGTCAGGGAGGTGTTAATTATGTTTATTATGCAGCCTGCACTCTGTATATCACAGAAAAGGTCAATATGCTAAAATACTGTTAAATATGTACGGGCTTTGCTAAATTCTGCTAAAGGGCTGAATGTTGCTTAGAACTACTCAATATGCCATGTACTGCTACTTCTATTCAATTTTAAAGAACATTGATATTGTTCTGTATGCCAGGATGATGTTGAATATTCTAAAAGTACTGCTCAATATGTTAGGTTTTTACCGGTTGTACCTTGGGTGAAGGAGGTGGGCCAAAAAAAAAACAGTATTAATGACTCAATTAAGTGGACGGGGAAGGGAAAACAACCTTCATCCCTTTTATGGGTTGCTGGGTAATCTGTCTCTGGATGAAGATTTACCTAATGTAAGAACTATGAGGGCTATTCACAAAGGTAAATATATGTTTACTTATGGGTATATTAACTCATACACCTAGGTCTATCTCTAAATTTTTTTGCTAGTCATCGTTTCCAAGTGAGGATTTACACCTAAGTGTAGACTTAGATGTCTCCACCCCCTCAAATCAGGGGTTAAAGCCTTCTACAACAGAAGTTGTGTAAAGTTGTAACTAGTAATTGTGCACATGTAGGTAGGTATCTCCACCCCCATGGCTGAGATCTACCTGTAGGAAAGTATAGGGGAAATTAATTCTTGTTATTTAGAAACTCTTCAAAAAAATATTTTGATATAAAATGTAAATGTAAGTGAATGTAACATTTACTTTTAATGTAGAAATATTAAAATCTCAGAGTCAAATTAAATGTCTATTGAATAATTTATATATATTTATTCATATATCATAATAATACTTACACTATTTTTAAAATCCATACTCACTGACATTTTTATTTTATTTTAATACTGACTAAATGTATGAAAAGTTATGTGTTTAACAAATGTATATTATTTTTAATTATTTAATGGAATGCTATTTTATTTCCACACCTCCATTGTTTTTTGGGTGTGTTTGCAGTACTTGTGACTTGCCATATGTGATATTTGATGTCCTCAAAAAGTTGGGCTGGATTCTTTTTTTGATCTGTTTTGGCACCGTTAGGGTGGCAGTAACTTTGGAAGTGTAGTTTGTGAATTGTAATTGTCTTACTCTTTTATGGATGTATGTTTGTATTTGCAAGTTCCTCCCTCAATCCCTCCCATTTAGTAATAAGTATTCCCCATTTTCTATCACTGTCCATTGTCCCTGCCACTTTTACTACCAAAACGTTCATGTGCAGAGATCTCTGCACAAAACAAATTGATGAGGTGCAGGGTAAGATCTCTGTCCGGCAATTTGTGAATAGTATTTTGTATTATGTGAGTACTACAACTCACGTACTTACTAATGTTCTACAAAATGTAGTTTGTGAGTAGGGCCCTATGTCATGGAAAGAAACAAAGGACTATAATGAAGGTTTCCTATGTCATCAGATACTCATTTGACCTAGAAACAAAAGTAGGACTGTAAAGATTAAATGAAAGCCTTTGTTATAGACTGTGTTTTGGCTCACCTGAAAGACTGCTGTCACAACTTCCAACCCGGCCCATGTACTCCTGTACTCGCTGGGGTGGGACTTCATCCCCCAGCTTTCCGGAGTGGTCATGTGGGGCACGCTGAGTGCCAGGATCACTACACAATCATCAAAGGCGACCTGCAGCGCAGGTTTCTGAAAGAATGCTACCACAACTTCCAAGTCGGCCCATGTACTCCCTGGGGTGGGACTTCATCCCCCAGCTTTCCTGAGAGGTCACGTGGTGCTCACGGAGTGCTATGAGCACTACATAATCATCAAAGGCGGCCTGCAGCGCGGGTGCCTGAAAGACTGCTGCCACAACTTCTAAGCTGGCCCGTTTACTCCCATACTCACTGGGGTGGGATTTCATCCCCCAGCTTCCCTGAGAGGTCACGTGCGGCCCGCTGAATGCCAGGAGCGCTACATAATCATCAAAGGTGGCCCACATCGGAAATACTGGGAAGTACATATGAAGAGTCTTTGGAGGTTGTAGAAAAGGCGGGGCCAAGCAAGGGAAAGCGAGAGACTCCCAATGGAGAGACAGTTGATCTATCCCCTGATCATGAACCGGTCACTAAGCGAAGGAAACTAGTTAAAAAAAAACAAAGCAAATAAAGCAGGGTGAGACCAGTTAGATATGGGCCAAAACACCACAGCCTCATCATTCTCTCCACACATGGCCATATGGGAAGCCATTAGTGGATCACTCAGCGAGTTGCTGGGCTCAAAGCTGCACCCAATAATGGACAGACTCACTATCATTGAAGCTGGGTTGAAATCTTTGTCCACTCCAAATAAAGTCACTCTAAACCCACCCCAATGTGCATTCACATCAAGGAGAGGGGAAGGCGGTTGATCGGGCCAGATGCATACATACTATCACCTCCATATAATGTTGTGTAGTTCCTACCAATCTGTAGGATCTGAGAAATGTTTGGACAACATAAACTAAGAGCTTGGTGTCAAGACTGATTCCGGACATCCCCACAGGATATGATGCCCTAGAGACCAGCTAGCTCATAGTGCCACCGTAAGCCCCCCTAACCTACCAGGGAGCAAATGATTTTCTGGCATCCACTGAACATGACAACCCTGACCCCTCAGGGATCGTGGAAACCGTATAAAAGCTTTCGCTCAGTCACTTGTGCTCACTTTTTCTCAGAGAAATATACAGAGAATACACAGTGCGACGTTTTCAATAATATTTATTGAACCAACGTTATTCTTGAATAAAATATGTGTTGAAATTATTATTACATCAAGCTGCAGTTCCACTAGTCGTTACTAGATGTCCCTCACGAGTCAAATGCAAAAGCTTCATGAAAGGGTTTCAATGCTTTTGCATTTGACTAGTGAGGGACATCTAGTAACGACTAGTGGATCTCCAGCTTGATGTATTAATAATTTCAATGCTTTTGCATTTGACTCGTGAGGGACATCTAGAAACGACTAGTTGAACTGCAGCTCTTTGTAGAATTATTTTGATATTGGACACTAATATTCACTGCCCACTGCCAATCTCATCCCACAATGCTTTGCAGGGCCTTTGGTTGGGATTGTATTTTTGCCCATAACTGTGCTTGGGGTGGTCCTAGGAGGAAGGGACCACCACTGAATCGTTCAGCATGATGATGATATGCTCTTTGTGTTCAAGGCATCTGCTTGGTCCTCCCCCTAGGTTAGGGGGGGACCCCAAAATCATCACCTCTCTCATTGCCTGATATTTCCATTGTCAAAGTTCACTTTTGTGAATTGGTTATATGCTTTTTAGCATGTAAAATTGCTTTATCAAAGCATTTGTAGGTGTTAATTATTTTACTGCTACGCTACGTCAATTAGCACAGTTTTTTGCACTGTGCTACGTGCAATTTGCGTAGTGCGTAGTAGCACAAACTCTGCATGCTCCATGAGCGTAGCGTAGTACTACGCCCAGGGTTAATAAAAATACTCTCCCTCTGCTTTTTTTTACAGACACCTAAGATTGTAAAATAGGTGGGTCACAAAAAAACAGCAGCACCAATTCAAGGATCAAGAAACCAACCTGATCTGGAGGTTTTTATCAGAAAATAGATTCATGGCTCCTGCCTATCTGGATCAAAATGATTGACTCTTCCCCAGGGGCTGCCACCCAAAGGCTAACACGCCCATTCATAATATTTCTTCTGATGCGAGAAATGGCCCCCATGTGCATGTATCCCCACATAACAATAACCAGGGTCCCCATTGACACAGAGGACTATAATCCTGCTCCTTGCCAAAACTCTTGCGAGGCTTCCACTTCTCCTGTCCTGCCTGGGAAGGACTCTGTTATAGGCGATTTAGAAACAACAAACTTTGCTTTCGACCCATCATCAACTCCACTTGACCCAAACAAAGGTTTAAAAGTTGCCATTGGAAACATTGCAGGGGCTCGCAGCAAGTTGGACAATTCAGATTGGCTAAACTTCATGTCTTCATTTGACATAGTTTGTGTGCAAGAAACTTGGATGACACACCCCTTCCACTTAAATGGTTTCCATGCATTATTTCAACCTGCTGTGGCATCACTCGCAGGCAGATCAAGGGGAGGAGGGCTAGCTACTTAATGTAAAAATTGTCAATGTCCATATTGTTCTTAAATGGTCTTCACTGCAGTTCTTAGTAGCACAAATCTCTCTCTCCCTGGTGAATGGGATTTTTTGTTAATACATTTCTATAAGAATATTTTCAATACCCAGGCATACAAGGCAATAGAGGACCTTGAAGCATTTTTGGACTGTTTCCTTATAAACATAAATAGGAAAATAATCATGCTCTGGGTGAGGGATTTCAATCTGTTACTTTGCACCCGGGGTGATATCAGACTATGCAGCTTTCCACAAGAAGATGAGGGATTGGATAGGGCCCACTTCAAACACAACACACTGAGTGACACGTTAAACTCCAACATTTTTAAGCTAGACCTATAAGTTCTCCTAGAACTCCAGGCAAACACCATTGAAAATATCCCTACTTTTACGGGGGGCACCCAGGGGAGCACAATAAACTTTATGATTACCTCAGCTGAAGCCATCCCCTTGGTTAGAGATCACAAAATTAGCCCAAATTGCATAAGTGATCACAACCCTGTCTACATTACCCTTGACCGAAATACAAAGAAGAAACCCACTGAAACAGGGCAAAACCAGATGTTTAACAAAAACAGGGGTTTGAGGCTTAAATGGGAACATATTGACCCAGTAAACTTTACACACAAAGTATTCAATAACATGGAGTCCATAAACGTATGTCTGACAGAGGAGCCCTCGCAGCAGGTGATACTAGAGGGTTTTAATAACCTATGCACATCAATTAGCGAGGATTTGACAGCCAGACCCCCGAATCGATGGTTCAATAATGCATGCCAAGCAGCCCACAAACAGTTAAAGTATACACTAAATAGTGTCCCCAGGTGCCCTTTGGAGGTGAGAAACGCCTGCCTCCAATATAAGGGAACACTAAGTGAAAAGAAAAGGGAGTTAAAGTCAAAAGCTTGGGAGGATCTGTCTGTAGCTGCCACTTTTAAGAACAGCACAAGATTTGGGGAAATAATAAACCACCCTTTCTTTTCCAACCAAAGTACCCCCAAAGTGGAAGCCCTGATCCCCGAAGCCAATTGGGTTACTCATTTTACAGGTATCTTCCAGTATCATGGGTTATCTAGGTCATCACCAATCAAATCCAAATAACCTCCGATTACAAACTTAAATCCTGTATCACTAACCAACCCCATAACGTTAGGTGAGGTAATATGAGCCCTAAAAATATCAGCACCAGGGAAAGCCCCGGCCCGGACAGTGTTCCAGTAGATTTATTTAAACCAGACATCCACCTGTATGACCCAATCCTAACAAATGTTCTGAGAATCGCCGTGGAGGGTGAAATCCCTGAATCATGGAAACGGGTAATTTTAGTCCCCAGTTATATATAAAAAAAAAAAAAAAAAGGGACAAATCATCCCCTACCTGTTACATGCCAATCTCCTTAATAGATGCTACTGCTAAAACTTTGGGGCGGGTAAGCCTGGCGCACTTAGAATCATGAGCAAATGAGAACGAGTTCCTAACTCCTGTTCAATATGGGTTCCGACCCAGTATCGGTAATACTGAGCAAATACTAAATTTGCATTATTATTAGCAAATATCTACCTAGTCAATAGGAAAAATAGGGGGAAAACTATGGGTAATAATGCAGAAAATGGGTTTTGAATCAGACCTCATCACCCTGATAAAACATTTACATTTTGATTTAAAAATCGCAGTGCGCTTTGGCCCCCAAGACGAACTAGCCCAACTAATTAAATCCCATAGAGAGGTAAGACAAACCTGCGTTTTTGCCCGGTTCTTAATCTTGATTTACATAAATGGTATAACAGAACATTTATTAAAAGATAGGGTGGATGTACCAAGGATGGGTGGTCTTTTATTACCCATACTCTTATACGCAGATGATGCGGTTCTGCTTGCCCGCACACCCATTAGCCTTCAGAAACTGCTTGACCACTTCACTGAGTTTATGGAGGGACAGGATCTTACAATAAACCAGTCTAAATCCTATACAAAGACATGTGGACGGTTAAGCATGATATCTGGGCATTTTAGCATGGGGGGACCATGCTTAGTAAGCCCAAAGTTTTTAATTATCTGGGGATTACTTTAAGTTCTAAATTTTCCATTTTTCAAGTATACTAAACTAAAAACCATTGCCAGAGATGATCACTTTTTTCAAAACGAAATGCATTTCAGCTGTTATTCATGGGGCAGGAATATGGGGGTATCATAACTCCGACACTCTCCAGCATATCGAAAACGGCTTTGTACACAGATGGCTGGCTGCCCCCAAAGCAATGTAGCAAATCTCATTTGTCAAGAAGAAGCGGGCCTTTCATTTTTAGAGGATCAAATAAAATTTGTGCCACTTTTGCTCTGGCTGAAATGTTGGCTAAATCCTGAGGCGGGTTTGACAAGGCATTGTATAACTGATTGTCTGTCTCTCCAAAACATGTCTAAGATACCATGGCTGGCATTTGTAAAAACGTGCTTTTACAAGTTAGGCCTGCAGGAAATGTTTACTGAGCCATCTTTGATTACCAGCCATGCAAAAGACACTAAGGTCAGGCTTCCAGGAATTGTGTCAACGAAAGATTATGTAAGATGTTGAAATTGAAGACTGTGGAAGCTTTACATTTCCATTATGACAGTTAAATGCCTTGAACCATACTTGTGTTGATTTGAAAACCCTTTTAATCGTTTGCTTTTAACCCTTTTTAGATTTATTCTCATACATTTTAAAGTGGCTTTCCCCATTGCCTATCCTTGACATTCTAGTTCCCCCAAACTATCACATCACAAGACTAGATAGAATTGATAGGCTAGGCGGGGGCATTGCCTGCATACATCGAAACTACCTCGCGGTGACCAGCTCCAACTCACCTGTTCTCTCGTCCTGCGAATACCTATGCTTAGACATCGCTAACCATAATAAGCCAATATGTTCACTACATGCATTTTACCATCCACCAGGCAATAACCTGACCTTCATTGAACACATAATGGATATCTTAGCTACTAAGGATGGACAACAGAACACTCAGATTTTCCTGGGGGACTTCAACCTCCACTGGAATGACCTTGATGACCCAGAGGTCAATAGCCTCAAAGCATTCCTATCCGACCTCAACCTGTCCCAAATTTGTGATAGTCCCACCCATGAAAAAGGCTCAACCCTGGATCTAGTAAGTTCCAAAACGGACTCCACCCAGCTGGAATCGATCCTCCCCTGTGACTGGTCTGACCATCACATCATCATTTTCCATATCAATGAAGCTATTAAATTACTCTCTGTCCAACCCACGAGATCGAACATCTGGAAGAGAAATCTAAATAACGTAAATCCTGTCTCACTCGCAACCGCCTGGCCGACCCTCTTGTCCCCACCTGATGGATTAAAAGATGTTCATGATCTGACTAATCACTACTTCCACGCTATGAACTTGGCATTAGACAATCTAGCTCCCCTACAATTGAAAAGAGTCACCTCTAAAGTATCAAACCCCTGGTATGATGGTAGGCTAAATGAAGACAGAAGAGCACTTAGAGCAATTGAACGACAATGGAGAGCTGCACCATCCTCCGACCACCTCAAACTACTAAGAAGCACGAGAAACTCCTATTACAGAAAGATTAGACGATCTAAAGCTGACTTCATTGGCAAACAATTAGACCAAGCCAAGAATCGTCCCAAAAGATTATTCGAAATAATTAAATCTCAATCTAAAGGCGTCGCCCACTCCTTCCCCCCCCCCCCCCCCAAGTCGATTCAGAAACACTCCCCAATTGCGAGAAATTTGCCTCCTTTTTAACAACCAAGACCAATAGCATAAAGATTGAGCTTCTTAACGATCCATTATCCCATTCTGACCCACACATGCTCACCTCATTGACCTCGCTGACGACCTCGCTTACTTATCCCGCAAAGCATGACCTCAAAAACAATGCCTCATGGGTCGCCTTCAACCTCTACAGCGAAGAAAATATCCTAAAAACACTCACGACTCTGAATCCCTCCAATCACTTTATTGACCCTCTCCCAGCAACCCACCTAAAAGACTTCATTCCAATGTTAGTGCCCCTATGGACTAGGATCATATACACTTTCCTTCTCCAAGGAGCCATCCCAGATATCCTCAAAGCTGGACAGGTTTCCCCCATCCTGAAGAAACCCTCGGCGGACCCGTCTGACCCGAATAACTATCGCCCTATATCCAACATCCCTACCCTGGCCAAACTATTAGAAAAATGTGTTCACAAGCAGCTTAGCAACCACATAGACCACTTCAACTTGCTCGATCAATTCCAATCTGGTTTTCGAACCGGGCACAGTACCGAATCAGCCATGACCCACATTATAGATGACGCATTACAAATATTGGACGAAAACAAAGCTTGTTTAATAATCCTGCTCGACCCATCCTCAGCCTTTGATACCGTCAAACATGAAAACCTACTAGACCTCCTGAAACATAGAATGGGACTATCTGGAACAGTTCTAAATTGGTTCACTTCCTTCCTCCAAAACAGAACACAAAGAGTCAAGATCAATCAATCTTTATCCAAGCCCACCCCTGCCACTTTAGGAGTACCCCGGGGTTCCTCCCTCTCTCCGACACTCTTCAATTTGTTTATGGAACCACTCACCGAGCTTCTCAACTCCTCAAATGTCCAATATCACATGTACGCAGACGACACACAACTCTACATTAAGGTCCACTCACTTGAAGACATCAAGTCCCTTAACTCGACGCTACAGAAAACACAGACCTGGCTTGCCAAAAACCACTTAAAGCTAAACACCCTCAAAACAGAATTCCTCCTAATCGCCCCCCCCAGCCAAACAACCATCATCCGCGAGGGATGAAGCACCTAACTGCACTCGACGGCCAACCTCGAATTATAGACTCTGCGAAATCACTAGGAATAACTTTGGATAATAAGCTTAATATGCTGAATCACATTAGCGCAGCAACGAAAGGAGCAAATTTTCAGATGAATACCCTGAGAAGACTGAAACCCTTCATACCCGCAAATGACTTTAAACAGGCAGTTCAGACTCTTGTAATTCCCAGAGTGGACTATGGGAGTGTCGCTCTCTGCGGCCTTCCCAGATCTACGACAGCCCCCCTTAGAGCCTCAATCAACTCAGCCGCTAGACTCATCACAGGCTCCAAAAGAAATTCTCACATCTCCCCCAACCTTCATGCCCTCAATTGGCTACCTCTCGAAGCAAGAATCCAATTGAAAATTGCCTGCATGACACACAAGGCACTGCACCACAAAACCCCAAGATATCTAGCGGAGAAATTGGTACCATCGGGTGGTATCAGAACTACTAGGAGTTCTGATAATCTTCTACTGAAACCACAACGAATTTCCAAGAAGAAACCATACAACCGTACCTTCTCAGGAAAGGCCCCCAGGATATGGAACGCCCTGCCTCCTGACACAAGACTGAACCCCTCCACGACATTTTTCAAAAAAAGAAGTGAAAGCGATCCTTTTGGCCAAATTCACTTGAACTATTTTTACATTGATGTATATATGTGCTTATCTATATTAGCTACCATTTCTGTATTTATCTAATTCACAGTATTTTTATGCTTATGTCTACCACCTATATCTGCCCTGTAAAGCGCTCTGATACCCGCAAGGGTCTTGTTCGCGCTTTACAAAACACTCAACATAAATAAAATAAATCATTAGCCACCATGTCATTGTAATCATGTATCAAAACAGTACACATTTTACTTTATTCTGTTTTGCCCCCGTACGCTAGCCCCATATCCACTTTCCTAAAACCTTTACTGCGCCAAGCTGGTTGTAAAAAATATATGACCGCTATGGAGTTTTTACAAAGGCTCCCCTCTTTCGAAATATGCACTGGAATATTGCATTTTTTTTTAAAGGGCACTCTGAAAATATGAACAGCTAAACTCCTAACATCTATTTTAGCTCCATGCACCGGATTTTATCATTCTGCTATTAAGATTTTAATGCAATCTAGTTTTAAATTGTTTTAACATTTTATTGGATATGTTTTGTGCATGTATATAGTTTACCAATGCACACTTTTATGGCTTTTTAAGTGCAGAATAAAGATAATTTGATGATGATGATGACTGTGTTTTGTTTATTACACTGGATGGATTTAATGCTGTAATGCTGTCTTTCTATGCAATGTCACATTAAACACACACCAACTGGCTTTAACAACGCTTGTTTTATTTGGAAGTCAAATGATGGGAAAAAACGGCTAGCGAGAAAAATATGGTAAGGAAAAAGTAGACTGTTTAATGTGTCAAAAATGCTATCTACAGAAAAAGAAGAACAAAAAAAAGTTGTGGGCACACAAAAAATTTAAAACTGCAATGCCTTATAAGGCAAAGTGGGAAGGGGCCATTCTCTTGCTAAAGTATGTAGGAGCATTTACAGTGAGGTCCTCAAGTGGGCAGGGGAATAATAAGGGTTTTTTTGTATTCAGGGAACAATAGTGTCAAGGCCTAGAAAGGGGATGGTAAGGTAGAGTGATTGGTAGTGTTAAGGGGTCGATAGGGAGTTTTAGTTTACAGGGAAGGGTAGTGTTAATGATGGTGCTTATATGTAAAAGAATAAGTCCCGGACCAAGGTTTTGATGAGAAGTTTGTGGCCCGCTCTATCGAAGGTCTGCTGAATACTAAGGCTGTGTGTCAATATAAGACAATATTACTGCTTAACCTGCCTACTTTGATACAAGAAATGAATCCAACATAGTCACTGACCCAAATGATGATGTAGTTATTGTACTGTTTATATGATGGATTTTGGCGGGAGTAAGAAGTGAAATCTGGAAGCTTTTATATAAAATTACAAAGAAGTGATGTGCAATGTGTTTATAAAAATTTGAAATGTATGTAATTGAAAGAAATCAGTGAACAATGCAATACATTTTTCAAAGAGATTTTTGGGGTAAGTAACTGCTGGATTCATTTCTATTTCAAAGTAGGTGGGTTAAGTGGGAATGTTGTCTTATGTTGATGTTTTGTTTCCCCCTATTCCCAAACCTAAAATACAGTTTTTAGGGGTGCCCTTTGTGTAGAGGGTACCAAGGCTGTGTAGTTTTGATTCCTACTCATGCCTCTTCCATCCATCACAAAAAACTCCATGCCCCTATATCTCACCCTTTCGGGTTCTTTTCATCCCTGCTTTCTTTACCGCTTTTTTCCCGTCTTTCTCCTGCTCCTGCTTTCCCCCTTTTATGTTCTTTTCTCTGTTGCTCTGCGTCAAAGTCTGATGAGGAAAGTAAGTACTGGTCCCGAAAAATAAGCCCCACCTACAACTACCAGCTCAAACTGAGCACTGGTTTAGAGGTAGTAAGGGGCACTGATTGTGCCACCCACATAAGCAGCCTGTAAAGGTAACTCAGACCTGCCACTGCAGTGTCTGTGCGCAGTTTGGTACTGCCATGTCAGCTTGGAAAGTGCACCCACTTGTCATGCCCTAACTTTCCCTTTTCTTAAATGTGAGTCAATCCTAAGGTAGGCCCAAGTTACCCCCGTGGGCAGGGTACAGTGCATGTAAAAGGTAGGACATGCCCTGATGTGCGTGGCATGTCCTGATAGCGAAATACTGCCAATTTTGTTTGACACTATTGAAAGGCTATCTGCCCCATAGGACAGAATGGGAGTTTATTTATGACACCTTATAAATATAACTTACCATTGGGACAAGATAGAAAAGTAAAGTTTAGTATGCCTGAACTCAGAATACATTAAAAAATCTTTTAGTGGGGATGATTTTTATATTGTGTGTTTGAAAATACCACTTTTAGAAAGTAGGTATTTTCTTGCTTAGCCATCCAGTGTTCCTCTGCTATGTTGTGTATTGACTGTCTGGCTTTGGAGTGACAGGGGCTGGGGATGTGAATTCTGTTCAGACAGCCACTTGGAGGGGGTGAGGGGGGGTAGGTGTGTCCTGCCTTTCCCGGGTGAGTCAGGGCTGGGCTGAATAGACCTGGGCTGCATTTAGAGTAGGGTGAGGAGATTTCCTTTCACCTGAATAGGCCTGGTCTGTCTAACACAATCCTGTCTCCACCTCCTGCCAGGAAGCTGCACCAGAGAGGACAGAACTGGTTTTGACTGAGCAAAGGGCATCTCTGCCACCAGAGAACAAAGGATTTTGTATTATATAAAGAGGGGCCCAGACCCCAGACTTTTAAATACTTTGGACTTCAAGAGGAACCTCTGCCAAGGAGAAGAGCGGGAAGAAACTGGAGGAGGAGTACTGCCCCTTTGCTGTGTGCGGTCTGGGGTTGGTCTGCAGTAGCTTTTTCTGCCAAGGAGAGGAACTGTGTGTATCCTGCTTGAGAAGTGTCTCCAAGGGCTTGGAAGTGGAGCTTGCCCCCTGTTCAAGAGGTCTTGGGAACAGCAAAGACCTCACCATCCTTCTGTGCACCGTCTCTGCAACCGCCGGTGTCAGCCGCCGCAGAAGAAAAGGGCTACCTACTCTGTCACCAAGTCCGTCGCAAGATTCCATGTCCTGAAGGCCCCGCAGAAGGCACCACCGCACTTCGCACCGCATCCTTGGTCTCATCGACGCGTAAAGAATGACGCAGAACAATAAGTAAAGGCCTCCCCATGCATTGCTGGAGTTGAGTCGTGCTTGCGACACGACTCCAGCAATGCGTGACTTTTGCGTCAGAATTTCTGCCGCATCTGTCGATCCTTGCGCCATGGTGGAGCAAGGGTTTCGCATGGAGGCGCAGGGAAGCTGAGGCATCTCTACAGATCCGTCAGTTTCTTGTAAATCTGCCCCTTAATTTCTCTCACAAGATCCGAGGGTTTCAGAGCTCCGATTTAAAACTTAGAAATCGATATATAAAAATTATAAATACCTGCTTCAAAGCATTTTGTCCATATCTCAACCAATGCATACATTCACGTCGCCTTTAGCCTCTTCCGTATTTACACTCCTGATCAAGGAGTTCTTTTGCATTGTTTGATAAGCCATCTTGAAAAGCAGACCTTTCCAGCTGCAGATTTACTTATTTGCATGCACTAAATATGCCTAATATGCAATGAAGGTTTCTATTTAACGAAGAAATAAGATTTGCAGCCCTGTCAAGTACCACACAGGCGTTAGACTAACGCATTTCAGTGTGGTGGTCCGCATCACCGCATTGAAATGGAAAAAGTCACGCTTAATAGCGCCTTCTCAGCTGTCGAGCTGGAGCGCTATTAGCATCACTGACAGAAAGCTGGCTGGCTCCGCACTGCTTGTAAGAAAGCTTGGGGGCTGGCTCAGCTCGCTCAGGGCTGGCTTAGGCAGTGTATAAACAATGTAACAGTCGCACCCGGGCATCAGATACACTGATGTCAGTCACGACTCGAGTCAGTGATGATCTGTCCAATAGGCAGCCCGCCAGGCTTCACGAGGCACAGCAGGCGGCAGAAACTGATGTTAGCAGCGCACTCCGCAACGACCCGACCCGTCTGTTGAATGGTGCAGGCACGAGTCATTGAATCCTGGACCCATAGCGTCTCTCTCAAGTTAAGTCCAGGCGCATATTAATTATGTTGTTTAGAGAGAGTGTAAGCTGCCGCCCTCTTACTTTTAGCACGTCTGCCATCATCAGAACCTGTAGCTCCTCCGTGACAGTCTGACCGGCTGACTGCTGTCAAGCTGCGGCAGAGGCGCGCTTCACCAGAGTGGAAAGTCGTTGGCCTAGTGACAACTGACTTCATTTTTGTGAAAAGAGGTTCAGGAAGGTAGGGACAAAGAGGGTCAAAGTTGGAGTGTTTCTTTTTAGACTGTTTTGTACAAGTAATTACTTCACCTTGAACACAACTAATACACGTTTCTTACATTGTGAAAGTCGTAGTCACTGCTGTGTTTGTTGTGTGAGGGTTTTGCAAACATCTAACACATTATGCAACATTTGGCTCGCGGATGGTCCTGTGTTATATTTTGGCTATTTTAGGAGTGTCTGAACTGATTTCAGACTTGCACTTTCCATTGCACATCTTGCTCTCGGGTTCAGGGAAGTCGGAGAGCCAGGCGTTCCTGCAATGATCTGATTTTGTGGGATGTGTTAAAGTGTGGTGCTTACAGTTTTAAAATCTTCTTAGAGTTTCTCGTTGCTCACATGGATGAACACCGCCGCCAGACTCGTCCTCGGCATCCCCCGGCACGAACACATCACCCAGCACCTACGAAGACTCCACTGGCTCCCCGTGGAGAAAAGAGTCACCTTCAAAATCCTCACTCACGCCTACAAATGCCTACAGAACAACGGACCCAAATACCTAAACGACAGAATCAACTTCCACGTACCCAAAAGAAACCTCCGATCTTCCAACATCTGACTGGCCGAAACCCAGCACATCCTCAAAGCCAGAGCAGGCGGAAGATCCTTCTCTCACATTGCAGCCAAGACCTGGAACGAGCTACCGGCAGACATCAGATGAGCCCCCTCCCTGAACACCTTCAGGAAGACCCTCAAGACCTGGCTCTTCGGCTAGACAGATCTACAACCCCCTCCCTCCCCCCCTCAGCGCCTTGAGACCCTCACGGGTGAGTAGCGCGCTTACAATTCCCAGATTGATTGATTGATTTCTGATATTTATATGTTTCCCTGGTCTTCATTGCTTGATTTTGCTCGCAAGAAAGTGTCACTCATAGTTGTTGAATGTCACTCATAATTACACTAAAATTATGGAAATGTCATACATAAGCAATCTCAAACCTTGGCAGCTATGGATTTGAGATAACATTGTTATATTGGATTTCACCATTGGCACACCTATAGTTTTCCTCTTTCTCTACTTGTGGCGATGGTCGATATGTTCTTAATTGTGCTCATAAAAAAACATATTTAGCCAAAGCACAGGTATGACGTCTGTCGACCATATGTAATTGAAACAGGGAGATCTAGAAGGTAAACTCTTCATTGTTGTGACTGTTGTTGTTTCGGGAATTGTGTAGTTGAATCCAAAGGCCAGCTCTTGTGTTGCCTCCATTGAAATAAAGCCCAGCTTCTGTTGGTCACTGAAAAGCACAACTGTTGAACCAAATGACTTATTTGCAAACATGTAATAGCACAATCCTTTACAACAGCTGTAGACACACTTTCATTCACAGACGCTTTTTCGAAACCTGATGCATATTTTCATATTTTAAAATTGGCATATTTAAAGAGTGTAAACTTAATCATATGGGAACTGAATGGACTTGTAGAAAATATTTTTGAAAAATGTTTATTTGTGGTCCAACCTAGGTCTAATACGGCATAATCCATTCCAGATTTTCATGATAGCCACATAAGATAATGAAATAGCATAATTTGGTTCTCTTACGTTTTACATACTGAACGTAAAATCTCTTGAGATTCATTGACTCACAGACATCATCAATTACCAATTATATTTTGTTATTTCTACAAGTGGAAAAATTTACCAAAAGAAAGATATTGCAAACCCTGAATTAATTCAAATTTCGACCTTGCAACTTGAGAGGTCCACAGAAAATCCTTCAAGTGTAAGGCATAGATTCCAAAAAACTCTTTGCATCGGGTATGCGTTACTTTTCTAACGCAAATCTGGTGTAAAGGTGGGATTTATTATCCAACACAACGTGTGATTTGCGTTGAATAGTAATCCAAAGTAACGCAAAGTTGTTCAACATGCTACCTAGCGTTACTTTGCATCAAAGGTGCATTCCATGGGTGTTGCATGGGGGTTCCCGTTTTTCCACTCTGCACATGTACTTAGTCGAACAGCACACATACAAAGTGAGGAAAGCCTTCAAGAATAGATTTTGTATATGCACAGAGATGTGGAGCTAATAACAGTAAACCTGTTACTACTCTGCACTCAATTTTGTAGCAGGTTTACATTTTGCACTTGATATTGTGGCAGAATACATAAAGTAGCAGTGGACGAAAGCTGGCTCAAATAGGTGGAAGTAAAAAGGGAGGTATCCAGCATGATGCGCTTCTCTTTCTTCATTGCGGGTGTCTTCAGCCGATGAAATATGGGGCACTAGTAGAGCTCATAGACGAGACATTTGCACAAAGTAGTAAATAAGGTAAGAGTAGGCGGCCAGCCCACAAAGCAGGCAAATGATGTTCACTATTCTTGCCACATCAGAGGCATTCTTGGCTCCCTCGAAGTCTCTTTTGGCCAAACGTTCCTCCACCTGTAGGGAGATAGGATCAGACAAGGTTACACTGCTTGTCATGCTTTGAATTTCAAGGCGTGTTAAGAGAGATTTCACAGTGATTTTAGCGGCATAGCCCATGAAGAACATGCACATTAAAGAATCTTCCACCATATGAGATAGTATTCAGAATTTAAAAAAGGATTTCTGGCATTGCACCTTCTTCCTGGTTTCAGGGGGAGTGGTTCATACACTAGTAGTTACCCCGGTAATCAGGACTGAAACCACCATATGTTGTTTTTTTTTAAACATGTTTTTATTGCCATTTTATCATATGCAAGTAAAGTATCCTCCACAATAATGTAGATTCCACAACGTTTGACAATATAGGGATTATACAACAATATATACCCAAGACCATCACATTTGTTATCCTTCGATCTCTACATGATGCAGTGTCAATAGAGGTCCTATACAGGCCCGACGTATCTGCTGATTAAGTGAGTTCCGTATCACAGAGAGGTTTGTCCTCAACAATAAAGGATGTCTGTAGCCTATAATCTACATTTCAACAATATAAACCTAAGAAAACCAATGCAGGGAGCCCAGTGTGTTACTCTACGAAAAGTGCGCGGTAGGGGCCAGTCTGGAGGCAGGGCAAAGGCCCCCCGAGGTCACGTCTACTTCAATAGTACCCAAAGTTCCCATCCGTGCATTGCTGGTAGGGCACGCAAGGTTCAAAGGCAGGGGGGTCTCTTCAACAGCCCTCCACACAGCCCCTACACTGGCGCTAGTCTCACGGGGGGCCCTTCTTCAACTGGGAGACCCGTTGAGAGCCATCTGTCTCCTGGTATCTTCTCAGGTGCTCGCATCCCCCTCCCCCCCTTGTCTCCCCCCCCCCGCCCTCTAGGCTACTGCCCAGCTCGCTTTCTGGATGTTCCCAAACATCAAGAATATCCTTCCATAAGTCCGCAATTGGGTGTCTTCTCAGTCCCCGGGACTTCTCTTGAAGCAGTGCCCTCCCTTCCGCTCCAGCCCAATGAGTCACCTCCCTAACCCAGGTCCAGATCAAGAGTCTGGTATGGGATGTCCAAATTCTTGCTATCTGTCTCTTTGCTAGTGTCAGAGCGGGCCAAATCTAAGAATTGATTTCCAACTTTACGTTAGGGTGGGCATGGACAAAGCCCAAACAGGCATACCTCCACCATCGAGTCAAAGGTGTGTCCCAGTGCTCTCCCCAGGTTGGTCACGACCCCATTCCAGAATGGTCTAAGCACCGTGCATTGCCATGTCATATGTATAAAATCTGCATCTGGGTGATTACATCTAGGACAGCCACGTGGGATTCCACCATATGCCACGTGTAATCTATGGGGTGTCATGTATGTCATGTGTAAATAGTTGAATTGTATGTATTTCAGTCTCGTATTTCTCGAGCCTCTTACGGGTATGGCAGGATTTTATTCCAATCGGAGTCCGAAATATCTCTGCCCAAGCCCCCCCAACCCATTTCAGGCGGTTTCTGAGTCATCTCCAGTAGTAATCCATAAAACCATTTCACCATGTCTCTTGCTCCGCCCAGGGAGAGCAACATGCTCAATCCTTTATGCGGTGTGTGTTTGCCTCAGCTGTCCCCCCAAAGACGTTGAAATGTGTGGGTCAAGGCATCAGCGGTAAGGAATAGGCCCTTTGAGAGCCCGGTGCCAGACACCAGGTCCTCAAAGGGAACCTGGGCATGTTGTTCGTACCAGTTCCTGACAGTTACTACCCCGTCTGTCTGAGCGGTCAGCTGCTCAGCCATAAATATCGTAAGGGGGTCCCCGTGTGGGAGACTCACCAGTGGCAGCACTGGGATGAACAAGGTGGCCCCCACCGTTTTGGCCAAGCAACGTTTCCAGCAGTATAACGCCATCTTCAGCAGTAATGTCGGGTGCGGAATCTCCACCGCTGGGTTAAGTAGTCTGGCCAGTAGTCTCCCCATGTATACAGACAATCCCATTGGGCCTGGTTCCTCCTGCCACATCCTATCCAGTCACTGTGTAACCCACTGTAGTTGAGAGGCCAGGAAATACAGCTCGAAGTTCGGAACTCCCAATCCACCCTCAACCATCGGACGCTGCAATGTTTCTGGCAACACCCTCTGCTTACCCCATCCCATATCAGCTCCCGTAACAGCTAATCAAGCTGGCGGAACCAAGTGGCTGTATCAATCACTGGCAAGTTAACAAAGAAGTAAAGCAGGCGCAGCAACATAACCATTTTGCCCAGCGAAATCTGAGCCATTATTGGTAATCGTTAGGAACACCAAAACGGAATGCAAGAGCGAAGAGATCGGAGCGCTTTCCCCAGGTTACCATCCCTTAAAACCTCCAAGTAGTGAAATATCTGTAACCCCAGATACCGGAATGTGACCGGCGCCCAGTTAAGGTCAGCAGGGATCTCCTGTGGTCAAGAGGTCCCCGGGGACACAGGAAACAAATATGTTTTATTTTTATTGACTTTCAGTCCTGAGTGGCGATCAAAATCTGACAGGAGTTCGAGTGCCCTAGATAACCCCTTCACAGCGTCCGCCAAGTTAAGCAACAGATCATCAGCATACATGGAGATATGTTCTCGGCCGCCAACAGTCAGTCCCACTCCCGCTCCCCTCTGTCGGAACAGCTCTGCCAAGGGTTCAATCGTCAGTGCAAATAGGAGCAGTGACGGGGGCATCCCTGTCGGGTGACAGGGGGCATCCCTGTCGGGTACCACGAAATATCCCATATTGCATCGACACTGTCCTACCATTACAAACTCACGCCGTGGGCCTCTCATACAAGAGTTTGAACCACCTGAGCCAGCCCTCTCCCAGCCCCATCTTCTGCATGACCTCAAACAGGAAATCCCAGCGGACTGTGCCGAAGACCTTTTCCAGGTCCACCGACAAGAAAGCCGCAGTTGGGTAAGATGTGATATCTAAGAGATAGCGCACCCACAGTTTTGGTGTCAGAAGTGGGATACTTAGCGATAAGGTAAAAAAAAAAAAAAGCTTTCTTTTTGATCCGATCTTGATTTTGTTTGTACTCCCCAAAAGTCCATATTTGGATTATTTGTGGTGTTCCAGTGCTGTTCCTAAGTGAAGGACTGTATTAGTAGGGTGGAATGAATTCTAAGTGATTGATAGTGGTTTGGCATGTTAATGGTGCTTCATGGGATTTGTAGTCTGATAGTTCAAACTTCGGTTGAATCATGAATTACACTGCTTGTGAGTTTTTTGGTAATGCATTGTTAATTTGTGGTTCATTAGGTGATCTAATTATTGTGATTTTGATGTTTTTGCCATGTCTAGGAGTTAAGGAATTGATGTTTGTTACCGTGTTCATCTTGGTGTTTTGATAAGTTGAATTGTATGTGCATCAAAGAAGCTGTTGGACTTTCCATGTTTATTGTTGATTAAGGTAATAGGATTCATTGTGCTCCAAAATCTCAAGATATATTGTGGAACGTCTCTGCAGGAAAGTGTTTTGTGAGGCGCTGTATACACACAAAATGTTTGATCTTGATTCTTGTATTAATAACAATCTTAACTTTTAGGTTGAATGTGTTTAACTTTGATTAGTGTTTGTTTTTTCTTTGTTGCACAGGAGTAAGTGCATTAATCAAGTGTGGACTACCACTGGATGGGTATCTGCTTTAGTGGGAATTTATGATTGACGAGTACTGCAAAGGTACTGGTTCTGTTCTAGCCATTGTGTTTGATTTCTCCAATTCCTTGCTTTCTCTCTTATTTAGGTTTAGCGGACAAGATTTGATTTGTTTTTTGTGTTTGTTTGTTGGTGAACGTCAGTGTGCTGATTTCTGTTACGGAAGAAGTTCCGCTGTAATTGACTAATCGACTCAAAGAGTCACGCTGGAATTAGTAAGACGTCATCATGAGTCGCGCTTTCATTGATTGGTTGCCACTGTAGGCCGGGCTGTAATAAGTTTACCTTTGCCATAGCCATGCTGAGATTGCCTGATTCTTTTTTGCTTAGTTTGTGAGTTTTTGGGATTCATTTGAGTAAGAATGATGGGTGCTGTATCGAAAAAGCCTAAGGTGAGATGATTCCTCCCAAAGATTCTCCTGCATTTGAAATGATAATGACATCGGGTTAAATATGTGTGTGTGGTTAAAAGACAGGCATGAGATGACTTCTAGTGACAAGGACATGCAGTTGTTTTAGAGGGTACTTTGAACGCTAAAAAGCTTGATTTTCTGAGACATGCAATGAGTGCGAGAAAGCCACAACATAGAACTTCACAGTTTGAAGCATTAAATTAATGGGATCACGTTGCCATAGAAAAGAAGAGAACAAGAATGAAAAAGGAGATTAGAAATGCAATGAGTCAGTGGTTGGAATGCCATTGCGGCATACAGAAATGTTGTGGAGATAAGATACAATGCTAGGTTCGAGGGTAATTCCTGGGATAGCTAGTGAATCAAATAAAGGGAACATTGAAAATAAAATTGATGATTCTAAAATGAAAATCAAAAAAGAGATTAAGAAACCGATTTAGATTAGGAGGATGATTTCTCACATGACTTCTTAGATTCTAAACCTTCCTTACACAAATGATGCAGCAACACAGACACCGTCTGTACCTGATATGGATGCGGGCAAACCATGTGTGTGTACACAAGAAATAGCAGCACTCAGCATTGCAAGTGCTCCACCTATGGATCCATTGGTACCTTTACCTGGGCCCAGTGAATTTACAACTGATGTTGATACTGTGGTCTCTTTTTATTGAATCTGTTGCTACTACAACAACTGAGAAGGGAGAAATTAATATTGCCAATTTGAAAGTAGAATTTGGGGACATTTACAAGGTAGCATTGACACAAGAAGGTTGCTTATTTATAATTCAAATGAATTTAGGTATTGAATTAAAGAAGCAGCTAGGTGTGCACATGAAGCATAAGATGAGCTTGAAGATTTACCAGAAGAATTTGACATTGATTTATACAAAACTAGGAGCTTGTGTAAAGAATACAGAATAGAATTGAGTGACGCATAAATAGAAAACATGGGCCTATTGACTCTGCGAGCTCATATCAAGGAATTAATTGGTTCCATAAAAGATTGGAGAGACTTGAGGAAGTACAAGGACAAGAGGAAGAAAATTAGCTCTAAAATGAAAAAGATTGATACAGAAAAGAACTAGAGTGTGGTCAAAAATGATTCTGAAACAGAAACCGTTTTAACAGAGTTTGTGAATGTTTCTTGATCCAGGCGTGATCTCTATATTTTTATGACAAATTTTCCAAAACTGATAGAGGATCTGGACAAGTGGTATATAGAGGTAAACAGACTAGTGACTATTTCAAAGTGCTATGAGCTGATATGAATACACTGTTTGAGATTGTTTTTCCTAAGGATTTGTGGACAGAATGCGAAGTGACTATGCTTGGAAAAAGCAGGAGCAGAAAAGAGTTCAGCCTAATATTACTCCTGCTGCTCTGGTTATGGAGAAATATAGAATATTTGAAACAGATAGTGCCAGAGAAAGAGGTGAATTGGGGAAAAATAAGGAGGGCCAGACAAGAGCTAAAAGGGTTATTGCATGCATATTATAACATTACATAACATGTGTATTTGTAAAGCACACGTTCACCCCAACGAGGTCTCTTGGCCCTGAATAACAGATGTTTATTGTTACCCAACTCAATGGTACTCATTTTATTGACCTTAGATGGATGAAAGGCTGAGTGGACCTGCCGGGATTTGAACCTATGACCATGAGGTCGAACACAGGCCCCTGCAGTGGATGCATTAGTCCACTGAGCCACCAGACCCGGCTAAAGTCATATGAAAATCTATAGTAAATAGAGTGGAGTCGAAGAACCGACAAGAAAGCGGATTTGTATCAGCTTTCATTTTGGGCTTGCGCCCAGATCTTAGCTCACATATCCAGATGAGTATGATATGCTGGCAGACCAAGAGTATTGATGAGATTCTGACGTATGCCAAATACTGTAGTGACTGTTTTGACGCTAAATAGAAAAAGATTAAGGAGAAGTTGATTCGGAGAGGTGGTAAATATCAGATAAGTTGCGTTTTGGATTTTGCACCATCTGGAAGATCTGATGTGAATGTGAATTTTTATATTGGGATGTGTGGAATGCAAGAGTTGGAATGAGGAGTGATATAATGCCAGTACAAGTCCCAGGTAGCAGTAGAGGGTTTGTGAACAATTCAGAAATAAATTTGAATATCAATAAGTTGAAAGAGCACAGCTTGTTATTTCTGTGAGCAAGTTGGACACTGGAAGTGTGAGAGTAGATAGAACCTATATCAAATTCCCGGTCTCGCATGTCTAGATGTCTGTGGTTGGCGCTTTGATCTTGTAGGTACTAGATATTACCTTAAACTTTAAAAAAATCATAACTCCAGCTCTTCTGATTGGATTTTTCCAGTTTTGGAGTCAAATGATTGATTACTATTTTTCTAAATTGGTGTGAGCGTTTTCTTGTGTTGTGTTTTCACTTTATTACTGTTTGTGTGCTGCATAAATACTTTACACATTGCCTCTAAGTTAAGCATGACTGCGTTTGTCCCAAGCTACCAAAAGGTTAAGCACAGGTTAATTTAGTGAGTTTTTGGTTCACCCTGACAGATTGTGGCTGTTGCTTGAACAGGTGTCACCCCACCATTTAACCAACACCCCAATTTCTCACAATGTCCGTGGGAATAGTGGGCTGCTATTGTCAGTGGATTCCAAATTTTACCCGATTGCAAAGCTTTAATAAGGCTTACTCGCAGCAATGTAGAGAATCTGGTGCCATTTGATGGTGAATACATGAAAACCTTCCTAGAGCTTAGAAGCAATCACTGTAGTGAACCAGTCTTAGGAATGTCTAATTACAATAAAGAATATTTGCTTTATTTCCACAAAAACAGAAGGGTGTGCTCTTTCTGTGATAACTCAAATGCATGATGAGGTAAAGCAGCCCGTCGCTTACTTTTCTGCTAGATTTAATCAAGTAGCCACAGCTCTTCCTGGTTGTCTGAAGTCAGTAGCAGATGTTTGCCTTGCAATTGAGCAGAGTGAGGGAATTGTTATGAGCCATATACTTATTGTGTTAGTACCTCATTCAGTCTGGATTTTGCTGACTCGTACACAAACTCAGCATCTGACAAATAGCCGCCTTGCAAAGTATAAACAAACAATGCTAGCAACTGAGAGTATTTCAATCACAACATGCAATACCTTGAAACCTGCAAGCTGCTACTGATTATTATTTCTATTGAGATCTTGTATAGTGCATAGCTACCCATAGGTTTTCCCAGCGCTTAGGAACTTGACCTAAAATAACCAGGTTTTTAGCTCCTTACGAAGGGTGGACAAGGATGTGCAGCCTCAAAGATTCAGGGAGAGCATTCCACAGTTTAGGGCCCAGAAAATAAGTCGCCACCCATCGTGGTGCATCTAACTCTGGGCAATGTAAAAAGGGATCAGTTACTGGGGTGCAGAAAACGTGGAGGACGGTAGGGGACGACTAGTTTTTGCAGGAACAGTGGTCCTCCGTTTGAGTTGATTTTGTGCATAAAGCAAAGAGCCTAAAAGTTAATGTGCTTGTCCACAGTGAGCCAGTGGAGATCACGGAGAAGACCAGATGCAGAAGAGTGTTTGGGGTGCCGAAATTGGAGCCTGGCAGCAGAGTTTTGGACCACCTGTAGTCGTTTGATCATGGTCTTAGCAGCAACAAGGTATAGGATATTACCATAGTCCAAACTTGGTAATTTCATGGCCCTTTACGATGGTTCTTTAGACAGAGAAAGGAAGTATCCATAAGATCGTTTTGATCCATTTCATAATGGCAAAGCAGGAGGAATCAATTTTAGAGGCCTGGGACTTCATGGACAAGGTGGAGTCAAGCCAGAAGCCCAGATTCTTTACTTTGGAGACAGGTTCAGGGAGTGATCCCAGAGTATCAGGCCGGTGTTGTGGTTCTTCGAAGCTGGGGGTTCCTGCCAAGTACTATGACCTTGGTCTAGTCACAATTTAATCAGGAGACAAGACCGAGGCAAGAACGGAGATCTTCCATACTGGCTTCCTGCAGACAACAAAGAGAAAATAATTTGTATGTCGTCAGCATATGAAAAAAGAGTCAAGCGACAGCTTTCCACTAGATCCGCCAGAGGGCGGCTATAGATATTAAACAGCATGGGGCTATGAGAAGGACCCTGAGGGACTCCTGAGGTGGGCGAGTGGAGACTAGACATTGTGTTCGAGGAGAAGATCTGGAAAGTTTGATCTGCCAGAGAGGATTTTAACCAGGCAAAAGCCATGCCTTGAAGGCCTAGCTGGTCCAGTTTGACAGTAGGTATCATGAGACACAGTGTCAAAGGTTGATCTAGTAGAATGAGTGCGGCAGTGCCACCCTTATCCAGGAGTTGCCGTAGGTTTTCCGTGACTCCTAGAAGGGCAGAGCTCAGCTCTGAATCACAACTGGGAATGATGGAAATCATTCTGGGCTTCCACATATGAAGTGATTTGGGAGTTAACATGCTTCTCCAAAATTTTAGAGAAAATAGGCAGCAAAGAAATCGGTCAATAATAGGCCCTGTTAAATGGGTCTAGTTGTATTTTTTTAACAAGGTTTGCTTCCAGGCGTTGGGAAGGTGCCCCTCATACATGGAGGATTTAAGAAGATCAATTATCGGAGACTGGAATCTGAGTCCTCACCTTCTAACAACAATGAAGATGACTAAGATTCTGATCATGATTGCATCAATGTAACAGAGTTGTGTACTAAACCAAGACCAGACATTAAACATGCTCCTCTTGAAATGGCTGATCTAACTTTGTGCAGAGTTCTTGTCTGAGAGACCATCAAGGAATACTAAAAGCAGCATATGCAGTCTGCTCTACTTCAGAAATTGGTGGAGCATCATATTTGTCGGATGTAATTTCAGCACAGGTAGCAGAACTAATTGCCCTAACGAAAGCATGTTGTCTAGCCAAATAACTGAGTTTGCACTGTTTGCACAGGTAGCCAATATGGATTTAGAGTGGTGCACAACTTTGGACAATTATGATCCCAAAGGTGGTTCATAAATATTTTTGGTACTCCAATACGCAGTGGTTTCATACATTCTAAATCTTTTGAAAACCGTACAACAATCAGGAGAGATATCGGTTGTAAAGAGTATTGCTCATACGTTTGGTGAGGATATGGTCACTATGCTGATGAAGTTGCAAAATATTGTGCTCTTGAAACTAACTATTAAGTCTAAAGAGCAGAAAAAAGAAAGAGACCCAGAACAATGTGAGATTGATACACAAATTGAACCTGTAGATGATGTGAATTGTGTTTTGTTGAATTCCATGCAGGCATCATTACGTAAACTCAGAAAGCTACAAGAAGAGGTATCAGAGAATGAAAAGAAAATAAGGGAAACAGTTGGTTGTAAGGGGGATTATAATGACCTTTGGGTAACTCTAGATCATCAATATGTTCTTCCAGACTCTGGGCATGGACAAGTTCCTGCATGGAGAGACACACATAGGGAGGGAGGTTATTGTCAGGATCTTTTAAAAATATTGGCACATTACAACATTTTGAAGTGTTGCAGAAAATGCATGTCGAATATGTGTCAACTATGTATTACTTGTCAAGGAATTAATCTGGGAAAGAGTACACTGCTTACTATGAGTCATATAGGCAAATCTAAAGGGCCATTCACTAGACTTCAGGCAGACATCATAGAAATGCCTATCTATAACGGGCTTGGCTATATTCTGATAGTGGTCTGCTTGTTTTCCAAATGGGTCGAAGCCTCCACAGCAAGGAGAAGTGACAGTATGACTGTAGCCAAACTTTTGTTAAGAGAATTGGTACCATCATTTGGCATGCCTATTTCTATTAACACAGACCGAAGAACTCAGTTTAAGAATGAAGTCCTAAAATTACTGTGTACAGATTTACACATTTTCCACTGCACTGAGCTTCAAAGCTTACAGCTTTTCAAATGTTCCACTATTCTTACAGACTCGAGCATAAGGTGTAGCTGAAAAGATGAATGGCACGATTAAGTGCAAGCTTGCAAAGGAGTGTGCCTCAATGGTCTTAAAATGGCCACACGCTTTTCCTCATGAGCATTAGAAGTATTCTGAACAAAAAGACTGGTCTCCCCCCTCATGAAATCCTCATGGGCAGGGCTATGCTGACCCCCTGGATTCCTTCAAGAGAACTTGTATCAATAGGTGATGACATTATATTTGATTACTGTAAGGTCTCACTGATGTGGTAAAATCGGTCTTCCATCAGGTGAATTTGGCAACACAGTCGACATAAGAAGTCCAGTGCCATGCACTGCAGCCAGGAGACTGGGTGCAGGCAAAGAAACATGCCCATAAGAATTGCTTAGAACCACAGAAGAAGGGGCCATATCAAATGATACTGGTGAGTAACACTGCTGTTTAGTGTGCTGGTATCTCACACAATCGTTACAGCTCTCACAGAGAGTGAAGACTGCACATGAAGAAGTGGTGATAATAATCACTGATTCACAGTGTCCGGGTTGAATTCACTGGATCCAGAAGGGGAAGAAGAAGCTGCTCCAGTTGGTTCAGAAGCTCCAGAAGGGGGTGGAGAGAATGAAACGGATAATAAGGCAGAAGGAACATTGCAGAGTTATGAGCAACAAGAAAACATTTAGTTGAAACGAAACAGTTTGTGAAAAAGTAAAACTGCTAAAATTTGAGTCTTAAGAACCGCCAAAGGAAAGCGATTCGTAGTGCGCCAAGCATGGATGAACGTGAAGGCACAAGCTCAAATGTGAATGAAGAAGATTCAGCCGTAGTCACAAGTGAAGAAACAGAAGTTGAAAAAAAACATATCTGTGAAAAACAGCAAAATTGGCCAAAGACACTCCCCAAATGGGGCGAGCTCGGAGTTATGTGAGGCACAGTGGGAGCGATCTGAATTTCCGGTGCAGTGGGCTAAAGTGTATGTGGCCTGCCGCACCATCTTATCGCAGGATCCAGGGTTATCGTGGGTCTCACTGTGTTGCACCGCAAGGGGCATGGTCAGGGTCTGGCACACTTTAAAGGTGAGAGAGGTCGGGGCTCAGCCTTAACTTCTCAACCACACTACCAGACGCTGCGCCGTAGGGAGAGACCCAGGATTACCCCCCCTTTTTTTATTTCTGTGGCCCGACATTGCATGCCACAGAGAATGACTCACGTCCTTTTCCCTGTGTCGGCTTTCGGGTCGCCTACGCAACTTGGCCTGACATGGAACCTGCAGCTGGAATCTTACACATCACCAGCTTTATTACTGGCTAGCTGTGGCGTACCCCAGAGTGGTGCGCGTGGCTTGGCCTCTTGTTTGTCATGCTCAGGCCCTATTGCAATGCTGCTAGGAGCCATTTGTGTGGGAAGCCCTCCTTTCTTCATTATACTTCCTGGAAAGAGAGGTCGGTCAGTGAGGTAGTTCTGGCTCTCAGTTCCCAGTCTGCCCATTGCAATCACTCCTTCCCCTCCTTCGGACATTGTTTGCCCTGGTGTTGTGGGTGTTTTTGCTGGTGCTACATGGGGGCTCTACGAAGTTATCCCTACAGTTTTACTTTTTTCAACCCCCCCCTTTTTTTTTTGCACTACTCTGGTGTTTGCCCCCACTTCTCACCACCCCTCGCACAGGATGGCAGTACAACAAGGTAAGAAGCAGCTGGGGAGACTAATGTGCAGTGCATCTGCTTAGTGGAGTAATCTTTGCTGTTTACTTGATTACTTACTTCTTGTTTTGCCTGTTGTGGTCGTCCAGTGCCTGGCATGCCTCCCAAAGCGCACAAGCGGGCTGCAAGCAGTGGGAGGGATATGGAGATGTTTATGCGTAGGTTAGATGCCATGGATGAGCCGTTAGCGCTACTGCGCCCTGCGTTGTTGGGGGGAAATAGGGTGGGAGCACTGGCTGCACCGCCCACAGTGCGTCCCCAGTGCTGCCTCCAGAAAGGCCCCGTAGGCCAGGGGTTCCCCTGCAGGTGCCTCCCTCCCCCACCTCTAAGAGGGCAAGGAAAGGTCAGACAGGTCATCAATCAAGAGGTATTTATGTAGTGCTGCCTATCACCCGAGAGGGTACCCAGGCGCTGTGCTGCGGGTCTTAGTCGAAGAGCCAGGTCTTGAGTCCCTTCCTGAATTGGGTCAATGAGGGTGAAGTGCGGAGAGGGAGAGTGTTCCAGGCTTCAGCGTCAAAGTGGGGGAAGGAGCGTCCTCTGGAGCAGCAGCGTCGTTTGCGTGGTATCCATTTTGGGGCGAGGTGAGCAGAGATTCTTGGAGGTCAGTGGAAATTCAGGCATTGGTTCTTGTAAACGGGTCCTTGGTCATGGAGGGCTTTGTAGGCGTGGGTCAGAAGCTTGAATTGGCATCTGTTCTAAATAGGGAGCCAGTGGAGGTCCTTCAGGTGCTGGGTGATGTGGGTCCTCTTGGGTAGGATTAGCCTGGCTGTTGCGTTGTGTATAGTCTGTAGTCTTTCCATGAGTTTGGGGGTTTGCCTACGTAGAGTGTGTTGCCGTACTCCAGCCAGCTGGGGATGAGGGCATGCGTCACTGTTTTCCTGGTGCTGAAGGGGAGCCATTTGAAGGCTTTGTGGAGCATGCAGAGTGTGTGGAAACATCCTGAGGAGATGGCATTGATCTGATGTTTCATGGAGAGTTCGCTGTCTAGGATGATGCCGAGGTTGCGGGTGTGGTCTTTCGGAGCGGGGCTGGGTACGTGTTCTGATAGCCACCAAGAGATGTTCCAGAGTGCAGTATGTCTGCCGAAGATCAGGACTTCAGTTTTGTCCATGTTGAGCTTCAGGCAGATGTTTTTCCATCGAGGCTGTGATGTTCTTCACACAGTTGTGGAAGTTGGTCTTCGTCGAGGTGGGGTCCGCTGAGAGTGAGAGGACGAGTTTGGTATCGTTGGCACAGGAGAGGAAATTGATGTTGTGGGATCTGACGATGTCTGTGAGAAGTGTCATGTAGATGTTGAAGAGGGTAGGGCTGAGTGATGAGCCTTGAGGGACGCCGCAGATGGTGTGCTTGGGTTGTGAGGTGAAGGGGGGAGATGGGTTCTCTGGGTGCGACCCGTGAGAAAGGATGCCATCCATCTGAGCACATTGTGTGTAACTCTGATCTGGCTCAGTTGATAGATGATTGTGTGGTGAGAGACGGTGTCAAAGGCTACGGAGAGCTCGAGCAGGATCAGGGTGGCTTATTATCCTCTGGCGAGCAGTATGTGGATGTCATCTGTTGCAGTGATAAGGGCTGTCTGGGTGCTGCGATTGGCTCTGAAACCTGACAGAGGGGTACAGCAGGTTGTTTCTTTTCAGGTGTTTGGTGAGTTGGAGGTTTATGGCCTTTTCCAGGACTTTGGTGGGAAATGGGAGCAGTGAGATGGGATGGTAGTTCTGGAGCTTGCTGGGATCTGCAGAGTGTTTCTTGAGCAAGGGTCTAACCTCTGCATGTTTCCAGGTGTCGAGAAAGGTGGCTGTTGTGATGGAGGCATTGAGGATGGTGGTGAGCTGGTGGCTGATCTTTTCTCTTCCGAGGTTGAAAAGTCAGTGGGGGCATGGGTCTGTGGGAGTTCCCAAGTGGGTGGAGTTCATAAGAGTGGTAGTGTTTGGTGTGCGGAGTTGTTCCCATGTGGTGAGCGGGTGGTCAGCAGTAGTGGTCACTGGGATGTTGAGGAGGTTGGTAGGTTGGGGATCGAAGTTTGTGTAGACCATTGCTATCTTGTTGTGGAAGTGGTTGACGAGGTCATCGCAGAGCTGCTGTGAGGAGGGCATCGAGTTTTTGGTGACTGATGGGCAGACGAACTCTGACGATGGTGAAGAGTTCCTTGGTTTGGTTGGTGCTGGTCTATCCGGTGAGTCAGGGCCTCTTTTTTTGCGGCGTTGAACTGGCAGTGGTAGTTGTTGAAGGTGGACTTGAATGGCTCGGTCAGTGTGGTTCCTACTGGCGCGCCATTTTCTTTCTAGTTGCTTGCACCTGCGCTTTGGCCCTCTGGCTGTGCCTGCAGCTGGAATTACAGAGGCTGAGGGCATGCCAAAGGTTCAGGCAGGTGGAGTGGTGGATGGCACCAGTATTGTCCAAAGCGGGGCTAATTGTGCAGCAATTGGGGGGGCAGCTAGTATCCCCGGTCCCAGCACAGCTAGTGTCCTGGATCCCAGCACGGGGGGGCAAGCGTCTGCTTTGTGTGCTGCTCAGCCAGATCTGGTGGTTAGTCCTGCTAGTGTGCTGTCCTGGCTCTCCAAGATAGAAGGGCTCTCCTATGTAGTTCTAAGTGGGGTTGCAGCAGGGGCTCCAGAGGGCGACAACTTAAAGGCTGGTCACCCAGTTCAGGACAGGTGATCAAGGGCAGCAGCAGCCGGTTCAACAGGCAAATCAGTTAGGGAGTACTGTGGTTCCCCAAGCGCTGGTGGGAGGGAGTCTCGTGGGGGAGAGGGGTCAAGGGGCTGCAGCCCCCAGTAGCGGCACAGCAAGACAGGGCAGAGGACAGTCATCACAGGTAATGTTGCCACATCTGCTGCCATGTCTAGTATGGGTTTAGGTGGGATGAGATCTGAGAGTGGTCAGTTGGAGGCGTCATCTCTCAACAGAGGTAAGAGAAAAGATTTGGAATGGGGCATTTGTGGAGATATTCGATCTGATTATTGAGAACCCAGTGAGGTAGAACGCTAAACGTAAAGAGTGTTCGCTTTCCAAAGATTGCTCTCATGCTCTGTGGAAGCAGAAGGTTGAGGAAACATTGTTGAATTGGGTGAAAGGTTTCACTTTCTTTCATTCTGTCATGGTGGAGAAGTTCCCAGAGTTAGTGCCTCAGCTTTCTTGTTACCAAAACAATGGGTCTGTGCATAATGAGTTTGGGGGTACCTTGTTGAAGGATTATGACAGGGTTTTAGAAGAACGAAGGTAAGGCAAGACATTGTTTTGGGATCAGACTGATGTCAATTCTTGGTTGTGCCATATGATGGTCAGGAAGCCGGAGTCTAGGGGGCATCAGCCCTTTCGGTGGGGACCAGCCAAGGATCAGGAGAAAAGAGGGGGGGGGGTGTGCTGGGCCTATAACAGGAAAACATGTATAAGACCACCCAGTGAGTGTAAGTAAGTTCAAACATAATTGCTATTATTATGTGATGCCATCACATCCAGAATTCAAGTGCTTTAAAAAAGGGAAAGATAAGGGCCAGCAGAAGTAGTGATTCCCCTCCCCTTTTCCAGAAGGCCCACTCTACGGTTGATATTCAGGTCTTGACCCATTGGATTAACAGTTACAACAACCAGAGGGTGACACTAATGCTCTGGAATGACTTCACTTATGGATTCAGGATCCCTGCTTTGGGGGGGGGGGGGGAAGAGGGTGGGGGAGGTGGAGACGGTCCTCTTCTGCAAAAACCAAAAGTCTGTGCATGCAAATAGGGCCGTAGCCAGTCAAAAGATTGGAAAGGAGTGCACCCTGGGCAGAGTGGCTGGCCCATTTGATTCACCCCCTTTTGCTAATTTTGTCTGCTCTCTTTTTGGAATAGTGCCCAAAAAAAAGAACTGGGCCAGTTCCGCCTAATACATAATCTCTCCTCCTAAAAGGGAGTTCATTGAATGATGCTATACATCCAGAGCTTTGCTTGGTAAGGTATACCTTCTTGGACCAGGCTCTTGCTATGCTGCAACAGTTGGCTAAATGTGCCCTGCCGGCAAAAGCGGTCATTGAACCTGCTTTCCTCTTCCTGCCTGTACAGCCAGAGGATTTCCACTTGTTAGAACTTAAGTTCGATGGCGCCTTCTACTTTGACAGGTGTGTGCCTATGGGCTGCTCTGTGTGTTGTGCGTACTTTGAGACCTTCAGCTCATTCCTTGAGTGGGCTTGCAAGAAGGCGACTGGTGTCAAATGAGTGCTAGATGATTTTTTTTTATGCCCTGCCACACTGTCGGGAGATATTGGAGGGTTTTGTTGACTTGATGTGGTTGTTTAGGGTTCCTCTGGCCCAAGACAAGACTAGTGTCCCTTCCACTGTAATAACCTTTTTGGGCCTTAAACTGGATACTATGGCAGGTGTATGCAGGCTACCTGGGGATTAGGTGGCCCAGTTCAGAAGCTCGCTGAGAACGCTTGGCAGCCAGGAAGGATGAATGCTTGGCAACCAGGGCAGGCTCTAGAATGGGCACGAGGGATGAATCAATCAATCACAGTTGGCAACGCGCAACTAATCATCTGTGAGTGTCTCAAGGCACTTGGGTGGGGATGGCTCCATTGAGTGCTGGGGTTATCCGATGAGCCAGGTCTTGAGGTCCTTCCTGAACTGGGACAGTGTGGGGGCTTGCTGGCGGTAGAGGGGGAGGTCGTTCGAGGCCTTGGCTACGAGGTAGGAGAATAACATTCCTTCCGTTCTGGTCCTGTAGATGCGTGGGACGGTGGCTAGAGAGAGGTCGCCTTATCGGAGGTGTCTTTTGAGGGAGTGGAAGGAGATGCTGTTTTTCAGGTATGTTGGTCCGGTATTGTGCAGGGCCTTGTATGCATGAGTGAGGACCTTGAAGGTAATTTTTCTTTTGAGTGGGAGCCAGTGGAGATCGCAGAGCTGTTGGGTGATGTGGCTGCGATGGGGCATGTCAAGGATCAGCAGTCTGTGTAAGCGCTCTAGGGTGAGCAGGCCCTCCGCATGTGGCTTAAGATTCACGAGTTTACAGGAGGAGTCTCTTTTAGAGAGGCTCAGGGAATTTACACATAATGAGGCCATGGAAAGGACCGGGGTGACCTGTGGATGAGTCAACCATTAGCTCACTGAAACTAACTCCTTGGGTGGTAGAGGGGTCAGGCTACTTGATGTAAAGCTGACTCTGTTAAACACTTGACAGAATGACATGTAAACATGTTTGAAATGTTGCTGTGGCTATCCGACTACTGAATGTTTTGTCTACAGTTTATGAATAACAAATCTCTAACCAAAATGAAGCGAGGTCTCAGGCTGGGTCATTCGGGGGGGGGGGGGGGAACGCTGGGTGGGGGGCGTGTGGTGCTGCACTTAGGCTCATCAGGCTTGGTGGGAGGGACTCAACATGTCCACACACATATTTTGCAATGGAAGGTTAAAAAACCCGAATCAGTCAGAGAAGAACCAGAAACAATTGAAGTTAATTCTGAAAATAAAATCAACAGTAGCCAAAAGATCAAGGAGAGAAAGAGCGGCAAATAGAAAGTACACACTTTCTCAGTGGACCTATCTAGCATCAGTGTCTGCAGGTGAAGAATTAGACATGGAAATCTACGATTTAACAAGTTGTTGCCAATTTATCTTTGAAGAAGAACCAGAAGAAGAACCACCTTGAACTTTTGTCAAGCTGATTTTTATTTTGTACTTTAGGTATCCATACAAGATAATAATGGTTCCGATCGAGAGGTGCACAGGTACATATGAAGTATCCTCCTATGTTGAAGATCATGTGGCAGAATAAAATGTTCAACATCCGAGAACCAGAGGAAGTAGATGCCCTTCTAAAGCAGATGGGAGGGTCAGAATAAGGATTCGAGTTATATGACTTCAGGTCAGGGCATATGATGTGTAAATAATACTACGTTGCTGAGGTCGTTAGTAATAAGGAATCATAATCTAATAAGGGAGCTTATTAGGTATAATTGATGATCGGTATTTCACGACTTTATGACACTATTACTTAAGTTTATGGTATAGGCGATTTGTAGAGTTCAGGGATGTTTTTTTTTTTTAACCTGGATTCGTCTTGTCAGCACGGGGGTATCTCGAAGGCGCTCGCCTTAAGAGATAGAAGGGGGGGGGGTTCCCCAGGGGGAGGGAGGCACGGGGTGTTGGGAGCATTTGGGAGAAAAAGAAAAAATTAGTGTCCTCTATCTGCCATATAGTATTTTTTACAATGTTTTTTTGATAAAATATTGTTTTTTCTTATTTTTCTTGTTTTTCCGCAATAAAATGAAGAGTACTGATTTTGTACTTGTCAGATTAAAAGAGAGAGGGTATTTTTTTAACCTTAGGAATGAGTAAATGTTTAGTGAATTTCACCTCATGGAATGTGAATGGGGTGAGATCTATGAGAAAATTGGCGCGTATAATGGAAATTCTTAAGAAATCTGAGGCTAATGTCATTCTTTTACAGGAGACACATTTGGAAAGAAGTGAGTGTTTGATTTGGTTTAAAAAAATGGTCTTGGGTTCAGGAGGTTGTTTCTTCTAATCAAAGGGGTAGTACAAGGGGGGTGGCTATAATTATTAAAGCAAATTGTGGTATTAAATTGGAAAGTTACGATACAGATGTCTGGGAGGTGGATACTTACTAACATCAAGATTCAGGGTAGGGTGTTAGGGTGTGTTAGTTACTATGGCCCGAATCAAGATAACCCAGACGCTTTGATCAAACTAGAGGCCGCCCTTGTACCAATTAATAATCCAGTGATTATAGGAGGTGACTTTAATCTAGTTCAAAGATCTGATCTGGATAGAACATCTAAAGCAAAATATGTCACTCTCATACAATCAATGGCTATACTTAAAACTATGATGCAAGAATTAAATTTAGTTGATGTGTGGAGAAGTAAGATGGGAGATAAGAAGGGTTACACCTTCTTCAGTAAGAAATATGGTCATCACTCCCGTATTGATTATTTTTAATTGATCAAATATTACTTGAGGGAGTGGAAAAGGTTAAACATCTCCCTGCCACTATTTCCGATCACTCTGCTGTATGTCTGTCCTTGAGATTTCAGGAAAAGAGATCTATAACAAGGTGGACCCTGGATCGGACAATCTTACTAGATGAGGCTGTCCAAGTTAAAATCCAAGAAGAGGTTGTTTCCTTTTTTGAAATTAATGATGGGTCAGCTAAAATACAGGTAATTTGGGACTCCTTTAAGGCATTCTTGAGAGCTCTGGGTACTTCTATTATGATAGGAAAAAATTGTAAGTCTAGGCAGCAAGAGAAGGAGCTTCTGAAAAATATTCAAATTAAAGAATCAGAGTTGCAAAAAGCATCTTCAGAGTCCGCTCGCGAGGTGCCTCTTCTCACCAAGGAGTTGAAGAGCCTCCAGCAGGAATATCAGGATGCTTTAGATCAGATCTTGATAAATATATGGAGGGTCAGTAAACTCCAGAATTTTTCATATGGTGAGAAGAGTGGTCGGCTTTTAGCCTGGAAAGCTAAAATTGATAAAGTTCGAAACCAAATAAGTAGTTTGAAGGAGAGTTCAACTGGTCATATAGTAGATTCTAGTATTAAAATAGGAGCTGAACTTCATGGTTATATGGCAAAGTTATATAGAGAGGATATTAACCCAGGGTCGGAAAAGATTGTGACATTTTTGGCTGAGGCTGAACTCCCCTCCTTGAGTGAATATCAAAGAGAGATGTTAGCTTCTGAAATAGGTGAAGAAGAGATCCGGTTACAGATGAGAAAGATGGCAAGAGGGAAGGCAGCTGGGCCAGATGGCCTCCCGATAGAAATTTACTTATCTTTTGAGGATAGTATGATATCTGTTTTCAAAAAGCTTTGTAACACCATTTTGAGAGATGGAGAAGACCCCCCGATATCTTGGACTGAGGCAACAATAGTTTTAATTTTAAAACCAAATAAAGATCCGTTGCTGGCAGAATCTTATCGACCTATATCCTTGTTGAACACGGACTATAAAGTGTTCACCGGGATACTGGCAGCCAGAGTCGCTAAGATTATTAAGAGCTTAATTCATAGGGATCAGAGGGGCTTTATCCCTGGAAGACAGCTCAATGAATTAACTTTCACAATGTTAGGGGTAGTGGATTTGGTAGAATCTTTTAATCTTCCAGTAACATTGGTTGCTGTCCGACGCTGCTAAGGCGTTTGATCAAGTCCACTGGCAATATCTTTGGGAGACTTTAAGAGTTTTTGGATTCCCTAAGAACTTAATAAAAGCAGTTCAGTTATTATATAGTGCACCTAGTGCCAGAGTGTTAGTTAATGGGGAGTTAACAGATCGTCTTAGTATTATGCGGGGAACAAGACAGGGATGCCCGCTGTCCCCCTGTTGTTTAACATATACATTGAACCCTTTGCAGCTTTAATTAGACAAGATCCAGCTATTCTTCCATTCAGGTTCAAAAATTTAGAGGTTAAATTAGCCTTATATGCGGATGATCTTGTTTTATATACATTAAATCCTCGGGAGGCCATCCCTAGTTTGATGGCTAAAGCAGAAGTATTTGGGAAGGTATCGGGGTACAGTGTCAATAAAGGTAAAACGGAAGTCATGGAGTGGAATCAATCGCCCCAGACTCTGGGGACAAAACATCAGATGCGGTATCTTGGCGTCATAGTCACCCAGAAATTACTCGATGTTCCTGCTGCAAATTGGAGGAAGATTAGTCAGGAAGTAGGGAAGTTATTGACTAGATGGGCAAATCTTCCTCTCAATTTGTATGGCAGGGTTAACTTGATTAAGATGATTGTACTTCCTAAGGTTACTTTCCTTTTAACGCTCTACCCCTTCCATTCAATAAAAATGAGGTAGCAAAATTACAGGGCAAGATTGGTAGTTTTCTTTGGGCTTCAAGAGGCACCCGTATATCTTGGAAAAGGCTGAGGAGAAAGTTGGAGAATGGGGGACTTGCCTTACCAGATTTATGGGTATATGCACATGTTTTTCATTTTAAGAATTTTCGAATGTTGTTAAATAAACCAGATGAATCTGCTTTAGGTATTTTGTATAGGGCAATGCTTAGTGATCTGGGGGATCAACCTGAGCAGTTTCTTTTTAAGTTCGGGGATCCAAAGTTCTTTAAAAAGTCAGATTGAAGATCTTGTTACAGGCAGTGAAGAATTGGGTTTACATGCGGGAAAACCTTGGAATACCCTATTATTCTGACTATGCACCTATTTGGGCTTCCCCAGGTACTCCAGCATGTTTAGATGATCTGCTTAGTCTACCATTGAAACAAGCGGGCTTTACATGCTGGGCTGATTTAAAATCAGGTACGGATTTGGCAACATGGGAAACTTTGACAGCATGTACCTGTGGGCAATTAACTAGATTCAAATTTTATCAACTTTCTTCCTGGTGGGCTAGACAGAATTGGGGGGACCAGACGGATGATGCATGGTGAATTCAAGCAATGAAAGTGGGGGGTATTAATAAAGAAGTGGCTTTGTGGTATCGAATTTTGATTGAGGCAGAAGATGATATAGAGAAGGATATTCGAAAGCTGTGGAGTGAGGGTGTCGATGATATTAATTTGAAAGAGGCTTGGATGAACTCATTTGCATTACTTCATGAGACAGTTAAACCCGCGTTTCTTAAACGGAATCATCTTTTTACTTTGCATCGGGTATATTGGTCCCCTGCGAAACTAACAAATGTCTGGAACGCATTATGTCTGTCCGAGGTGTCAAGATCCAATAGCGGATGATTGTCATATGTTTTTAACGTGCCCGGAGATTACTAAATTTTGGATGGATCTCAGTGAATTTTTGTTGGATGTTACTGGTATTCAGTTGAAAGTAACTTCCTTACTTATATTTTTTGGAATAAACCAGGGCAGCAATGTTGTCTCAAATAAGAAAGTTGCAAGATTAATTTTTTATGTTATTCTTTTGGGAAGACGAGAGATTTGTAGGGCTTGGAAGTCAGCTGTTCCACCCCTGTTTTCCGAGTGTAAAAACAATATTATATACATAAGCCAACAAGATATGGCATGCGATCCTAAAAGTCGAGAGAGGACATGGGCTATGTTGGTCGATTGGTGTCAGAGGAATGTGGTTCAATGATTAAGCCAATAATTAGCTGTCGGCCTTGGTCCTCCACTTTCGCATGCTATGCTTAAGAGGGTTAGGAGTGGAAGCAGCTAGATTTCTTGTGTGGAAAGACTATTCCTGTCCGGTGCACAGTAAGGGAAAGTGAGTATAGCCAACAAGTACATTGGCAGAATGAGGACCAAAAAAAAAAAAAAAAGATAATAATGGTTCCTGAATTAACAACCTGAACGTAAAATAGAAGAGAGATAGACTCCTGATTTTGTACATTTTTATTTTTCCTTAGTAGAAGATAGCATATAACAGATGCTGTAAAGTTTTTTCTTTTATATATTTTTATTGAAAGTGATATTGATCATTTTAGTTGGCTTAATAATATGCCTAATTTCTACAGTTGGATGTTTCTCATTCACAAATACCATGCATAATGACATAGCGCATATGATCTTAACACATAGTGATGGGCCAGTAGGTAAGTACAGAGAAAACATACTCCAATCTGTCAAGGGAGTACATCAGCATAATGAATGTTAGAGATTGTTGTGTGTACATATATTCGAGTCACAGTTGAAGAAGGTGCAACATATTTCAGGTTTCCTTTCTTTGTAGTTTTTGTCACCATAGCTTTCAAACTTCAAAGATTTGATGGAAGAACTTCTGATATCTGAAGACTCGGAATTACATGACTTATTCTAAACATTCGAAGATGATTACACAATCTAGCTTGAATGCTAATATCACAAAAATGAAGCATGTAGTGAAGGGGAAGGGGAGCATGAGTTTGTTAAGGAATATTATGAGAGGAGAGTGACAATTCTGAGAAATCGGAACAATGAGAGTGAAATTAGTAAACAAATTGACGCTTTAGAGAAATGTAGAAATTGAAATGTGCACCCGAGACTGAGAATAGAGAATGACGTGGGGAGTTGTCTATGGTGCATCTGAGTCCTCAGGGAATTAGACCAAAAGAGTGTGTTGGAGAGAGTGAGTGTGAAAGGAGTTATGTTGTTCATAATAACTTTTTGGTTGGTGAAGAGCCAATATTTAGTGGAATTTATTATATGTGGTAAGACTGTTTATTTTAACCTGTCTCAAACTTGGGTGGGAAGTTGTTACCTTGCTCTGGTATTACCTCTGGTTTACCAGGTAAATGAAATGAATGAGACTTGGTTTGAAACGAGTGAAGCATAGATTTGGAAAAATTGTGTTAGTTGTGTTAGGTGCTATGATAGTGTCTATTGGTGGGGCTATGAATAATGTGAATAAATCAAACAGTTAAAAGATATGCGTGCTATGATTATGCAGAATTGCCTTGCATTAGATATCCTTCTTCTGAAGGAGCGCAGAGTCTGTCATATTCTCAGGGTACGAGAGTGCTGTACCTTCATTGTTAATAACAGTAAGCTTGTTGATGCTTATATAAAAGCATGTGACAAACTTTTCTCATGAAGAAAGGCTTTTGCGGAGTACGGTTTGTGGTGAATGGTTTGATAGGTTGGGGGAGCATACTGCATACTATACTAACCCCTATAAGTATTGTTTTCATTTGTGCAATTGCTCTATTCCTTTTATTTAGATTATTTGAAATGGAACTAAATTGCAGGTGTTAGAAGCTGCTGACTCCTTCTTCTAAGAGGACGTGAGATCAGATCGAGTTGGAAGAAATCAGAGCATGAGTTTATGACAATCTTAAAATATTGGACGAATCGAGATGCAAGACACAGAAATTGATGCATACTGCATTATAAATAGTTTTGGTTTTATTGATCAGAGGTGGGATTTTGCAGGCGTTATGTCTGTGTATTAAAATAGAGCTATTGCAGTTGAAACAAAATTGTTATTTTAATATGTTTTTCTGGCTTAGACTAAAACTAGGTCTCAATCAGGCCTAAACTTGTCTCCCTTTTTGAGTCAGTCCTTTTTTATTGACTGTATTTTGAAAAGCTGCTTTGAATCAGTCTCTCCAAGGACACATTACCTCATAGTCCTGGACATTAACACCATCCCTGACCATGCAAATTGGGTGCCACTGTTATGCAGATCATCTAAGGGACAGAGCGCCCACAAATGCCTGACCATTAGGGCTCAATTACGAGTCTGGCGGTCTGAGGTTAGCCAGACTTGTGGGGACGCGGCGGTGGCCATTTCACCACTGCCCTATCATGAGTTGGGCGGTGGGACCGCCACAGCCGCCAGGAAATTGCTGTTCCATGGCGGTGTTACGGAGGCATAGAGGCATCACTATGCTAGGGGGGACTGTCACGGTCCCGCCAAGAATATTATGAGTTTGCTCTCTGCCAGGATTTTCATGGAGGCTCCTCCTCCATGAAAACCCTGGTATGGAGAAAACAAAGGGGGCCCTATAGGGCTCCCAGTGCCTCTGTGCCATGCGGATGCACATAGGGGGGCACAACATGTGCCCCCTTGTGTGCTTACACATCAGTTCCTGCATGGCATGGACATTTTTCAGTCCATGCAGGAACTGTTTTTTGTGTTCCCATTGCGGTGCCTGTTTTTAAAGACATTCCTGATGATCATACCCATCTTATAGTTATTGAAGTTGACATTACTGATTTTCACCCAGCAACCTGGATGCGGTTAAGGCCCTACTATGAGTAGTTGTAATCATTATGGTAAAGAAGAATAAATCGCAAATACAAAAGTGTGGATACAATATCATAAAAATCCTTCTTCTCTTCCTCACCACTTTTCTATGATGTAATAAAGAAAATGTGTAAGCTCTCACTACAAATTGTATTCCATATATTCTTGTACAAAATCAACTGACTGTTCTATAAATTTGTGGAAACTTATATTAGTTCTAAGTATTAACTCATGTTGTACAAGTCTAGTTATTAGTATGTCATATTATGTTGTTACATTATGTTATAAAAAGATACAATAAAAATTGTAAAAAACTGAAATATTAGACCCCTTATGCGAACACTCACCCAGAATTACTAATGTTTTGCAATGGGTTCGCAACACAGAATGTAGTGTTGGGATTCATTTTACTATGCAGATCCTGATTTGAACTGAAAAGTTGCATAAAGGAACATAAAGTAGAGGTAAGTGCTACTTTGCGTCAAGGGGGCATTCCATGTGTGGTACATTGGCATTCACCTGCAACTATCTATGGGTTTAGATGTAAATTCCTACCTACTAATATTGGTAGACAGGGATTTGTGCCAAAAACCTTTGTTGCCCGATGTAGAATTATCAGTGGAGCTAATTTTAAAATTCTTAACATTTTCCCAACATTATATGTGTGCTGCACTTTAGGGCACACATACAAAGTAGGAAAAGTATGAAAGCATAGTTTTGGTACTGGAAGGGTATCATGCCTTGCATTGGTGCAAGGCATCCAGAAGTCTGCTAGCGTAGGAAGAGAAAAAACAGTGCCATATTTTAGTAGATATGGTGCTGTTTTTCTGTCTCCCATCAATGCAGCACAGCCACCTTGGTTGCTGAGCTATGTTGTGCCAAAAGTGATTATATCTGCCCTAGGGTGAGACAGTGCTCCTTGCCCATCTAATGTCAAAAGATGGGTTATGATGGTGGGAAAGAACTGCCAACTCTGTAAATTATATAATAATATACAGGCAAGAGGTTGGAAGGAGATTTGTTGAGGGCGCACCGTGGGTGTATGCTTAAGAAGACATACTTCCCAAAAAACAGAAGATTTGAGTCAAGGATTTACTGAGAAACCAAAAAGCTGAAGGTAACAGTTAGGTGTGGTAAAAACAAGATCTTAGTTTACGTTAAAAAAAAAAAAAAAATACAGAAACCCAAACCCTAAGGTTAAAGTGATGTTATAGTTAGGTGTTGAATTGAGATAAATGTTAATGTTTAACTGAAAAATCCCACTGAAATTCATAATTTATAGTCTACTGAGCTAACTATCAGTTGCATGCTTGCCGTGAAGCGCTTATGACCGCACATATTACATCACTCATGGCTTGTTAAATGACATCATTGATGACATCACTGATGAGGACACTACAGAAAACATCATAGCCATATACAGCATAGAGTTTGTGTGTACATGTGTGGGTGCATAACAAGGACACAGCGTAAGTCGCGGAGGCAAGAATGTTTTTTTACAGTTATATGTGGTACACGGTTTATGGATCACTAAAGTTTAGGGTGCAAGTGTACTCCATTTTAAACAAGGTATTGGCGGAGTACATCTAATATGGGAAGGTGGTGTATGTTTCAAATTGGGTTGTGGCTTAAAGGCAAGGCTTGTTCAGTGGGAAATGCCAGAGCTTCTGTTGAGAATAGATTAGCCAGCAGTGTATGTCTTGGCACTAGCCGATATTAAATAGTTGTAAGACAGAAATATAGACAAATTGTATGCAATGCAGGCATTAATATGGTATGATGTTTACTTCCAAAACTTTTCTGAAGATTTTGAGGCACTGGTGATTCCTGAATAATCTAAAATGTAGGGTTACAGGTGGTTTAACTCAAACTGGGCTTTTTAAGCATAGCTCTAAGGTTCTATGCCATTGTATTCATTTTATGAAAGTGTGTAGTGTATTTTGGCAAATTACAGAGAGTTCTCCATCGCGTCTGGCAAAATTGGAGGTCATGTGAAGAGGGTGATCATGTTAAGATGAATAGTGTGCAAACTAATTTTTGGAGGGTGTTCAAGGTTTCAAAAAGGGGTGACCACATAAAACTCTATGGGGGGGTTGTGTGTTCGGTAAGTGAATACCAGTAAAAAGAGGGTTATATCCACCAAATGTAGGTGACTTGACAGATATGCTGCATATCCTGCATGTGGTCATAATTGTTATATTAGGTGTATTTGTAAGCGCACTATCACCTTGGAGGGTACCTGGCTCATGGCAGGTCAGGGTCTTACCTCACCTTGGAGGCTCGGGACAGGTCTTCTGCTTCTTGTTGAACTCAAGAAGTGAGGAGGAGGCTCTGATGTGTAGCTGTAGGTCTAGCTGAACGGAGGTGCCTGAATGACTAAGGAGATGTGACTATTGAGGTAGGTTGGGCCAGTGTTGTGTAGTGCTTTGAAGGCGTGCGTGAGGAGTTTGAACTGTGCACAATTTTACATAGGATGCCAATGCAGCTCATTGAAGTGTGGTGTGATGTGTATGCTTCATGGGAGTTAAGGGAGATTCTGGCGGCCGAGTTCAGGATGGCATGCAGTCATCTGTTGAGGTGTTTGTAGATCCTAAGCATAGAAGGAGTTCCCCCTAGTCTAGTTTGCTAGTGACGAGGGTGAGTGTGATAGTTTTGCTGTGGCTGCTCTGGATCCATTTGAGGATTTTCCTTAGCATCTGTAGGGTGTGGAAGAAGGAGGCTGTGATGACATTGACTTGGGCGGTCATGTCAAGTTTGCAGTTGATGACGATCCCCAGATTTTTGGTGTTGGTGCTGGGGCATTGTGGGTCATTGTGTGGACGGCCACCGGGTGGAGTTCCAAGAGGAGGTGTTCTTCCTGAAAATGTCAACTTATGTCTTGTCAGTGTTCAGTTTGAGGCAGTTGGTTTTCATCCAGTCATTGACTTCAGTCATGCAGGTGGTGAACTTCTTCCGGGTGCTGGGAGTCTTGTCCGAAAGGGAGTGTATGAGTTGAGGGTCATCTGCACAGGAGAGGACACTGATGTTGTGGGAGATGATAATGCTAGCCAGAGGGATGATGTAGGTGTAGAAGAAGTTGGGCTAAGAGATGATCCTTGCTGAACACAGATTCACAGATGAGGTTGTGGGTGTCCAACGAGTAGGGGGACAAGCTCACTGCTTGTGTCCTGCTTTTAGGAAGGAGTAAATCCAGCGCACTGTGTGTCCTTCAATTTCAATCACATGTAGGTGTAAGATAAGGATAGGGTGACGGACCGGGTTGAATGCCGTGGGGATGTCAAGGAGGATGAGGGCCACTGTGCCACCTCTCTCCAGGATCATGCAGAGGTCTTATGTGGAGGTGAGGAGGGCTGTTTGTGCTGTGGTTGGGTCTGAACCTGGACTGTTTGACGTTGAAGAGTTGGTGGTCACTGAGATGGTTGGTGAGGCACCTGTTGATGAGTTTCTCCAGGACTTTGGCTGGATATGGTGGCAGGGAGATCAGTCTGTAGTTGGTGAGCATTGATGGGTCCGTGGAGGATTTCTTGAGCACTGGGAGAGCTGTGATGTATTTCTGTGTGTCTGGAAAGGTAGCGGATGCGATGGAGATATTGGGGCTGATTAACAAAGGTAAACATACTTTTGTGTAAGTTTACGATTGTTTGCTATTCAGAAAGGGATTTAGGAGTAGTATCTTTACGACTGCACTTGTAAAGACCCAGCAGCGCACTTGCGACCGGTAGCTCTGCCACCTCTGATAGCGGTACTTCCCCAGTGCAAATCTGTGAGTCCAGTCCAGTTTCCTTTGAAATGGCTCTGATATTAAAAATATGTAACCAGCCCCAAAAACATTGTTATGTATTGCAACCAACATGTGCCACCATTACAAACTCATTTGTGTAAATTCTTTCCGTGTACCCTTTAAGACATGGCCTTGGTCACCTTTTTCTTTCCCTCCCATTAAGGTGTCCCGCAGTTTTTCTGGGACCCTGCAACTTGCCTAAGGGGTATTGTTCTGCTCACCTTGGGGTAAGTTGACACAGCACCTGTGCATTTTTATGCTGCACCATGTGAGTATGTCTGATGGCTAACGTACCACGTGGATATGTCTGATGATTAAACTGCACCTTTCAACACACCTATTTGTGAGCCTTTGGCATGATTATATTGTGACTTCATGTGTTGCTGAATTTGATAAGAGTGCCCGTTTAGTGGTTTGTTTTAGGAAACTCTTGTCTCACTTTATAGACTTGGAGACGCACACCATTACTTCTGAGTGCATTTAGCAATGAACAATTGAATTTGCATTGTGGATATAGTTTCCCAATTCTTAATCCTGTCACGTATGCTTTTCCACCTCTTGTCTTTCACGCTCTCCCTTAGGAGGAATCGCTGCGCTGCAACAATTCAGGTGCAGTATCATACATATTAAGTGACCATCCTTTATTAGAAAAGAGGTCTCATGCCCCTCGGGGGGATAAATCACTATTTTTGGTCCTGATGAAATGCCGACTGACCCTTTGGGCAATCAAGGCATAAAACATGTCGACCTCACTTTGCTGTTAGCTATCTAGGTACATTGTGACAGTACGATAGCACCACTGTTTTTACTTAGTCCTGGTACGCTTACCTCATAAAATTGCTTTTAGGGCACCAGAGTCTATTTTAGACACACCCCACTTTTCACGACAGACTTTCGCACAGTGCCCCCTCATGCATTCACCTAAACAGCGTATTCAGATCAAAATATCTCCGACAAAGAGCCCCCAGGCCCATCAGGTATTGCAGCGCCGGCCAGACGAGGAGCGCCCAATGATGAAGCATTACACCCTAACAGATGTGTGAGGGCATTAAGATCTGACTTTAGTCTCCCCGCGACATTATTACCAGCCTCGTGGTTTCATAACTTTGTGACCACTTGGCATATGAGGAACTACTCCTACTTTGAAGGTCAATTAGTTTACTTCTGGGAACAGTAAAGGCGTAGGACCTCTGTAAATATCGCGCTCTTCATCCCCCTTTGATATAATATATGTATTGCAACCAACATGTGCCAGCTTCATTGGGAAGATGACTTCAAACCTACTTCAACATAAAAATATTTGGACAATCTTCTAAAATAACCCTTCCTCCTCTCCTTGGTAGCTTGGCACGATCAGTCAGGCTTATCTCAGAGGCAGTGTGTAATGCATTTGCACATAACCAGCAGTAGTACAGTGAAAACAATACAAAAGGACACCCCACCAGTTTTAGAAAAATATCCAATATTTTATCTGTGCAAAACAAGACCAAAACGATAAAAATCCACCATACAGTTCTTAGAAACATCACTAAGCAAAAATAGAGTTAACAATACAGTTCCTTGAACTCACTAGCTGCATCCGGGACCATCACGGCGTTGTGAACAACAAATCCAAACAGTTCTGGCTGACCGCTGCATCTTGGGCCAGCTACGGTGTCAGGAAGACCCGCAAGCAGTACCTTTAGAAATGCAGGGCGTCAGTGACCTCGCGGTGAGCCATGAAGAGCCGGCATCGGTTCCAGAGGTCAGTGCAGGAGTCATCAGGCTCTTGAAGTCACACGTGTTGCAGATCGAACTCCATGTGGTTGAAGTCAGGAGCTCTGGTGTCAGTGGGCATTGGGGCTGCGGTGCAAAGTGAAGCGGTGCGGCGTATGGTGCCCCCATGTTGCAGTGCAGGCAGCAGCTCAGGGACGCGTCCAGCAGCGTCGGTGAGACCAGAACTGCGGTGCGAAGTGGGATGGTGCTTGTTGCGGTGCTCGCAGGTCACGGTGCAAGCAGCGGCGTACTCGTTGCTGAAGCGCTGTCGTCGGATGACGAACCGGAGTAGATGACGCCGCGGTCAGTAGGCCAAGGCTGCGATGTGGGATGGGGCAGTACATCATGTAACTTACGAGCGGTGCCCTCAAACCATGGTGCAATCAGTGGCGTCAATGCTGGCGTGGAGCGGCGTCCTCGGTGATACCAGGGCGGTAGTTTGAAGTGAGGCGGTGCGAAGTGCAGTGCCGGGAGGTCACGGGAAGATCACTTCAAACCTATTTCAACATAAAAATATTTGGACAAATTAACCGAGTGCGGGCCCAAAAACAAGCATCTCACACGACAGCATCCTCCATGGGAAAATAAAATCTAACCTCACTGCTAGAAATGGGGCTCTATTGTTGGCAGGTTCTTACCCTGTCCAAGTAGGGACCCTTCTTACTAGTCAGAATAAGGTGGATACACTTCTAAAATAATCCCTGCTCACCCCCTTGGTAGCTGGGCATGAGCAGTCCGGCTTATCTCAGCGGCAGTGTGTAAAGCATTTGCACATAACCAGCAGTAATACAGTGAAAACACTACAAAAGGACACCACACCAGTTTTAGAAAAATATCAAATATTTTATCCATGCAAAACAAGACCAAAATGATCAAAATCCACCATTACTGCTGGTTATGTGCAAATGCTTTACACACTGCCTCTGAGATAAGCCTGACTGCTCATGCCAAGCTACCAAGGGGGTGAGCAAGGGTTATTTTAGAAGTGTATCCCCCTTATCCTGACTAGGAAGAAGGGTCCCTACTTGGACAGGGTAACAGCCTACCAACTAGAGACCCCCATTTCTACAAGTGAGGTTAGATTTTTTTTCCCATGGATGTGGCTGATGTGTGAGATGTAGGTTTTTGGGCCTGCACTCGGTTAGTTTGGCCAAATATTTTTATGTTGAAATAGGTTTGAAGTGATCTTCCCAATAAAGCTGGCACATGTTGGTTGCAATACATAACAATGCTTTTGGGACTGGTTACATATTTCTAATATCAGAGCCATTTCCAAAAGAAACTGGACAGGACTCACAGATTTACACTGGGGAAGTACCGTTATCAGAGGTGGCAGAGCTATAGGTCCCAAGTGCGCTGCTGGGCCTTTACTGTAGCTGCCCACCGCCCCCAAAGGTAGCCAGCCTCCCCTGCCTAGCATGCCCTCCCCTCTTAGCACTCAACTGCTTGTGTGGGTTGGGGGGAACCGCACACATGTGCAGGGCTTGTCATGGTGACCCAGCTACAAAATTCACTTAAACGTTTCACAATATTAAATAAATACACACCCTAGAACAAAGGCATCCAAACAACCACACTGTTCTGATTCTGGATCCCTAAAAATGCCAGTAAAGACAGTGCCTGATGAAGGAGATGTAAAAGAAAAGGAACAATCTAATGCAAATAGTAATGCATTTCCATCTCACTCCCAGACGATCAATAAGGCAAATGGTGTATATTAATGCATAGAATAGCATGGTCAAAAGGGTAAAACAAGGAATGCAGCCAACCATCCTTGCGTTAGTGAACTTCCACGTAGCAAGACCCTTATTGAAAGCAGACAAAAATGAGCTCCATTATATTTGCAACTCAAAACTAGCAACTACAACTCACTAGGAGTTCTTGAACCTACTGTTGAATGTTTAAGCAGTAATTATTTTCCCCAAAACACTTCAAACAGATACAAATAGATTAAAAGTTGCTAACGACCCAGAATCCACAGCAATTTTAAGTCAATCATTTAATTGTTCCATGCAGCCATTTTCCAAGCCTGCATGGCATAATACATTCAGAAAACAAGCAGAATATGGCAAATATATCTGGAAGATATTAATTACAAAATAGTTGCAGTAAGCTCCCATTGTCACCGCATAACAAACAAGGAGTAATTGAAATATATTAAATCTAGGAAACATCCTTAAAATGCATAAAAGTGATATTAATTTGACTGTTGATCTCTATTGAATGTATAGTTCAAAGAGGAACACAAAACAAGGAATTGTGGGCCAGATGTGCGACCATATTTTGCATTCTCAAATGGGAAAATCGGCCCATTTGCGACCGCAGAATTGGACTGCCCAATGTACAAACCCTATTTTGCGAGTCAGTAGCTATTACCAACTTGCAAAAAAGGGTTTGCGATTCGCTATTAGGAAGGGGCGTGCCAAGGGCGTCCCTTCCTAATAGCGAGTCTCTGAAATGTATGATTGTTTTGTGACCGCAATTGCGGTCGCAAAACACTTGCGGTTTACCACCTACTTCAAGTAGGTGGTAAGCCAATGGGGAGGGGTCCCCAGGGGACCCCTTCTCCTTTGGGAGTGTGTGGGAAAATATTTTTTAAGAGCAGGCAGTGGTCCCACGGACCACTGCCTACTCTTGAAAAATTAAACAAACATTTCATTTTTCTTTTTTAAATCCATCCCATTTTCCTTTGAGGAATACGGACTGCATTTAAAAAAAACTGCTTTATTTAAAAAGCAGTCAGACACATGGTGGTCTGCTGACCCCAGCAGGTCACCATCCTTGGGCGTGTTAGCCATTCCTAAGGTGGTCGCAAATTGCACATTCCTTCATGAATATTAATGAGGCAGGCAATTTGTGACCCCATTAGGAATCGCTAACAGTGTCTGAGACAGTTGTAAATTACATTTTGCGAGTCGCAAAGCGACGCAATTTGCGACTTCGGAAATTGTAAGGGTGGTACATCTGGCCCTTACTTTAGTATCCTTTGCTACACCTGAAATGGCAGAAATGGTTTATGTAAAAAGAGACAATTTCAGACAATGTGGTATAAAGATCACACCCTACTTGGAGATCCCTTATCCAACAATCCTAGCTCCTACGTCGATAACTGGGCCCAATCCTTTCCAGACAGAAAAGAAGTCACCTCAAGTATAATTGAGAAATACAACCAGAACAAAATAGTCTATATTAGAAACTATTGAGGAAAGACAGTCTCCATTATGAGACCTTCTCATGACAAGACAATTGACTAGAACTGTGAAATGAGAAGCTCCATATTTTATACTGATCTACCACCGGCTGAGGCAAGGGATCCTAAGTGCAACACCTCAACAATATTTGCATTGAAGCCATCAGAACTTCTATTGAAATTTTCAATCAACAATTCAATTAGCCTAGATTGGAGTTGACAGTGGTACGAACATTGCGAACAACTGAGTGAATTTGGGCTCTGCTACTTATGCCGCCACTTGCCACATCCAGGCCAATAAATGAACTAAATATTTCTTTGTGGAACATAGGATGTCCATCACAAAAGCTTGGACACCAAACATTCATGGTATACTGGCAACAATGTGAAATAAACGATCTTGCAAACAAAAATGGTCTCTGGATTCAACAACTCTAAGTGATTTTTTAGAGTATCAATATCCAGCAATTAAAAGCAACTTAAGAATGCTGTCCCAAGGTACGACATGTCACGCACATTAGTCTGAATCTAAATTGGAAATCAAACAGTTAGAAATAAAGGAAACCTGGATACTTGCTGTTAAAATAGATGGGTGGTCTGAGAAGCAGATTACCCAATTACTTCTTGCAAATATTTGCATCAATCTAGCATAAAAAGAAAAAGCATTGATAATGGGGAAACTGCACAGTCCAATCATGTAGTTGAAAACTAAGTATAACACCACATATTTTCTTTACACGAGACTTTAATTCCTATTTCATACCACATACAAGGAAGAACAAATTCTAGTGCAAGATGATGCATGGAATATCCCCCTCCCAGCAGCTTTCCACAAGCAACCAACCACATGAACTGGGTGAAAATGTTCTAACTCTGGGTCTGCACACATATTACAGTAATTCAACAATAGACTTCTCTATGGCAAGCTTGCCTTTGTTTGACTTTATCGCCCAATACAGACTTGATCCATGGCCAGAGAGCAATCATTTACCTGTGTTGTTAAAACTCAAGACCACCAGCCTGTTCCAAACCTCAGACATCTGAACAAAGAAATTTCCCTTCTTCATAAAAGTAAATATGACAAGGCTTGCATGCAAAAAGTAACGGACTCTAAGAAAAATACAAAAAGGCATTATGGGAAGCCAAGAAGAAACACACAGCTGCTATTGGGTGAAAATCCTGCATGCCTGTAAAAATAAAAACTTGAACCCTTCTGGAAAGTAATAAACCAAATAGAAAGAGGAACCACAAGGCCAGTAATACTAACTTCTGCAAATCGAGGCAGTTAATCTTCTTCGAAACATTGTACGCATGAAAGTTCAAACCATAGGAACGACGAGAGTGGTGGAACAACTAAATGTGCCAGTGGGAAATCATTAATCTCCATCGACCGTAAATTGAACGATTTCCTCTTTGGGCATAATAAGGAAAGACTTTGGAGTTTACTGAGAAGCAAGTTCAGAAAGCTATTGCCAGCATTCGCCCACATGGTGCCCCTGGGCCAAAAGGTCTGCCACAAACCATATTTAAAGCGAATACAGACCTTTGGGCCAGATAACTGACAAATTATACAACTATGTCTCGTAAGCTGTTGCAGTTCCGGATTTGTGATGGGGAATCATAATTCATAAAAATTTCAAAGGGGGGGATAAATCAATTCAGCGAGCTACAGGCTAATCTTCCCTATCGATTTAGAAGAGAAGTATTATGTGGGTCTGCTACTCCAAGACCTAAACTCATTGGCCTCCCACACAAAATCATCCCATTGAGTCAGACTGGCTTCCGTCAAGGAATGGGAACCATTTCAAATCTTTTATCATTATCCAGGTCTATGGAAAACACTTTTACGGTTCAATACTTATTATACATCTGTTTTGTCGACTTTCAATCAGCCTATGACTGCTTCCCAAGTGACATTTTATGGTAAAAATTGGTCAACTGGGGAATTCCACCAAATTTGCTTCCAGCAAGCCAACAGTTGTTCTCTAAAACCTGGGTGTAAATAAAATTTGGAGATGGAACCAGACTGTCACGAAAAATATAAACAATGTCTGCTCCAACTCTATTTTACATGTTCATATTGGATCTGTCTGTCCAAGTAGGTGGAAGATTAATTTCAAATCTGCTTTACTCAACTTTTGAGTACCTAGGAGTTGAACTTACAGTCAAAGGCTTCTCTCCTATCAAACTACACACCATCTACCATCCTACTGGTGATCCTGTCCTCTTCGCAGAAGAGTTAAGCGACCTAGTAACATGGTTCTCACAAATGGACACGAAGGAGGTGTTCTTGGGTGACTTCAATATTCACTGGAACAACCTACAAGACACCACAGTCCGGAACCTCACCAACCTTCTTGAAATAAGCGACCTTCAACAACTCTGCAATGAACCAACACACATTAAAGGATCCACTCTAGATGAGATTATCACAAAAAATGAGCTGGTCTCATAAATCACCCATTGACTGGTCCGACCACCACCACATATTGTTTAATATCGATACCTACGTCATATACCACCCAGCCTTAACTGATAAACCTACTACAGCGTTACCATCTCACTCATACCGTTGAGGACTTCACTGCACACTTTAATCCAGCAATGACGGAGGTTCTAGATCAAGTGGCTCCACTCAAACTAAAACAATCAAGATCTAGCCAATCAAAATCTTGGTTCAATGCAGATCTTAACAGGAGGAGACAACTCATACATGTGGAAAGGACATGGAGACAGAACCCCTCGAGAATGCACAGAGCTCTACTTAGAACCGCACTGCTTTCATATAAGAAGCACATTTTTAGAGAAAAAGCCTCTTTTTTTCACAACCAACTTGACCGTGCTAAGAATAGACCCAGGGAGCTCTTCAACATTGTTAAAAACAAACCACCCTCACATCACAACACGAAATAACAGCCACCAATAAAGTCTGTGAAGAAATCGCCAACTTCTTCACTGATAAAGTTGCAAAAATTGATCGATCCTTCATCCAAGTCACAAATCAGCCATCCTTCCTAACCTGCCCCACTATGCTTACTAATGACCAAAAGGACCTAAATTATACTAATGGCAAACATGATCTCACCCAACTGAAAAACGATGCCAGTTGGTCTGACTTTAAACTCATGATAGAAAAAGAAGTCTTCAATATAATTGCAAACTTCAAGCTTACTTCCCAATCTACAGATCTCATCCCATCTACAATAGTACAAAATCTCAACCACTTTATTGCCCCGTTCTGGACAAAAATTATCAACACATCTCTCGCCTCAAGCTGTGTACCCGACTCCTTCCAACTAGGACAAATCACACTCATACTCAAAAAACCAGGGGCAGACCCTAATGATCTCAACAACCTCAGATCTATCTCCAACCTCCCGTTCCTAGCAAAAACTATGGAGAAGTACGTTCTTCAGCAACTTAACCAACATATAGGCGATTTAAACCTCCATGACAACTTCCAATCAGGAGTCATGCAAGGCTGTAGCATAGAAACTGCCATGCTCAATATCTCAGATGACGTCCACAGAGCCTTAGATGAAGGTGAAGCAACTTTACTCATCCTTCTTGATCTATCAGCAGCGTTCAACACCGTAAATCACTCAGCATTACTTGAGACACTTAAGATCCGCTCTGATATTAATGCACAGTATTAAAATGGTTCACATCTTACCTTCAGCACTGATCGCAACAAATTAAAATCAACTTCTGTCTCTCCAAACTCACACAAGTTACTCTTTGTGTACTCCAAGGCTTAATTCTCTCCCCTTCCCTCTTCAGTCTCTTCATGGAACCCCTTACAATCATCCTGAAGCAAGCAGGAGTTAAATATCACCTATATGTTGACGACATGCAACTCTACTACAAAATCACCTAGTGACATCCTACACACTCGCCATACAAACTTGGTTTAATTAAAACCACTTAAAGTTGATTCCGAACAAAACTTAATTAATACTGTTCTCCCCTAAAAGTAACCACCTACCAATCCAAGACTGGCTAATGAAATTGGATGCCCTAAATTGCTCCCTCACCCTGTCCAACTCAGTAAAGTCCTTAGGCAGCACCCTGGACAAGAACTTGTCAATGAAGGATCACATGAAAAACTCAGCCAAGGGAGCGCTTTACACACAAACACAATAATAAAATTAAACCATTCATTCCCCCTGACGATTTCAAGACAGTAGTACAATCTCTAGTCCTCTCTAAACTGGACTATGGGAACGCCATCTTAGCAGGGACGCGCAAATTCACCTCGCCCCTTTAAGGTCAGTTCTAAACATGGTGGCCCGGCTCATAACAGATGTTAAATGGTTTGAACACATCACACCAGCCCTCAAGATCCTCAACTGGCTTCTCATTGAAGGAAGATGTATTTACAAGACTGCCTGCATCACCCACAAAGCCCTTCACACACATACCCCCAACTATCTCGACAATAAACTCACGAAAGCAGGAAGAACCAGAACTCTGAGAAGCTCTAACTCACTTCTTCTCATACCTCCCAAACTGAAAAGGAAATCCACCCAGACTCGCTCTTTTTCCGGAAATGCACCCAGGATATGGAACGCACTCCCTAGAGATCTCCGATGCAACCCCTCCTTCCCAAGCTTCTAAAGGGACTTGAAACTCCTTCTCTTCAACAAATACTTTAACACACAAGCCAACTGAACTAGCCTCCAATAGCTCACTCTCTCCATGGCGCGACCATTTGTGATAGTTGGTTATTTGATTGTTTCAGCTGTCTAATATGTCATTCAATCCTTTAATTTATGCTGTTCTAATTAGTCCGCAACTGTAAACACACCTTTTTTGCCTACTGAATCTCGTTATCTTTATTTATGCTTGCTCTTGAATCTGAGTGTCTAGCATCATGTGCAGATCTACGTTATTCTATTCTCATTTTCTGCATCCTATGTAAAGCTACTTTATGCTCTCTCATTTTATGTAAAGCGCTCTGATAACGTCGGGTCTAGCTAACGCTATATAAAACTTATAAATAATAAATGAGAAATAACCTCATTCTGTTCAGCAAAACCAAAAAAAAAGTTGGATTACAAAGATCAATAAATAAACTGCAGGAATTCTCAGACCATAACAAACTGGAGATTAATCTAAATAAAACAAACGTTATTGTAACTGGGGAAAAAGATCAAAAAGCCAGGCATCTGGCACAAAAATGGTCATACTATCAATAAAGCATTAGTGGAAGTATCTGAGAGTATTCATTTACAAAATTAGTTTTCCTTTCACTCAGGCAGTTAATATGTGCAAAGGCAAGCACATTAACAGCAGCATTTTTGAAAAAAAAATTTAATTTTTTTTTTGAGGCTGTCAAAATCCTTGTGGGGTCCCATGTTACAACCTTGGCAAAATCAATGGGCTCAAAATGGCTTCCAACTATTAAGTATGTTAGTAAAATTCTGTCAGGCTAAGCTTCTTGATATTTTAACTGCCAGAATATGCAAAGCATTATTTTTTGCCTCTCTAAACATGCCTCGCAGGCCCAAATATGTTTGACGTTTGGCCTAATAAAACAAGTTCTGGCAGTTCAAGGATCTTTCCCGAAAATGTGTCATCAGCTCTGGATGGGAGAACAGGACATGTTAGATAGCCTAATAAGAATGGAAATCAATAAGACTTGCAAGGAGAAGACTGCCTACCAACAACGTTTTGCTGAATGTATAAACTCTACAAGTGTGAGAGCTTTGAGAGGCTCCCATCTCCAGATGTAACTTATGTGGTTTTTATTATACCATGTTAGGTTTTAAAAATTCTTATTTGTATTTATACATATACAATGATTAAGTAATTATGCATAAGATAAATGGCCTTGTTTTTTTTTTTTTTTTTTTTGACCCAACTAGAACTACACAGTTCCATAGGAAATGTATTTTATTTTGCTAATATCTTTGGCACCGTTTGATGAATGTCCACAAAACATTCCAAAATAGTGCTACTTTGATTAGTTTGGCCAATTTGGTCCCCAGGGACCCAAACCTCTGTCTAATTTGTAAATTAGAAAGGGAGGTGGACCGTGCAGACCCATTCCCCAACCCTAAATAGGCCCCATGGACCCCAACCTATGAGGCTGAAGCACAAGTTACTACTTGTGTAACGATCTATCTGTAAGAGACATTAGTTAGTGATAGATTCCTTACCTTAGAATATCCCCAGGCGTCAGACTGGATCCGGAAAGTTTTTCGTCAGCAGTACCCCTGCGCGTCGGTAGGTGGCGTCGTGCGGCTCCGCATTCGTTGCTGGCGTCGTAAGCGCCGAGATGACGTCACGGAGACTACTTAGGTGCCACCCATGCGCGCGGACGTCAGTTCTGGACATGACTTTCCGCGCCAGGAACGCAGAGCCATGCAAGAAACTGACCACTGGTGCCATGAAACTAGGGCCCTGAAAGGGATGACCTTAACCCTAAAATCAGTTCGCAGAACGGGGAGGATGGGTGGGGCGGTAAGGTATCTATCACTAACTAATGTCTCTTACAGATATATCGTTACACAAGTAGTAACTTGTGCATCTGAAAGAGACACGTTAGTGATAGATTCCTTACCTTAGAATAGATACCCCAGCAATACCAACGCCGGTGGTGGGTCTGCGAATAGATTACACCAGAAAGTCACGGAGAACAGAACTGCCAAAGAAGCCGTCTCTCCGGACTTGACTGTCAAGGCAGTAATGCTTGGTAAATGTGTGCAGCGAGGCCCACGTAGCTGCCCGACAAATATCCTCTAAGGGAACGCCGCGTCCCAAGGCAGTAGTGGCTGCTGTGGCCCTGGTAGAATGGGCACGCAGCCCCACAGGAGGCTCCTTCTTAGCCAACGAGTAACACGCTTTGCTGCACAAAATGACCCACCGAGAGATGGTAGGTTTGTGCACGGCTCGACCTTTTTTGGTGCCCACGTAGCCAACAAAGAGCTGGTCATCCACCCGGAACTGTTGTGTGCGCTTCAGATAGAACGAGAGCGCACGTTTTGGGTCCAGACGGTGGAGCCTCTCTTCCTCTTTTGAAGGATGCGGAGGAGGAAAGAAGGTGGGCAAAGTGATGGTCTGCCCGATGTGGAAGGGCGTGACAACCTTTGGCAAGAAAGAAGGACGGGTCCGTAAAACCACCTTGTCCGGATGAACAGAAAGGAAAGAAGGTTTAGAAGAAAGAGCCTGGAGCTCACTCACTCTTCTGGCAGAGGTGATAGCTACCAGGAAAGCCGTCTTGAGAGTAAGAAGACGTAAAGGACAGTTATGAAGGGGCTCAAAAGGAGCACACATCAGATAAGTCAAGACAAGATTTAAGTCCCATTGAGGCATTATGAAAGGCACGGGAGGAAACGTGTGTGTAATGACTGAGGAAACGGTTAACAACCGGGGACTTAAAGAGAGAGGGCTGATCTGGAAGCCTGAGAAAGGCGGAGATGGCCGAAAGAGAACCTTTGAGAGTGCCCAGAGCAGAGCCCTGCCGGGCCAAGGATAGTAGGAATAGAAGGACCTCAGAAAGAGGGGCAGAAAGGGGATCCACAGACTTAGCAGTGCACCATGCCACAAATTTGTTCCACCTGCAGGCGTATACCGATTTAGTGGAGGGACGCCTGGCTGCCAGAATGACATCACAGACTTCAGGAGGCATGTCAAATGGAATCAGATGTCGCCGCTCAATCTCCACGCATGGAGGTGGAGGCTGGACAGGTTCGGGTGGAGGACCGTCCCCTGTTGCTGCGACAGAAGATCCTCCCGAAGAGGCAGTCGGATCGGGGGATCGATTGCCATGTTGAGTAGCTCGGGATACCAGTATCTTCGTGCCCAATCCGGAGCCACAAGGATGACTTGGGCCCGGTCGCACCGAATCTTCTTCAGCACTCTGGGCAGAAGTGGTATAGGCGGAAAGGCGTACAACAGACCGCAACTCCATTTGCGACGAAAAGCGTCGCCGAGCGAGTGCCGCCTTGGAAATTCCAACGCGCAGAACTGATGACATTGCGTGTTCTCTTCGGTGGCGAATAGATCTAACCAAGGCTCTCCCCACCGCAGAAAGAGACCTTGCGCCACGTCCAAGTTCAGACGCCATTTGTGATCCATCAAGCACCGGCGGCTGAGTTAGTCTGCCCTGGCGTTCAGAGAACCTGCCAGGTGTTGAACCACCAAGGTAATACCTTGATGTTCCAGCCATGTCCAGAGGCGCAGAGCCTCCTGACATAGGGTCCACGACCCCACCCATCCCAGTTTGTTGCAATATCACATGGCGGTGGTGTTGTCCGTGAACACTTGCACTACACTTCCCCGGACAGAGGGAAGGAATGCCTTCAGTGCAAGTCGGATCGCCCGTAGCTCCAAAAGATTGATATGGAGCTGGGACTCCGCCGGAGACCAGAGGCCTCAGATCTCCGCCTCTCCCAGGTGGCCGCCCCATCCCAGGAGGGATGCATCCATCACCACTGTGTGCTCCGGTTGGGGAAGGGAGTGGGATCTGCCATTGACCCAATCGCGATTCGTGAGCCACCACTGCACTTGTCGTGCAGTGCCCTCCGAGACCTGGACAAGATCGGACAGGTTGCCCTGATGCTGCGCCCACTGGAACTTCAGAGCCCGGATATGCCACCTGGCATGTTGCACTAGCAGAATGCAGGAGGCCATCAGGCCCAGGAGCCGGAGGGTCATCCTGACTGCAACCCGGGATAGAGGCTGAAAGATGGGAATCATAGCCTGAATATCCCGGACTCGCCGCTCGGGAGGATAAACCCGAAACTGCGTCGAATCCAGAACCGCTCCGATGAAGGGGAGCTTCTGAGAAGGACTCAGGTGCGACTTTGGCACATTGATGGAGAACCCCAGCAACTGCAAGAGGTCGGCCGTAGTCTGAAGGTGGGTGACGACTGCCTGTGGCAAGCCCGCCTTCAACAACCAGTCGTCGAGGTAGGGGAAGACTGACAGCCCTGACCTGCGCAGATGAGCTGCGACCACCGCCATCACTTTCGTGAACACCCGAGAGGCGCTTGTAAGGCCAAAGGGGAGCACGGTAAACTGAAAATGCTCCTGGCCTACCGTGAACCGCAGGTAACGCCGGTGGGCCGGCAGGACGGGAATGTGAAAATATGCATCCTGCAAGTCCAACGCTACCATCCAGTCTCCAGGGTCGAGGGCAGCCAAGACCTGAGCCAGAGTCAACATCTTGAACTTCTCCTTCTGGAGGAAGCGATTGACGTTCCGGAGGTCCAAGATGGGGCGCAAGCCCCTCTTGTCCTTCTTGGGGACCAGAAAGTAGTGGGAATAACATCCATGTCCTACTTCTGGCCCAGGAACGCGCTCGATGGCCCCCTTGGCCAAGAGGGCCGTGACTTCCTGTTGGAGAAGCGCTAAGTGATCCCCCGAAATGTGGTGGAACTGAGGTGGCATGGACAGGAGGGCAGACTCGAAGGGGAGGGAATAGCCCCTTCGGATTATTTGTAGCACCAGGCTGTCCGAAGTGACAGAGCGCCAGTGGGGGAGGTGATGTTGAATCCTGCCGCCCACTGGCGCGGGGTGCACCCCAAAGCACGGACTAGGAAGGCTTTGAGGCGGATGTTGCGGGAGCGGAGGTGGGCTGACCCGCATGCTGGCCCCCTGTGCCGCCGCCGCGGCCACCGTGCCCGCGGCCACGCTGAGGCTGGTTCTGCGCAGGCCTTTGGAACGGATGTGTAGAGGCGCCCCTGCCACGGCCATGAAAGGAACGAAAAGTAGACGTGGCTGGGCGGGAGGTGGAGAGACCAAAGGACTTGGCTGTAGCCTGAGAATCCTTAAAACGCTCCAGCACACTGTCTGCCTTATCGCCAAAATGTCGAGTACCATCAAAAGGCATGTCCATGAGGGAACTCTGGACATCCCCCGAAAACCCCGTGGACCGCAGCCAGGCATGTCGCCGCAAGGCCACCGTCTTGGAAATTACTCTTCCCAAAGAGTCCGCGGTGTCCAACCCACACCGAATGGCGAACTTCGCGGCATCCTTCCCCTCTGCAACAGCTTGGGAAAGCACAGCCCGAACCTCTTCGGGGCACTGGGGCAGAGTTTGCGCCACTGTGTCCCACACAGTGTGAGAATAGCGGCCCAAGAGGCATGTGGTGTTGACTGACCGCAACCCCAGGCTGGCAGAGGAAAACAACCTTTTGCCAAGCTGCTCCAGCTTTTTGGATTCCTTATCCGGCGGAGCGGTAGGGAATGCGGTTTGGGAAGTGGAAGCCTGAATGACCAGGCTCTCCGGTGTCGGATGAGTTGTCAGAAAGGCAGGGTCACCCGGTGCCAGACGGTGACGTCTGGCCACATTTTTATCCACAGGGACACCTGTGGCTGGCCTAGACCAGGTACCCATCAAAACATCCGTCAAGGCCTCATTGAACGGAAGCAGAGGTTCCACAGAACCTGCTGTAGGCTGAAGCACCTCAGTAAGGAGGTTAGTTTGGAGGGCAACAGTAGGCAATTCAAGGCCAAGAGTCTCAGCTGCTCTACGGAGCACCACAGTGTAGGTGGCGCCTTCCTCCATGAGAGTGGGAGGAGACACAAACCCAAGCTCAGAGGAGAGGTCAAGGCCACTGGCATCCTCCGAGTCTTCTGCCCATTCCTGTTCGGACTCACACTGCCGTGCAAGAGGGTCCTCCGACCCCTCCCAGTCCTCCTCTTCCCCAACAGCCCGAGGCACAGGCTGTAACGGCGAGGGAGGCACAGGGGAAAAGAAATGCTCCACCGGCACGAGAACGGCACTGATCAGCGCCGCTCCGGCTCCAAGGCCCAATCCAGGTTCCAAGCTGGAAACGCGGGCAAGGGTGGGCCGAACGGCACCCAGGGCGGCGCCGGGAAGGGAGCCGCTGGGGGTGCTGGAGCCGGAGCCGCTGGCGGAGGACCCTGCGGCACCGGAGCCGCCAGCGAAGGACCTTGCGGCGCCGGGGCCGGAGCCGCTGGCGGAGGACCTTGGGGCGCCGGAGCCGCCGGCAACCAAGGGCCCCCAAAAGGGACCACGGCGCCCAAAGGCGCACCAGCGGGAGCCCTGGGCCCGAAAAGGCGGTCCATGGCAGCAAGAAACTCTTGCACCTGGGCCGGAGTCGCCGATGGACCCGGGTAGGGCGGGTAGGCCGCGGGACTGACAGGCTCCAACGGAGCCGCGGGGGAAAGACCCCGGGTCCCCTCGTCCGCGTCAGAAGACCGACAAGGAGAGGTCGGAGAGCGTACGCGCTTCTTCGACTTCTTTTTATGACGTCGCTTGCCGGAGTCCGAGGGCGACGACTTTGACCCCGAGGAGCGATGATGGCGACTCCGCAGTCGGTCCCTCGAGCGACCCCTGGACCTGGAACGGCACAGAGACAACTGTCGGGCCTCTAGCAGCTTTCGGGACCGCTCCCGCAAAGCCTTCAGAGCCATGGCCAGACAGTCGGAACATGACCGGGAGTCATGGTCGCGCTCTAGACAGTAGAGACAGACGCCATGGGGGTCGGCCACCGACATCGTACGGCGGCAGGCCCCGCAGGTTTTAAAAACAGGCATCCCTACGTGGCACCAGGTGTCAAATATAGAAATTAGAGACAAAAGTCCCAAAAAACAACTAGTCAAAAAGTGACCAAGGTACGTGCTCTAACCGGATCTACGCTTGCTGGCGCGGAAAAAGAAAGAACTGATGTCAGCGTGCATGGGTGGCGCCTAAGTAGTCTCCGTGATGTCATCTCGGCGCTTACAAAGCCAGCGACGAACGCAGAGCCGCACGACGCCACCTACCGACGCGCAGGGGTACTGCTGACGAAAAACTTTCCGGATCCAGTCTGACGCCTGGGGATAATCTAAGGTAAGGAATCTATCACTAACGTGTCTCTTTCAGATTGGCAAAACAGGGGGGGCACACAGCTCTCATCCCTGAGCCTTAATAGGTCCTGGGGACCCCACCCCTCGGGCCCGGCTCAGTTACTGTGTCCCGGGAAGCCCACTCCCAGAACACAGTAGTTTCCCTGCCCGCATCAGCGCAGGCAGGGAAACATGTTTGCCTCCACCTGGCGGGAGCATTTTTTTAAAACTCCCACCAGTGGGAGCAGACATGATTTGCTTGCCTGCCGGAGCACATGCAGTAAAGGCATATCTGCTCTCACTCGGTGGGAGCTTTAAAAATGCTTCCGCCTGATGGGAACCGACTTGTTTCCCTGCCTGCCCTCCTGCGGGCAGGGAAACACACATTGCTTCTGCTGGCGGCACCGGGTGGGCGCAATGCCGGTTCCCAAAACATGCAGTAGCCGACTGGGCCCATGGGGCACCCCCGCAGCCCTCAACGTACTGTTTGGTAGATGTCCCTGGTCGGCATCGGGGCACCCACCAAGAAGGTTCATTTAGCCGCAGGAGATGGTGTCCCCCAGGCCTCTGCAGGCTCGGTAGTGGGCCGTGTAGCCCCCCTCCTTTAGTATGCATGTCGGTTTCAGTGGACGGGGTCCCCAGGAACTATTAAGGCTAGGGGGGGGGTATGTTCCTCTCCCCGAGCCTTATCTGTGATAAAAAACAAAGCTTCGGTTCATAATAGATTATCCACCAGTGGATGTCTGAGCCAGTGTCCCCGTTAAATAGTTGTTATAAAGTGCTATAGACAAATTCTTTGTAAAGAACACGATTTTCAGAAATTCACTAAAGGTTTAGAGGCATGAAGATTATTTACAAATGTAAAATGTAGTAGTCACCCACTTGGAGATAGCTCAACTCGCACTACGGTTGTAAGCCAGGCTCTAAGGTCTAGGCCATTATGCTCATCTCAGGAATGAGTGTACTGTATTTTACTAAAATTCTGAGGATTGTCTAAAGGGCCTAGCTGAAGGTGTCTTATCAGTGGTAGTCCTGGCCCCTCGATATACCTCTGTTAAAAAATTGTTGTCCAGAGATTTTCATTTTCGATTTTTTGTTTTTGTATCATTAGAGAAGTAATTTAGCTTGGGTAGACATGGCTAATCAGGGCCGAATTTTTCTGGACATTTTTAAAAATGGCTGATGTGTTGCAGTGATGATGTAATATTTCAAGAACCATGAGACCCATTTATTTCATTTTGGTATCAAAACATAGGTTTTCGGGGTCAAGTAGTCATAGAGACAGAAAATAACTCCTCAGAGCAATCCTTCTCCCATTTTCCAAAATGGTGGCTCTATAATGATGCGTTTTAGCCATCATATTGGCCATTTATTTTAATATTATTTTTGTTTCAGGTTTTCCGTTGATTCAAATTCGTAAACATAAGTGAATCAGGTTGTAGAAGAGGATCTTTACCTCCTGACTGAGTGTTGCTAACTACAAAATCTGAGGACTCCTTCAACGAAAAAAAAATGTGCCATATGCCAAACTAACCAAAAAGAAGAGCTAACAAACTGCGGCTGTACAGAAGAGAGTTCGAGATGCTGCAGAAATATGTCAAGACGAAGTTCTTTAAAGATTGAAACTGATGGGTAAAGAGGATCAATTCTTTTATCATTGCAACAACAAGTGCTACAAGTCGTATACAATGGAAAAAAGCCTGGAAAACATTTGCCAAAAAATAGCATAAACCAGTGAATCAGAACATAAATCCGAGTCTTCTGAGAAAATGACAAAAACCAAACCCAATGCCAGTCCACTTAGAAGATCGATGTCAACTCCTCGTCCACCTACAACAACTGATCAGAAAGCAGAGGATCTTCAATATGTTATCTGTGGTTTAGCTGCTAGGACAAAGGCCAAAAGGACTGACGAAAGAACAAAGTACAGAGTATGTGAGTCTCAAAGGGCAAACACGTTTTTATCTGCAGCTTATTTCTTCCAAGATGAACTTTTCAGCTGAGTAGCTGATTTAAACAGTGAGGTGAATGTATTTGCAGTAGATTTGTATGCCCACCCAAACTGCATGCTTGCATACATTCAAAAATATGAATGTACAATGAGCTCCCAGCAGCAACGTAACAGCCAGCCTTCAGTTAACTTTGCACTCTTTGAAAAAGCAAATGAATAAAGCCACTCTTGAGTGCTGGCTATGGGTTCAAACTCAGGGAGATCAGAGAAATAATGGTCAACATTGATGAAACTGTACTGATCCATAATAATGAAATTAAGATTTTTCTGGTGAGAAGGTACAATGACAGATTTTGTTTTTGTCAGTCTAGCAAAAAGAATGAGCCACTTATGGTGTTCTCAGCTGATTTAACTCCTGAAGCTGCCAAAATAAGATCACAGGAGGCAATAAAATCAACAGGAACCATTTTAAGAAATGTTAGGAAAGATTTAGATTTTTGACTTAATGACAAATTTTGTGATGCCCCAGAGCTCCACAAATCATGGGAGTCAACAAGAATGCCTGATGTTGTCTTCACATCAGCAAACCAAAACTGTTACAAACTAAAGTTCTTGAGTTTGGAACAGAAGCAGACAACATTGATGATGGCTTTGAAGATATAAGCGAAGAAGTGGAAGAACCAACAAGCTTATGCTGTGCATATTTACGGTCTTTTCCAAATCATGTTTTATGAATTATATCACGGCAATAAGAAAACTCAGCTACACATGATGACTGCCCACGCAATATATGACAAGTGCAAAAGTAGAGAGCTAATCACTTCACTGAATAGAATTGGGTTATCAACAAGTTCGGGGCAGGAACTTGTTAGCAGCTCATGCTGTAAAATCTTGTGAATCCGACAGCGCTCCACTTCCAAGTCACTTTACCAGAAAAGGATTAACAATTGCTGCTCTTGATAATTTTGATTTTGAAGACAGCTCTTCTTTGTCTGGAACATCCAGCACACATGATACTGCCATGGTGCTTTTTCAAGACTATCAATGAAGCAGCTGCTGGAAAACAAGCTGTCAGCTGTAGGCATAAACAAAAGAACCTGCAAACTTATAACACAACTGCCTTGCTACTGTGTGCAAAATCACTACAAGCCATCAACCCCTCCCATTCTACCAGAAAGTTTCAAAGTGGCTGAGGACATGGATCTTTTACCTGATGCTGCGTTCCACAAAGCTGATTTAACTGAATGTATCATGTTGCTTATTCGGTGCGGACTGAAGGATGAAGAAAAGTCAGTTCCTCCATGGGCTGGAATTCGTGTTCTGATCTCCCAGAATACCGTCCCACTGAAGAAGGTTGGGTTTTTACCAGTTATACTATCTCCAGTCACAAACTACACAACAGTATATACAGCTCTAACTAATTTCCAAAATGTGCATGCTCAGCTTGAAGACCAGCCTATCCTGCCAATTTTCTGTGATGAAGGTGTTTTCCGTATTGTAGCTGACATTTATATGAGCAATACAGTAGAATTTGATGATCTCTATCCAATGATGGGCATTTTCCACATGACAAAAGTTGTGTTGCAATGTGCAGGAAGCTCTCAGTGGATGTGGCATAGACGATGCACTTATTGTGGCTGAAATCTTTGGAAGCACAACTGTACATTCAGTATTGAGCAGAACTCATTATGTTCGTTCCAAGGTATGCTCATCATATCTGAGGCTATAGAAACATTGATTTGGAATGCATTCTGTGACAAGAATGACAAATTAGGTTTTGCATATCTCATCTTAGAAGTGAACAAGGCACAGGGTGCACTTCATTCAAAAGAAATAATGCAAAGTCAGGCAATGTTCAATACACTCAATTCAAAACCAGAAAACTGAAAACCAAGGGGCTCATTAGGATGGCGGGCGGACCGGAGTCCGCCCGCCATCCCCGCGGTGTTGGGACCAGCCGCCAGACATGCGGCAGTCCCGCACCGTGAATTAGGATGAGACTGCCACCATGGCAGTCGCATTCTGCAATTTAACATTGTGGCAGGTGCTGCTGACAGCACTAAAAGAGAAAAAGCGGTTTGACATAAAATCACTAAAGCTAAACTTCCATGCTTTAATTGCCATAGTAGGAGTTCCGTCCAACTAGCCACTACAAAACAGGTTACAAAAAAACAACTTTCGCAAACACATAGAGAGATGGATGTAGCAAGAGAAAGGAGTGAATTTATCAAGGACATCGTGTCGCATGATCTTCTTCCAACAAACACATTACTTGATAGAGATACTGCAACCAAACCAGTGAAGCACAAACTCATACTAGAGTCGGAAAAAAAAAATTTCACCTGAAGAATTTCAATTTGAAAAGGTGTGCACTTTGAAAACTGTTGTTGTTGTGGACTATATGTCACAATTGCGAATGGGCAAGATTTCATCCATGCAAAACTTCGGAGAGGTCGCTCAGACTCCTCTACACATATCAAAGTCAGTGTACACCTTGCAAGAACTGCACATGGTCTTTGACCGTTATCTGGAACTATCTTACAAAAGAATGTGAGAGAATCAGACGAATGTCTACAAATGGAACAATTGGCCTTGCCTGCATCAAAAATTCAACACTTATACCTGTGCAACTTGATAAATTCTGATCATCAACATCGAACAAGATGAACTTGGAGATGTTAACTCACCAAAACATTGCTGATGCTTCAGTGAACACTGCATTTCTAATTATTGCAAGTGGAATGAATGTCAATGAGGAGTTGGTGCCTGCAGAGATATATTCAAAAGGTGAGGGCCATATTGTTCAAGAACTGAACAGCAAATTGGAGGAAGCTGACCTTCGTGTTGTGCCACATGTTGAGTGGGCTGTTCGAAATGGTTCCAATCAAGTAATTGAACTGTCAAATGACACAGATATTATTGTGCTACTTAGATTTGTTACAATGTTCATAAGTCAAGGATTACAAAAGGAGATGATGGACGGAGCGCTGAAACTTTTCAGACACTCACCCCCAGTCACAGATTTGGGTTGAATCCATCATCGTTCTTTAGCTCACTTTGTCACCCCAGTTCAAAAACAGCTATATGCAAATCAGTCTTGACCCTGTGCCTCATGGGAACAGTCCAGCACGAACTGCCAAGCCATGTCTTCCCTGGACCGGAAACAAGCATCCTGGGACCGGTTTTGGGCTAACAGCCCTCATCAGCCAGGCTAACTTGAATCCAGTGGCAAAGTGAGCAAGGGGCCCACGTCTGGGCATAAGTGGCATCCAGTGGCGAAGTGAGCTAAAGAACGATGATGGATTCAACCCAGATCTGTGACTGGGGGTGAGTGTCTGAAAAGTTTCAGCACTCCGTCCATCATCTCCTTGTGTTTGCATAAGTCAAGGATTGTCAGAGTTAAGGATACGTTGTGGAACAGGTGAGAAAAGATACTTAATCCCGCTTCATATTCTGTACAAGAAACTTGACCCAGCGATGCCCTGTGTTCTTATCAAGGCGCATATTCTTACGGGTGATAAAACTATGAGCAAAATTGTTTCTGAAAGCATTTGCGGAGACAGAAGAAGAATGTGACTTTGAAGACGGTAGAAAAATACCTTGTGCATGTGTGGAAAATGAGTTCTGACTTACACATTTGACGATCTTCAGTACAGTAAGTTCAAGAGATCAGTCCCACTGACGTCATATTCTGTGCTTCGACACGTTACAAGAGCGTTCTACTTAATCAGAAGATGTGTAAATGTTTTGGATCATGCCTATGCAGAGAAAGATCCATGTGAATTTGGTTCGGAAGATATTGATTGGGTGCTAAAACCTACAAAATTTCTAAAGACTCTACCCACATGTACTTGCAAAACCTGTACTACAAAAAGATGTCCCTGTCTATATGCTCTTCTCAAATGTTCAACATTCTGCAAATGTACCACAAGTAATTGCTGAAACAAATAAATAAAGTGAACTATGAAAATGTGTCTAAAACAGGAGTGATAATCATTTTTTTCCATATTCAGATCATAAACATTGTTTGGTATACATAAAAGGATTAAAAACCATTATTATTTGTTTCATTTCTATATATGTCTCTTCTTTCTCTATTATAGCCGCCATTTGGAAAAATGGTGGAAGGGTTGCTCTGAGGAGTTATTTTCTGTCTTTATAAGACTACTTGACATCCAAAACCTATGTTTTGACACCAAAATGAAGTATATAGGTCTCATGGTTCCTGAACTATCACATCATTACTGCAACACTCGCCATTTTTAAAAATGTTGCCCAGAAAAATTCAACCAGGATCAGCAATGTCTACCTAAGCTAAATTACTTCTCTAATTATCCAAAAACACAAATAATCTCTGGACAACAATTTTGTTTACGGAGGTATATCAGGGGGCCAGGATTACTATAAACCAACAAATACCTTTAGGTAAAGGGATAAAAAGAGAATGCCATATGTAAAATAAAAGACTGACCTGATACGAGACCAATATGATATCTGAGACCAGACACCTCATGGGGGGGGGAAATGTCAAAAAAATGTTTTGGGGAAAGAAAAAACAGCAAATACCTTTGCCTGCTTCTCTGCCCAAACATTCTGGCTAATTGGCTGGCTGCATGCGCAGAAATAAGCATTTAATTTGAACACCAGCAGTAGAACAGTCCCCTCCCTATAATTGCTAAAGAACAGTTGATGATCTCATTTTTGGATGAACACTAATAAAACGGGGCTACTCGCTCCATTGAAGTTACCACCACTCAGAGCTTCGGTCAGCTAGGCCTTCCTAGGAGGTAGAGATTTAGGTTTTGGCGCGCCAAAGGTTAGCTAGATATGTATATACAATAGTTGCATTGTTACAAACAGGTGTCATGATTTCTTTTAACACCGAGGTACGAAACTTCCCTAACTATATCAAAGCAAAGGAATGCATTGCAAATTCTAAACTCAGATAGTACTTTTTAAATGTACCTTTCTGAACTTTTTTCGAATAGGTTAAATCATTCAATTGTTTTATGTGTAAAATGTGGGAGAGAGTTTTAAACAGGAAAAAAACATATTCAAATGTTGTTCTCTTTTCTTAAAATTAAAACAGTAAGCTGTGGCAGAGATCATGCATTACTCCAGCCAGATAAACAGCTTACCAGGCTGGCACCAAAAGCAGACAGACTGTGTATTGCACCGATTACTTACTGGTAATCTTCATTATTCTTACTCCAAGTCCTCGTTGCCCCAGTCATTACTAGTGAGGATTGCTCAAAGACAGAAACATGAATGCTTTAAATAGCCCCACACTTAATTAACCCTATCCATCCTCAGCTGGGTGCTACAATAAGATTGCATTCCCTCATCACTTCTATAATTCAAAGGTCTGTCAGATGCATATAGTTAGGGAGGGCGGGTGGATCATAATAACTAGAAAGAGGATGAGTTGGACCAAGAGTAATGAAGATTAGCTGTGAGTAATCGGAGCACTGCCTCCATGTCCATCTTCCACATCCCAGTCATTACTAACAAAGTTTACTAAAATAATAAAGGCCTTTGACGAAAATCAATACATGATCGCTAAAATAATGCAACACCCGGTGGTTCCACAGCAATGAAAGAAAGATCTAAATAAGAGAAGACATACATATAACATTTAAGACTGCAAACCACCCCAAAAAAAAAAATTCTGTACACTCTGCACATTCTGATGCATTATAATCAGTGCTTAATTTGAGTCAGTGGCTACCAGGACTCATTTTTGTGGACCGGCATCTATTTTTCCTCATCGGACATTTCCCAAAACCAAGAAAGAGAAGACACACAAAGGGAAAACAAGGAAGTCGAGAAAGACGGAAAAGCCGTCATCAAGGGAGTAAGCAGCATCCTGCAAGAGTGAGATAAAAGGGAAGGAGATGTCCATTAGTGGATTACAGAGGCTTGAGGTAGATTCCAGATTTTACAGCCATTGTATTTGGCGGGCCAAAATTTAAGAGTGCCAGCCGGGCTTCTGAGAATTGCTCTGGGTACTGGTACTCATTTTCACAAATTAAGCGCTGCCTACAGTGTCTTATGAAAGTGTTGTGAGGCCCAAGTGCTGGCCCTGTAAATCTATTCCAAAGAAAGAACTTTAAATTCAGTCCAAGAAGCAACAATACTCCTGGTGGAATGTCCTTGCACCTTCCTTGGTGCCAGCTCTTCCAGACTCAAATAGACAAACGCTATAGTTTCCTCAATCCATTGGCTCAGAGTCATTTTAGAAGCCTACTTTCCTTTCCTAGAAAGGCCAAAGGGAACAAATAAACTCTGTTTTTCTGAATTTGCTGGACATGTTAATATAAACAGATAGAGCATGCTTAATGTTCTGCCCCCACTTACTGATAGTACAAACACTGTAGGAACGAAGAATATCCCATTCCTCTACCCATGCACTACTTCCTCTCATATATATATATATAAAGGCCAAAGCAAACAAATGCACCGGGAGAAGGTGGGTAAACAAGGGAAGAGATAAACGGTGGCGGGGACTACCAGTCCTATGCTCCCCTGTCTGAAGATGAATCCCAGGTCGAGTACTGGCAGCTTTAGAAACAAAAACAAAGAAAAAAGACAAAGAAGTATTAACAGAAGAAAACAGAAATGACAACCCATGTACACAGCACCCAACAGTTGTCCACAGTAAAATTCTTGTTAGTGTGGCTTACCCCAGTAAGAGCAACACTTAATCCATAGAGGGTGGACAAAGGCAAACAGGTTTCAATATCCGTCGTGAAGAAATACGGAGGTTGTATTCTTGGTAATCACTGTTCCACCAGCTCCACCAATTCCTAGCGGGAAAAAACCTTAACGGTAAAAAACCCGCAAATCCTAGTCAAAAATCCTAATAAAAAAATAAGGGATTATTTATTTATTTAGAAGTTTATAAAGCGCTCAGCTACCCCCAACGGGGGTGTCCCCGCGCTGCGAACAGGCGGCAGAAGTAGGTACCAGGTAAGAACTAACGGCTGGAAAACAGCCAGGTCTTTAGAGCACGTCGGAAGAGAGTTTCAGACTTGGCAGAACGCAGAGAGAGTGGCAGACTGTTCCAGACTTTGGCAGTGATCACTGCAAAGGCTCTGCCCCCATTCTAGCCCGGCGGAAACGGGGATTCGCCAAAAGGTGAAGAAAATTTGATCTAAGGGTACGGCTGCATTGGGCGTGCTTAAGTCGAGCTCTGAGATAAGCTGGTCCATGACCCTGGAAAGCTCTGAAAGCCAAGAGACTTAAACTGAATGCGTTTGATCACAGGAAGCCAATGATGCTTCCTCAAATGGGGTGTGATAGAATGGCGATATGGGATTTTGCATATCAGCCTCGCCGCCGCATTTTGAACAATCTGCAGGCGTCTAATCAGATATGCAGGTGCCCCCAGATAAAGACTATTTGCATAGTCAAGATGTGAAGTGATCAAGGCATGAATGATGGTCCAACGGGACTCCAGGGGGATAAGGTGGAGGATTTTGCGGAGCATGTGCAGTTTACCAAAGCAGGCTGTGGTAACTTGACTGATTTGGAATTTGCAAGACAGCTCATTATCAATCCGAAAACCAAGGTTCCTAGCCGAATCCACCGGTTTAGGGATCCCTTTGCTTAAAAGCTACGTAAGGTTGTGCTTCGTTAAGCGCACCAAAAAACCCACAATGAGGTAGGAAGGGTACAAAATGGACCAAATCCGTAGGACTCAAGATGGGAAAAATTCCCCGTAACCTCACCAGCAAAAAGTTACGAAGAAAGAGTACCATGGAGAGGCAGCAAACGTGTCCCAGGAAATGCCTCAATAGATTCCGCTGCACAATGCCGAAATCCGAACAGCAATCCAACGGAGGGCAGAAGAGAAAGGAAACAGTGTGGGCCAGGAACGCTGACGGCAAAGTTCTTCCGGGGGCGAAGAACCGGAAGAGAAACCAAGCAAGGAAGCACTAGCGAGCGGTGATTATATACCTGCCGGGTGCTTGCGAAAATCTGCCACAGCTGCACCCCACCCATCCAGTCTCAGAAAAAAAAACAGAAGAACAATGGCAGAATTGCCAAAGGTGAGAAGAAAAAAAAAAAAGAAAGCAGAACCACTCCCTCATGCGCTACCTAACTACGGGACGTGACAGTACCCCCTCCCAAACGACCCCCCACCGGGCAGGGCTCAGAAGGGTGTCGGGCATAGAACAAGCGCACCAAATGGGGGGCATGCACATAACTGGCAGGTTCCCACGTACGTTCCTCAGGGGAATACCCCTTCCAGTCCACCAGATAAAACAATCTACCCCGCCGTCTCCGGGACTCTAAGATGGCATTAACCTCATACTCCTCATGCTCATCAATCACCATGGGGGGAGGCGGGGGCACAGCTTGGGAGGTAACGGTATAAGGCTTCAGTAGGGAAGTATGGAATACAGGATGAACTCGGTAGTCAGCAGGCAGTTCCAGTCTCATTGCAACCGGATTAACCACCCGCTCAATCTTAAAAGGCCCAACATAACGAGGCTGTAACTTCCTAGGGCCCCCCAATCTCAAATTCCTAGATGCCAGCCAAACCATGTCCCCTGGGGCATACGAGGGAGCGGGGCAACGGTGTCTATCAGCCTTTTCCTTCATGCTAAGCTTAGCTACCGATAGATGTTCCTGTGCCTTTTTCCATATGTCAATCAACTCATGGCTCAAGGTGTCCACTGCTGGTACGCGCCCTGAAGGTTGAATGGGTATAGCCTTAGGATGATTACCCGTCAAAGAGGTCAATAAACAACGGATATACTGCTCCATAGTCTGGTTGGTACGCTCCGTTTGCCCATCGGATTGCGGATGGTAGGCTGAGGATAACCGAAGCTCCATCTTTAACGAGGAATATAATTCCCTCCAGAAATGAGAAATGAACTGCGCCTCTCTATCTGACACAATGGCGGTAGGAATACCATGCAGTCGCAACACCTGCGAGATGAAAACATCAGCTAAATCCCTAGCTGTGGGCACCTTAGGCAAAGGTATAAAATGAGCTGTTATAGTGAACAAATCTACAACCACCAATATGGTAGTGTATCCGGCTTCCAGGTGAAGGATGGTAACAAAATCCATACTTCTAGTATGCCAAGGAGATGGCGGTACAGGTAGTGGACGTAAAAGACCTACAGGGGGAGTATGTGAGGCTTTACTAATGACACACGACACGAGGCTACAAACACCTGTATGTCATGCCCTAACGTGTCCCACCAAAACCAACAAAGACAAAACCCCTTTGTTTTGGTCATTCCGGGATGTCCCACTAATGAAGAGGAATGACACCAGGTAAGTACTTGATTCCTAATCTCAGGGGGGATAAACAATTGGTCCCCATGATACAACAACCCATCTCTCAGTTGGAATAGGGGATCAATCAACCATGGAGTCGTATCTAAGGCTAACAACTGTTCCTTGACTGTACTAAGAAATTCAGTAGTGGAGGTACACCCCTCGATCTTTTCCTTGGATATCATAGGCCTGTCTTCGAGAACGGAGACATCCTCCATGGGAGCCACATGTATACGTGATAGAGCATCTGACTTAGCTTGTTGAACAGCAGGTCTATACGTAATAGTAAAATCATACTCATTGAAAAACAACACCCATCTCATCTGTCTGGGCGTTAAAGCCCGTACAGATCGAAAGAACTCCAGATTTTTATGTTCAATATAAATTGTGATGGTATGTCTGGCCCCCCACAGATGCCTCCATTCCTGAAAGGACAGCTTAATAGCCAACAGCTCTCTCTCAGCCACAGTGTAATTTTGTTCGGCTGGTAACAACTTCTTGGAAAAGAAGGCAATGGGATGCATAAGTCCCGTATCAATATCCCGTTGAGACAATACCCCACCCACTGCGTATTGAGAAGCATCTGCCTCAACAAAAAAGGGAAGGGCCGGATCAGGATGTTCAAGTATAGGAGCTGAAGTAAATCTTTTCACCAAGGTCTCCAAAGCGAGTTGGGCTGCAGAGGACCAAACAAAGGGCACCCCTTTCCGCAACAAGGCTGTCATGGCGGTTATAATATCCGAAAAATGAGAGATAAAACGCCGATAGAAGTTAGCAAACCCTAAAAGTACTTGCACATCCCTCACACCAGTAGGAGCTGGCCAAGTTGTAATCGCCACGGTCTTCTTAGGGTCCATTTTAATACCATCAGAGGAAATGAGAAAACCCAAGAACTCCACACAAGAGACCCGAAATTTACACTTGTCCAGTTTCACATCAAGCCATTCTCACGCAATTTTTGCAGCACCTGTGTTACATGAACGTCATGCTCCCCCGCTGTCTTAGAAAAAATTAATATGTCATCGATGTAAACGATAACACTCACATCCAAGTACTCCCGTAACACCTCGCTAATAAAAACCTGAAAGGCAGCAGGAGCATTACATAGACCAAACGGCATGACAGTACGCGGTCTTCCATTCGTCCCCTTCACGGACACGAATGAGATGGAACGCTCCCCGCAAATCAAGCTTCGTAAAAACTGTGGCATGCCGTAGTTGATCCAGTAACACCGGAATCAAGGGGAGCGGATATTTGTTTTTGATCGTTACCTTATTGAGGGCTCTATAATCAATACAAGCACGAAGATCTCCTTTCTTTCGGATAAAAAAAAGATAGGAGAGGACATGGGTGAAGAGGATTGTCTGATAAACCCGGATGCCAACATTTCATCCAAATAAGTCAGCAAATGCCGCTCTTCTGGTCCCGAGAGGGCATAAATACGACTACATGGCAAAGTAGCCCCTGGAACCAAATCTATGCGGCAATCAAAGTTCCGATGTGGTGGCAACACACTAGCCTTGATGTTGGAATTGGCCCTTTTTGCAGGGTCATCCCTGAACTTTTTGCCTTCCTCCTAGTCTTTTTCCTGAACTGGTGTTGGTGGTTTTAGGACTCTCTGCACTTTAGCACTGCTGTCCAGTGTGAAGTGCGTGTGCTCTCTATGGTAAGATTGGTCTACACCCGTTTGGCGTATTTAATTTACCTATCAGTCCCCAGTAAAGTGGTATCCCATATACCTGGGGCCAGTATATTAAATGCTACTGGTGGGATTGCAGCGCTGCTTGCGCCACCCACCAAAGTAGCCTTTCAAACCTGTCCCAGGCCTCTGCCACTGCAGGGCCTGCGCGCGCAGTTTACTGCCGCTGTGACGTGGCACGCAAAGTGGTTGCCATGTCTATAACCCCCCCTTTTACTGCATGTCAGTCACCCCTAAGGTAGGCCCTAGCTAGCCCTATGGGCAGGGTGCATTGTAGGTAAAATGTAGGACATGTACCTTAAGTGTGTGACATGTCCTGGTAGTGACAAACAGCCATTTTGGTTTCTCACTGCTGTGAGGCTGCCCTCTCATAGGAATGCATTGGGGATTCCCTGATATGTGTGTCAGTGGTAATTCCTGATATGAGTGGAGCAGCGTAGTCAAGTTTGGTATGTTTGGAATAGTAATAATAAATTCTGCGTAATGGTGTGCCCAGATTTATTATCACTATTTTAGAAATGCCACTTTTAGAAGTTGGCATTTTTGTGTGCTATGTGTCTTTGCCTGCCTGATGTGTATTGCATGTCTGGCTCTGGAGTGACAGGGGCTGGTGAGGTGTGTGGCTCCAGAGGGGCTGGGTGAGTCAGCGCTTGGCTCAATAGGCAGATCTGCATTTGGAGTAGTGGGAGGAGTAGCCCCTGACCCTGAATAGGTCTGTGCCTGCCTTGTTCAATGCTGGCTCTGCCCCCCTGTGGTGTGTCTGAGGACGCAGCCCAACCTGACAAAGGAGGGTGTGAGCACTGTACACAAAGTGCTTCAGTACCCCCCAGAACCAGTTGGGACTGGTTCCCCAAGCCCTGTGCCAGGGCAGAACAAAGACAGAACATAGTATAAATATTGGGGCTGTGACCCCATGTAAGGTGTGCTGCTTTGGGGGGCTTGGTGTACCTGCTGGGCCCCAGGAGGAACCGCCACGAGAGACTGCCCCTCTGCTGGAGGGCCCTGTGAGCTGGCCTGCCTGGGCCCAGCTTTGACCCTCAAAACTCTTGGCTCCTAGCGCCTCATGAGCGCTACATCTTTCCCCTGCTGCTCCAAGGATGAGAGGAGGGCCCCAGGGGTCGTGAGGCTGGCAGCGCTGTGCTGCCAAGTATTCCGGAGGAAAGCCCGGCGTGGGGATTCCCCCATGTCATAAAAACGGAGCTGCATTTTTGTGTTGCCGAGAGGCCGCCGCACCACGAGCGGCATCCCGGACGTCAGGCGGACTGCCTGGACGTGGGTGGAGCCTTGCCCGAAGCCTGGCCAGAAGAAGTGCGGCCAGGGAGGAAGTCAGGCCGTGTCAGCCTGTTTGAGGGCGGGGCTCCCGTGTGATCGAGGAGAGCCCCGCGCGTCTGGCCCAGATGAGAAAGTCCGGCAGTTGCGGCCTGATTGGGGGCAGGCTGAAGGAAGTCAGGCAGGAGCGAAGCCTGACGGTGGGCGGCAGCCTACCCCGCACTGGAGAGCAATCCAGAGAGGGCCCAGAGCCTTGCGGGCTCCCTGCCGAAGTCCTGTGTGTCGGCCAAGGAGACCGGAGGTGTCAAAGAAGAGCCCCGGTGAGTGGGGGCCTGCCGAGACACACTGTCAGTGCCTGGATCTGGCACAGGATAGCCCCGGTGAGTGGGCCTGAGGTTTTTGAGCATGGTTGGTGCCGATCGAGGGCACCAGGAGGAGCCCGGTAAAGGGGGCTCAGGAGCTACGGTTGGTGCCAGTGCTTTTTCTTCTCCAGCTGCACCGCAAGAGCGTGGGCAGCTGCAACGAGGAGGGCACTTTTTGTTTAGAAGTCCCGGAGTGGAGCTTCAGAGGCACAATGGTGCCAAAGCTGATTTCTCCAGCTGCACCACAAGAGCGTAGGCAGCTGCAACGACGGGGGCATGCCTGTTTGGTTAACAAGGAAGGGGTGAGATGCCCCCCCGCATCCACCCCCCTTGTGCATCACGCACATTTCTCTGCTGCATTGGCAGCCGGAGGGCCTGGTGGAAGGCCCTATGATTTAGCACCCTGACTTTTGGACAGAGGGCTTTTGGGACAGCCCAGACGGGCCCCCAAGGGAGGCCAGTTGGCCATGGATCATTTTTATGGTTCCGTAGGGCGCAAGGCCCTAAAATGATGCATAATGTGGTTTATGCCTGAGGTGATGTATGCACCTAGGGAGTGTTACTACGGTACACTTCTAACTGTGATTTATGCCTAATGTGTTTATGTATAATATGATGCTGAGTACAGTATTTTACCAGTAGTGGCTGGTTGTGTTATATTTGCTACTTGTGCTTTCTAATGGTTCTGACAGTGGCCCGATTGGCCCTGTCATGTATATAATCCCCTGTAAACTACTACCTAGTGCCAGTTGGCACAGTGTATATGTGTGATTATGATCTAATGTGTTTATGAGTAATACAAAGGCTATTTTTACATAACCTTGTGTGAAGTTTCTTTTGTAGTGTGTCATTGCTGTCTGTGTGCTGCGCAAACGGTTTACACAATGCCTCTGGGATAAGCCTGACTGCTCGTGCCAAGCTACCAAGGGGGTGAGCAGGGGTTATCTTCAACGTGTAACTCCCTTGCCCTGACTAGAGTGGTGGTTTGCGCCTGGCTTAGGTGCATGCCCTAGCCAACCAGAAATCCCATTTCTAACATTGGTTGTCAGCGGTGAGGATAGAACTTGCGTTTACGCAGTACCACAGCGACAACTGGTTGCACTACAAACTCTGCATTTAGATAATCAAATTGTTGGGGATTATTTCTCCAGATTATTTTTTCCTCCTTAAAAAGTATCATTTTTGAATTGTGTTTTCTGCTCTTCAAAAATTGGTGACACGTCTAAAGTGTCAGTCATGTCTCACCTCGGTGATCCAGCAGTTATTGTGACAGGAAGTGCATTTAATGTAAAGAGGTTACGTTAACATACTGGGAATGACCTAAAGAGGTTCTGTCAGGATCTTGGGTGTCAAGTGAAGAGGTCTGCCCAGAAAGCGGAACTGCAGGAGGCCTTGTTGGCCTGTTGGCCATCCCAAAACCGGGTGGGGGAGGAGTCTGGGAAGCAGGGCCCCGAGATCAGTGAGGTCTCTGAGAGGGAGGGTCCCCAACCAGCACCCCGAGAGGGCAGTGGCCCTGGAGAGTTTGAGCAGGAGGGAGAAAATGACAGGGCAGGGATGCCAGTAGGTAGGGAGGACCCCATAGAGAGGGAGTCCCTTGCTGGGTCCAGTGCCGCGGGCAGTGCCCCATCCCTTTCCCTGTCCCCAGAAGAGTGGGTGGATAGGAGGGAAGAAAGGGAAGAAAGGGAGCATCAGCTGGCGCTGGAAAGGCTCAGGTTGGAGCTAGCGCAGCTGGGTGTGGAGGAGAAAAAGCTAGAGACCGAGAGGGTCTTAGCACAGGAGAGGATGGCGGAGGCAGAGAGGGCCTTCGCCAGGGAAAAACTAGCTCGAGGAAAGGTTGTCCCCCCGAGTGCAGTTTTAGTTGTCTGGATTCACCAGTGAGGGTGGGGTCCAGTGGTGGCAGCAATATGGAGGCCAGTGTGGAAGCGTCCACTCCCAGATCCCAGAGCGTGGTACCTAGTTCCCGGGAAGAGGGCGTCACACCTGAAGGGTATAGGTTGAAGTTCAGGGGCAGTAGGAAACTGCCTCACCAGTCTTGGGGGGGGAGTTTGTGGATGTGTGTTGTGATGCACTGGAAGGTTGGGTGAATGGCAGCACGGCGAACAATTTTGAAGGGCTGTTCAATCTGATTGTCAGAGAGCACGTGTTCAGTTATTGTTTTCCAGGGTTACATCAACACCTGTTGGAGTACGAGTTCTCTGATCCCAGGGAGCTTGCACGGGAGGCAGACCTCTGGGTGAGTGCCAGAGGGTCTGAGGAGGCATTGGGGAGTGACCCTAAGAGGAGTGGCCCCGGTATTTTCCAGCCCAGAGTGGTGGGAAAGGTTCGTAGTAGCCCAGATAGGTCCCGGTGTAGTGGGAGGGGTGTAGGGACTCACGTCCTGTCTCTGCAGAGAAGGAGTGAGAATGGGATGCGTCCCAAGGTGCCCGAAACTCAGTCTCAGGGCCTGGAGGGTTCCTTAAGGGAACACCAGGTGGGGAGCCTAGGCTGTACTGGTAGGCCATCCGTTGGTGGGGATCTCCTAGTGTCAGGAGAACTTGGAGTGTCTGTAAGCAGACCTCCATCAGTTCTGCTGTCTGGCGGTGCCACTCCTAAATGGAGGGTGCAGAAGTCCAGAGGAAGGGGTGAGCGGGGGAGAGAGTCCCCAGTGGAAGAACCAGTGGGTCAGGGGCCAGCCATAAGGGCTGAGCCTCCTAGGAGTGACCATGGCGACACCACTTCTGTCCTGGGGGATCTTCGCACACTGTCAGATGGACAGGGGTCAGGAGATCAGCACCAGGCAGACTGTCGCGCAACACATGAGGTATGTGTTACCCTTGGGGGGGGCATGCGTGCTCCCCAGTAAGTCCTGGTGTGCCAGGCGGGTGCTCAGCTGCAGGGTTTAGTCCCTGGGTTGGGAGGCCAGGTTCAGGTTTTGCCTGACCTGGAGGGAAGGACATCTGTAAGCAGGGTCCTGACCGGTTTGTCTTCTAGGGGTACCACTCCAGGTGGGAGGGTGCAGAACTCTGGAAGGGGGTGCGGAGGGAGTCCTCGCCACTGACCCCGGTTCAACCGCAGGGTTTAGTCCCTGGGTTGGGAGGCCAGGTTCAGGTTCTGCCTGACTTGGAAGGAAAGAACATCTGTAACCAGTGTCCCTACCGTTTTGTCTTCTGGGGGTACCACTCCAGGTGGGAGGGTGCCGAACTCTGTAAGGGGGTGCAGAGGTTGGGAGTCCAGTTGCAGGGGAGAGGTCCTGAACTGGTCGAAGAGTTGTGTTCTGAGGGTGCTTCTCCTGGGAGGAGAGTGCAGAACCCCAGAAGGAGAGGTAAGGGGAGGAGAGCCTCGCCCGAGACCTCTGGTCAGCCTGAGGGTGCGGACCCTAGGTTGGAGGATCAGTGGCAGTTAGAACTGCACTGATGAGAGGTAGAGTGGAGAATGGGTACTATGTACCAAGGGTTGCTGCCCGCCACTCTGTGAGATGGCAAGGACCAGAGACATCTGGATGGCCTGGGGCCTGGTCCTGGCCGCGGACAGCTAGGGAGTACCAGTGGGGTAGCTTAGTTGGTCCTGGGAGCTTTGACAGAGAGAACCACCTGGGTTCAGTTTGGCATAGAACTGGAGTGTGCCCCTGCAGTTGCGGGCCTGCGTCCGTGTTCTATAGCCCCAAGCAGGGAAGCCCATCAAGGTAATGATTGGTCTACCCTGGCTTTTGGCTGGAAGGGGGTTGTGTTGGAATTGGTCCTTTTTGCAGGGTCATCCCTGAACTTTTTGCCTTCCTCCTAGTCTTTTTCGACCTGGTGTTGGTGGTTTTAGGACTCTGGGCACTTTAGCACTGCTGTCCAGTGTAAAGTGCGTGTGCTCTCTGTGGTAAACATGGTAAGATTGGTCTACACCTGTTTGGCGTATTTAATTTACCTATCAGTCCCCAGTAAAGTGGTATCCCATATACCCGGGGCCAGTAAATTAAATGCTACTAGTGGGCTTGCAGCGCTGCTTGCGCCACCCACCAAAGTAGCCTTTCAAACCTGTCCCAGGCCTCTGCCACTGCAGGGACTCCGCGCGCAGTTTACTGCTGTGACGTGGCACGCAAAGTGGTTGCCACGTCTGTGACCCCCATTTTACTGCACGTCAGTCACCCCTAAGGTAGGCCCTAGCTAGCCCTATGGGTAGGGTGCATTGTAGGTAAAAGGTAGGACATGTACCTTAAGTGTGTGACATGTCCTGGTAGTGACAAACAGCCATTTTGGTTTCTCACTGCTGTGAGGCTGCCCTCTCATAGGAATGCATTGGGGATTCCCTGATATGTGTGTCAGTGGTAATTCCTGATATGAGAGGAGCAGCGTGGTCAAGTTTGGTATGTTTGGAATAGTAATAATAAATGCTGCGTAATGGTGTGCGCAGATTTATTATCACTATTTTAGAAATGCCACTTTTAGGAGTTGGCATTTCTGTGTGCTATGTGTCTTTGCCTGCCTGATGTGTATTGCATGTCTGGCTCTGGAGTGACAGGGGCTGGTGAGGTGTGTGGCTCCAGAGGGGCTGGGTGAGTCAGCGCTAGGCTGAATGGGCAGATCTGCATTTGGAGTAGTGGGAGGAGTAGCCCCTGACCAGGTCTGTGCCTGCCTTGTTCAATGCTGGCTCCGCCCCCCTGTGGTGTGTCTGAGGACGGAGCCCAACCTGACAAAGGAGGGTGTGAGCACTGTACACAAAGTGCTTCAGTACCCCCCCAGAACCAGTTGGGACTGGTTCTCCAAGCCCTGTGCCAGGGCAGAGCAAAGACAGAACATAGTATAAATATTGGGGTTGTGACCCCATGTAAGGTGTGCTGCTTTGGGGGCTTGCTGTACCTGCTGGGCCCCAGGAGGAACCGCCACGAGAGACTGCCCCTCTGCTGGAGGGCCCTGTGAGCTGGCCTGCCTGGGCCCAGCTTTGCCCCTCTAAACTCTCGGCTCCTAGCACCTTGTGAGCGCTACATCTTTCCTCTGCTGCTCCAAGGATGAGAGGAGGGCACCAGGGGTCGTGAGGCCGGCAGCGCTGTGCTGCCAAGTATTCCAGAGCAAAGCCCGGCGTGGGGATTCCCCCGTGTCATAGAAACGGAGCGGGAGCCCACCCCGCATTTTTGTGTTGCTGAGAGGCCGCCGCACCACGAGCGGCGTCCCAGAAGTCAGGTGGACTGCCTGGATGTGGGCAGAGCCTTGCCCGAAGCCTGGCCGGAAGAAGCGCGGCCAGGGAGGAAGTCAGGCCGCATCAGCCTGTTCGAGGGCGGGGCTCGAATGTGATCAAGGAGAGCCCGCATGTCTGGCCCAGAAAAGGAAGTCCGGCGGTTGCGGCCTGATTGGGGGCCGGCCGAAGGAAGTCAGGCAGGAGCGAAGCCCGACAGAGGGCGGGAGCCTACCCCGCACTGGAGAGCAACCCAGAGAGGGACCAGAGCCTCGCGGGCTCCCTTCCCAAGTCCTGTGTGCAGGCCAAGGAAACCAGAGGAGTCACAGAAGAGTCCCAGTAAGTGGGGGCCTGCCGAGGCACACTGTCGGTGCCTGGATCCAGCGCAGGATAGCCCCAGTGAGTGGGCTGAGGGTTTTGAGCATTGTTGGTGCCGATCGAGGGCACCAGGAGGAGCCCGGTAAAGGGGGCTCACGAGGCACGGTTGGTGCCAGTGCTTTTTCTTCTCCAGCTGCACCGCAAGAGCGCGGGCAGCTGCAACGAGGAGGGCACTTTTTGTTTCGAAGTCCCGGAGTGGAGCTTCAGAGGCACAGTGGTGCCAAAGCTGATTTCTCCAGCTGCACCACAAGAGCGCGGGCAGCTGCAACGACGGGGGCATGCCTGTTTGGTTAACAAGGAAGGGGTGAGATGCACCCTCCGCCCCCCTGTGCATCACGCACATTTCTCTGCTGCATTGGCAGCCGGAGGGCCTGGTGGAAGGCCCTATGATTTAGCACCCTGACTTGGACAGAGGGCATTTGGGACAGCCCAGATGGGCCAATAAGGGAGGCCAGTTGGCCAGAGATCATTTTTATGGTTCCGTAGGGTGCAAGGCCCTAAAATGATGCATAATGTGGTTTATGCCTGAGGTGATGTATGCACCTAGGGAGTGTTACTACGGTACACTTCTAACTGTGATTTATGCCTAATGTGTTTATGCATAATATGATGCCGAGTACAGTATTTTACCAGTAGTGGCTGGTTGTGTTATATTTGCTACTTGTGCTTTCTAATGGTTCCGACAGTGGCCCGATTGTCCCCGTCATGTATATAATCCCCTGTAAACTACTACCTAGTGCCAGTTGGCACAGTGTATATGTGTGATTATGATCTAATGTGTTTATGAGTAATACAAAAGGCTATTTTTACATAATCTTGTGTGGAGTTTCTTTTGTAGTGTGCCTAGTGTGTCGCCGCTGTGTGTGTGTTGCGCAAACGCTTTACACATTGCCTCTGGGATAAGCCTGACTGCTTGTGCCAAGCTACCAAGGGGGTGAGCAGGGATTATCTTCAGCGTGTAACTCCCTTGCCCTGATTAGAGTGGTGGTTTCTGCCTGGCTTAGGCGCATGCCCTAGCCAACCAGAAATCCCATTTCTAACACTGGACTTTATCAAAAACATCAGAGTACTCCACAAAAAAGGGAGGAATACAGCCATCCTCTGCATGTGCACCCACTGCACAAAGTAATGGTGAAACCCAATCTGTGGCCTCCTGGTAACAATGCTGCAAACAATATTCAGAGTCCAACGTGACCGTTCGTCTGACCCAATCAATCCTCGGGTTATGAGATTGCAGCCGTGGTACTCAGAGTATTACCCCAAAAGAGGGGGCATCAATGAGATCAAAACGAACAGACTCGGAATGGCCATTATCACATATCAGAAGGAGAGGTTCGGTTTGTTTAACAATTAACCCGGATGACAAATCAGTGCCATCAATTGCTCTTACAGGTTCTGGTTGTTTTTTTATATTACACAAGGCACGTCCAGTTTATCAGCCAACTGAATATCCATAAAATTACAGGTGGCCCCTGAATCAAGCAACACCGAAATAGTAGTTCTCCTGCTATTCGAAATCACCAAATTCACTGATGGTAAAATGACGCTGTACCCTTTGGACCGAACCAGCAATGTCATATGGATTTACATTAACACTGTTGTCGAGTCCTAATGATGCTACTTCCTGCTTAACAAAGGCCACTGATTTCCTCAAAGACATGCTTGAGGGTTTCACATGACACTCACAGGCAAAATGCCCACTCTTTCTACAATACAGACACAGGTTATGTGCCCGCCTCCTTTCCTTTTCCTCTTGACAAAGGACCTCGTACCCCCCTATCTGCATAGGTTCTGGTACAGATCTTGATTCTACTTCTTCCTTCTGGTCTCCCCGCGCCACAATCACACGGGGTACTGGAAACCGATTTCTTTCCCCTCTTCGTTCAGACAATCGATGATTTAGCTTAACAACTGAATCTATAAACTCCACACAGTCCTCAGGAGGGTTTACTACCTGAGAAACTATATCCTTCAACTCCTCACTGAGGCCCTGGTAAAACAAAGATGTCCTCTTTTCGGTAGGCCAATGTGTTTCTGAAACAAGACGGTTAAAAGAAGAAATATACACCAACAAGTCCTGTTTACCCTGTCTTAACTTAAGTAATTCAGCGTCACTGGCCTGCATAAAGGCATGCTTAGCAAACAAGCGCCGCATTTGCTCCTTAAAAGCTGGAAAATTATACAAAACAGGGTCATCACTGTCCACCAAAGGGACAGACCACTGGGCTGCGGTACCTGCCAAATAAGAGATCACAAATGCGACTTTTGCCGAATCATCAGGAAATGCCGCAGGTCTACACATAAAGTGCAAATGGCATTGATTCATGAATATGCCGAATTTATTACAGTCTCCTGAAAACCTCTCCGGAACGGCCAAAGACATCGGAACAGGTGTAGTGACTGATTGCAACAGGTGAACCGCCACTACCTGCAGCACTGGCATTCCGATCAAACTGAAAGGTCGCTGGCTGCACTACAGGCCCTGGTGTCTTGGGTATAATTCCAGGACCCCTCCCCGACGCATGTTCGAGCCTTAAAGGCATTAACCTTCTGAAGCAGGCCCGGATTCTCTTGCCTTAAGTCCCGTACTTCTGTCTGGAGATTGGAAAATGCCAACAGTAACTCCTGCATAGAGGGACCCGCCCCCCTTTCCTCAAAGGGATATTGGGTTCATGTCATTCTGGTCCATCTTTGTTCGGGCAGTGTAACGTTTTCGTGGGCTTGGTTTTCTGTTCTGCCCCCACTTACTGATAGTTCAAACTCTGCAGGAACGAAGAATATCCCATTCCTCTACCTATGCACTACTTCCTCTCGTGTATATATATATATATATATATATATATATAAAGGCAAAAGCAAACAAATGCACCGGGAGATGGGGGGTAAACAAGGGAAGAGATAAACGGTGGCGGGGACTACCAGTCCTATGCTCCCCTGTCTGAAGATGAATCCCAGGTCGAGTACTGGCAGCTTTAGAAACAAAACCAAAGAAGTATTAACAGAAGAAAACAGAAATGACAACCCATGTACACAGCACCCAACAGTTGTCCACAGTAAAATTCTTGTTAGTGTGGCTTACCCCAGTAAGAGCAACACTTAATCCATAGAGGGTGGACAAAGGCAAACAGGTTTCAATATCCGTCGTGAAGAAATACAGAGGTTGTATTCTTGGTAATCACTGTTCCACCAGCTCCACCAATTCCTAGCGGGAAAAAACCTTAACGGTAAAAAACCCGCAAATCCTAGTCAAAAATCCTAATCAAAAAATAAGGGATCCCTTTGCTTAAAAGCTACGTATGGTTGTGCTTCGTAAAGCGCACCAAAAAACCCACAATGAGGCAGGAAGGGTACAAAACGGACCAAATCCGTAGGACTCAAGACGGGAAAAATTCCCCGTAACCTCACCAGCAAAAAGTCACGAAGAAAGAGTACCATGGAGTGGCAGCAAACGTGTCCCAGGAAATGCCTCAATAGATTCCGCTGCACAATGCCGAAATCCGAACAGCAATACAACGGAGGGCAGAAGAGAAAGGAAACAGCGTGGGTCCAGGAACGCTGATGGCAAATTTCTTCCGGGGGCGAAGAACCGGAAGAGAAACCAAGCAAGGAAGCACTAGCGAGCAGTGATTATATATCTGCCGGGTGCTTGCGAAAATCTGCCACAGCTGCACCCCACCCATCCAGTCCCAGAAAAAACAGCAGAACAACGGCAGAATTGCCAAAGGTGAGAGGGAAAAAAAAAAAAGAAAGAAACAGAACCACTCCCTCATGCGCTACCTAACTGCGGGACGTGACACTTAACATCCAACAAACTAAGTAACTTTTCTTCTTCAAAAAAGGAAAAAGAAAAAACAGGAAGTATAATCTCCTGAGAAGTATGAGATTTAGGATTGACTTTCAGTAAGAAAGTAGGATCAGGTTTCAAGATCACAGCATCATCCAAAAACCTTAAGAAAGGAGGACATCATAAAAGAGCAGCGAGTTGTCCCATTCTCTATGCTGAAGTAATTGCCGCCAATAACACTTTGAAATGAAGAAATTTAAGATCAGCAGTATCCAGTGGCTGAAAGGGAAAACACTGTAAACATTTTAATACTAGCAAGAGATCCCAAGGAGGAACCCAAGAATGACAAGTAGGACATGAAATAGAAAAACTTTAAAACCATTCTAAAAACTAGAACTTCTGCACTTTTCAATGATTTTTCAGACTCAAGAAAAGTCAATGCCATACCATTGCAATTTTTGACGAGAAAGATTCTTGTTAAAACCATTCAGTAAAAATTGCAGAGATAGAATAACACACCAAAGAAAGATTGTGCAAAGAACACAAGAACCAATGGAGCCCTATTCTAAAATAAAACTTGAGAGTAGAAGGTCTCCTTGAACAAGCTCTTTTTAGAGATTTAACCTTTCAGCCTCCAAATCCACAGGGCGAATTTCAAAGGATGTAGCGGACCATTTATCTTTAAAGGAGAAAGAAAGTGGAAAAAAACACAAGGTTGAAGCACCATCCCTTTGTGAAGAGTGAACCAAGTTCTTCGGGGTCAAAAAGGAAGAACTACAATTATATAAGGTATTTCCTGATGCATCTTTAACAATCTATAAATTAATAGAGATGGAGAAAAGGCAGACATTAGTTTCTTTGGCTATTTCAGAACCAGTGCATCCACTCCCCTTGCCTCCTGCTCCAGGAACATAAAGCAAAACCTTGGGACAAAGGCAGTCATTCTGGAAGCAAAGACGTCCATGTAAGTTATCCCAAACCTCCTGCAAATCTATTGAAGATCGATTGAAAAACTTTGCTTAAGTGATCCGCCTCCACATTGTACAGACCCTGGATGTCCTCTGCTGATATGGAGAATAGTTGCCTCTCTGGCCAAGAGTCAGGGAACATGCTACATCATTTCGGGACTGTGAGTGTATGCCGCCTTGATAATTAATATAGAGCACTGCCCCCATATTGTTGGATATTAACACCACACTGGAGTGTAAACGCTGTAGATTAAAATGCAGGGTTCTAAGCACTGTTAATAACTCCCTCTACTTTGAAGACTTTGATGCTTCTACTGTTTTCTATTTTACTAGAACTCACAGATTTTGAGGAGTTTTTCCCCAACCAATAATGCTGGCATCCATCATCAGCACTGAGGTGGCTTTGGATGCACTGGAACTCCCCTGCACAGGTGGTTTGAAACCAGGCACCACTGAAGAGCAGATGTGATGTCTTGTGTCACTGGAATTACCTGCTCTAAACCTGGCAAAGCTGGTGACCGGTGTCTGAGAAGTTGTCTGTGTAATGTCCTCTGCTGAAGCCCTGCCCACTGAATGGTGAACACACATGTCGCCATTTGACCCTGGATCTCCATCCACTTGTGCGCTGATGCTTCCTGCAGACAAAGGAGAGATTTCAAAAGATTCTGGAGACAAACTGTTCTTTCTACTGGAAGAAAAACATTGCCCTGCTGGGTTTCCAACCTTGCTCCAATGAGAAAAAATCCTTTGATGGTTCCAGCTGACAGCCACTTGGGCATGTTTAGGAGAACCCCATGTTGGTTTAGAGTAGTTATGGTCTTTTCCAAAAGATGTGTGAGGACTTGGACTGATGGTGCCTGAAGTAACAATTCATCCAGCGAATTATTGATATTTCTTGAAGATAAAAGGTGAGCAATCTGGGATGAGGGGAGTACGTTCATGAAAAGTTCAAAAGGAACTGTCCTAAACAGCCAATGTTGACGCTGGACACAAAATCTCAGATACATTTGGTGAGATTTGATCATTGGTACGTGAAGAAATATGTCCATTAAGTTTAGTGTTGCTAAAAAGTAATCCATTTAAATTTTTGGGATCATTCTTTGGAGGGTCTCCAACCTGAAAAGAATCTTCTTCACAGACATGTTTAACTCCTTCGAAATCTAGGACAATCCAAAATCCTCTTAATAGTTTTGTCCCTAGGAAAACAATCAAATATACACCATTCCTCTGCTCTTCCTATGGCACTGTCACATTCACCTTCTTCAACCAGAGTGACAGGATTCATTCTTGAAAGGCTTTCATTTTCTCTTGACACATCAGTGATGGTGTAGGAATGGTCATGAGTGCATCGAGGGAGAGGTTAATTCTATCTGATATCCCATACAGATGATGTTCAGTACCCAGTCATCTCAGGTGGACATCTCCCAAGTCTCCAGTAAGTGATGGATCCCATCACCAGCCTTATACTCATGACCATCGACTTCCAGGCAACTGGCATAGGAATGCTCACCTTCATTTGGATGACCCTGCTTCTTTTTCCTTCACAAGAGAAAGTTACTAATAGTAACTTTACTACTAGTAATGTTACTAGTAATAACTTTACTACTAGTAAGTTTACTAGTAGTAAAGTGACTAGCAGTAACTTACCTCTGAGAATACCGAAAAGCAGTAAAGTTAGACGTGTGGTCAAAGTTAGACTTGTGGTCTAAACGAAGACTTCAGGTCTAAACTTAGACTTCAGGTATAAATTTAGACTTTTGGTCTAACTTTACCTTTGTGAATCGGGCCCTAAGTGTCAGGATTGCATCAGCCTCGTGTGGCTCTACAGCCCTTGTGAGCATCTATAGTCTCACTTTGCAAGATCAATACCCTTATATTGTGACAAGGTTTGATTGTGGATTTTTATGTGCGAAGAGACATAGGGCAAATACAAAAGGTCCATAGTGTTAGTCGTTATTGGATGGTGGGTCACAACTAAATACTGTTATAAGGGGGCCGTTTTTGATCTGAACTGTATTTTAGTTTATAGCACAGATTACATAGACCTGAAGACTGAGGGTGGTGACCCTTTTAGGTGGGGTTCTCTATAAAGGCAGCATCAACAGGACATATGCTCGTTATTCAGGAGATGCTGAAGAGCACGCATCTCTTGCACCTGTGTTCCAGCAAAAAGAGGCAGTTTCCAGAGTCACACTGAAGGTCAGTCAAGCAGTAGGGCAAGAGCATATTTGCACTTTGATTTAATGGAAAAGTTTTCAGACAAATAGATTTGGTCTGCACATCACTAAATCTTACCCTTTTTTATGTATTTATTTAGTTTTACAAACATATACACAAATACAACTCTTCAATGAGTTTTCATGTTGTTCCAATCACACGTCCTGATTGTGTTGTGGGAAATTGGGGACAGGCACTCAAAGTGTCTGCAATCTGCGTTGGTGATGTAGAAATAACAGCAGTCACTGGACGCTCAACTGTCCTTTCAGACCCAGTCTCTGCGTTGACACCAATGCTCGGCAAGCGATGGGCCACATGTTTTAAATGTGAGGAATCTCGCGTAATGGACTTTCCAGGATGCCAGGCAGTCACCATATTCCTTTGCTGATCACAACATGAAAAGGATCAGCATCAATGGGAGTATCAGATTTCCTTTTTCGCAGCTGAAGAACAAGCACTCGTAAGTGAAAGTGATGTTGTTTGCATGTCGTCTCATCGGCATAGGCCTTCATCTTCTTCTTATGAACCCAAGTCATTGAGACGAGTTTCGTCTTCAGTACTTTATCTCAGGTTGGTCCACTGAGGTAACTTGGTTGTCATGGCTCACCCACACATCAGGGTTGCAGGCCTTTCATCTGTGGCCGAGTGAGGGGGTCAACAATAAGCTTGAAGTCTGGAATTCAAAATGTTTTTGAGCCCGAGGCTTTCCAACACAGCACGTTGAACAGCTTTCTTCAAAGTGCTCATAAAACGTTCAACACAGTTATTGGCTATGTAAGATTCAGCCATCTTGATAAGGGTACCCGAGCACTGCAATGGCACTCTTGGAAATAGTGAGCAGGGTTTTGATCTTTCCCTGGACAGTGCTCAATTGTGTAGTTATATTCTTGTAACCTCAGGCCCCAACGTTCAATGCGAGGGGGCATTTTTGCCTTTGGATTGGCAAAAATAGTCAATAATGCTTGATGATAGGTCACAAGCGTAAAGGCTTTCCATATAAAAATACGTGGAAATGTTCACAAGCCCACACCACCGCTAAACTTTCTTTTTTAGGTTGGGGATAAGCACACTCAGCTTGGGATAAACTTTTATTTTGTATTTGCAACAATATGTTGTCAAGCATTTGGATGTCCGCTCTCTGTGCGAGGATGGCGGCTTACCAGACAGGGCTACCATCAACAACAACTTCTATATGAATCTTTGGATCAAAGTATACCATTTGAGTGGCATTCTTTATGTCTTGCTTGATTTTCTTGAAGCTTTTCTTGCACTCATGTGACCAATGAAATTAAACATTCTTTTTCGCCTAGTCTCTCAGTGGAGCACTGACAGTGGCAAAGTCTTGTATGTATCTAAAACAGTAACTGGCCAAGGAATTTCAACTTTGTCTTATGAAACGCACGTTTATCAGCATTCAAAGTTAACCAGCATCAGACAGTAAACTACATACTTGCATGAGAGCTTTGTCATGCTCTTTCTGGGTAGCTCCAAAACCCAATATGTCATCACTAAAATTAAATGCGTTCATGACAGGCTGTATGATACGTCCAATGACGTCTTGAAAAAACTCTTCAGCAGCTAACACACCGAAACTTAGTCTTTTATATTAGAACAAACCAAATGTGTAGAAAAGGTTGTAATGTACCTGCAATTCTACTTGAGTTCCAATTGATATCCTTTATTTAAAACTAGGCGAGAGAAAACATGCGCATCATTTAATTGCATTATCATGTCAGCAATATGGGGACCTGGATGTCGTTCTCTTTCAAAAGCCTTGCTGGCCTGGTGCATGTCAACACAGAGGCGTACAGCTCCTTCGCGATCTCTTTTGGGTACTACCGCTATGAGAGAAACTCATGGCGTCGGACCAGTAGTACGCTCAATGATATCATATTTGAGTAAGGATTCAAATTCTTTTTCAACAGCTTCCTGTAAATGAAATGAAATTTGTCTGTGTCTTTGAGCAATAGGACGAACGTCACTGGTTCATGAGTAACTGTACTTTCATAGTCTTGAGTTTTCCTAACCCATGAAATAATGAAGGGAAATGACTTACTATTTCATGATGAGCATTCATGTAATAGTTCACTGATATCAGTCACATGTCAGCAGCAATGCTGAAGTGGAGTAAACAAAAAGAAAAGAAAAAAAAAAAAAAAAGTTGGTCACCTGTGGAAATAGATAGTTGCCTAACTAAGCCAGTAAACTTATTAAATCGGTCACTGGTCTGGTCTAGACTTACAAAATGTTAATTATTAGCCTTTTTACACAGCGAATCCCCAAACTCCTAGGCAGGGGTTCAGAAAACAGTGTATATACATTTAGCAGTGACAAAACAAATGTCTATTCACAATACAAAGTGAGACATTTTTTATATATACTTAATACCTCGAAAACAACAATCAAAAACAAATACAGTGTAACAAAGCACACATATATTCAATGTCCCTATAACAATAAGAACCGCCTCTCTTCCAAGATTTTTATGCAAATATATGGCTGTGACTTCCTAATATCATAGGCAATCCATATTAGAGGTAGTCCTTTGTGGTGACACCCATGAGGGAACGTCCTATTCTCGAAAGTTTTCTGGGATGTCCCTGGTTACATGCATTAGGTTTGTTTTTAAATCAGACTCCTCCAGTCAAAAGAGGTCGACGTGTTTCGGCCCTTGTATTTGGGCCTCTTCAGGACATAGGAAGTAGAGGAACGTTGCTCCTGATATAAGTACGAGGCTTAAGTGGAGTAAACAGGCACTGGACGCCGTGCTTTGAAGTACATGAATGGGTGTTTGCACTTTTGTTTTCTTGTGCTTCATCGTGGCTACAAACAAACCTGGACTCTTTAGTGGTGTCGAGGCAGCCAATGTGTACACTTTTGTTTTCAGTGGCATAAGCTGAGGCAATGGAGATAGTTCTTCGTATTCTCCTCAGGCATAATGTTTATCAATGCACCACTGTCGATGATGAAAGGTATGGAACACTCGTTTATCTTGAGGGTAATTTTGAGACAACGTTTGAATGACTTTGGTGTTTTTCCATGTTGATTTTATTGGACTTATGTTTTTCTTCACATGTGACCAGTCCCACGTGTGCACATTTATCTGTGTTGAAAATTGACATCGTGCAGCCATCGACTTCTCTTTCACTTGAGATTGATATTGACAAACATTTTGATGACAATTTAGATGACGATCAGCTTCGCTCAGTGTCAATTTGCCTCATTTGGTGTTGTCGCTTGGCCTTGTGGGAGTGCGTCAAACGTCGTTTGTGGAACGTTCGGGCGACCATTTTGTCTTCACACCGTGATGCACTTAGTTCTTTCTTGGCCTTGCACACCGTCCCAAAATGGTTTGCTTTCCGACAGCCATTGCAAATCTGCCCAAGAGCGGTACATCTACCTTCGTGTGGAAAGGACAGTCCACACCTGAAACACAACTTCTTTTTCCGTGGAGACATCACCCTGGGTCCTTCGGCCTTGTGTTTTGGTTTACTCTTCATGTTCATGACTGACTCACTCTGGGCACGTCCGGCCTCCATGTCAACTGCTTGTCAATCAGCACGCTCTTCAGCCCTGGCAGCCATGAGAACTCGCTCCAGGCTAAGAGTCTCTCTCAGCATTCGTCGTCTGAATGAATCTGGCAAGCATCCATCTATAACTTTGAGATGAATAGCCTCTTTCTCATTGAATTAATTGAACTTACAGTGCTTGATGAGGGTGTCCAGTCTCTATGAATTAATCGATGATTTCACCCACTTTGTCATTCTTGACTGAAATATATCTTTCATAATCTACATTTGGCACTGGATTGAACCTCAGATTCAAAGCTGCTTTGATTTGACGGTTTGTGATTGTCAACTCGTGGCATTTTCTTTATGACATTCTTTTCTACCTTCACCTGCAAGACTCTTAAGATACTTGTTAATCTTTCTGTTATCAGTCTCTTCGATGGCATCAATGAAGTCTTCAAGTATCTAACATCCAAGCAGTCCATCTGTTGCCAATATTTTGCTTTTTGGGGGTATTGGATGAGGATGGTGGTGGTTTCAGGAAGGCAGCGGGATGGTAACCATTTGTGAAGCCTGCTGATGTAGACAGTAAAGTTCTTTCGGATGCTGCTTGGTGATCTTGTTTATGCAAACCATCTGAGGCCCTGCGACGTGCTAGTCTCGGGTCATCTTTGATAACTACAGGAAATGTGGCCTCTTTCTTGAGTTCCATTAGAAAAGCAAACTTTCACGATTCCGAGCACCAGTCTCTGCTTTTAATCTTCGAGGACCTTTGTAGGTATTTTGAGCCCCACCCAGCAGTCTTGGTGGTGTGCTGATACAAGTATGGATGGCTTAATAACCACAATGACTCTTTAATTGGTTTTGATAAGTAGACGATCGTTTTGTATTCGAAATTACTTTACACTTAGACATCGCTTTGTACTGTTGGACACCTGGTTGATCTCAGTCTTACAGCGCTTCCAATCGCAGCACTGACTTGCACTTGTTTATCACTGTATGGGACTTTTTCAAAACCTGGCTGCATCCCCCTTTAACGTTATCACTCCCTATGATGTATAGCATTAAAATGCGTAGTAGCGCAGTACCACTATTTGCGGCCTTCTCATCGGGTTCTCAGCCAACGAAGTGTAACTCTTTCAATGCAACTACTTTTATCTTCGACTGCTTTACACATGCTGGAATTGCGCTGTCACTCCACATACGCCAACGTCGATTCAGCACTTGGCACGCACGAGCAGTTTGCCGGACCACAGCAAACTCTCTGGAAGAGCTCTGTCAATCTTCAAGTTACAGATCCCCTACTCATCGCCAGTTGTAGTGTCCTCCCCAGCCCTGGCACTCACCAACAACTACGCTACTCACAGAGGGTAGTTTTACAAGTCTTTATTCATCAGCATGTAAACACGAACTCCACATTCTAAACGAGCATTTCGTTCACTACACTCTGACACTTGCATCACAGTCCATCAGAAGCCAAAAGGGTTCCGTCATTTCTAACTCACGCGACACTGCACCTTTCATCTAAAATCATTTCCCCTCACCTGGCCACTTCAAACTTGTATGCTATAATAACTAGTAGAAATAGTGGTGCCTGGAGGTGGACCTAGATACTTCGTGTTGACCCTGAGGATTTTGACTGAGCTGACAGTATGCAAACCATTACTAGTAGGTTTCTTCAATCGTCTTAAAATCCTGTACTTTAAAGGGCCTGCTATTTCATCCACAGGAAAGTCCATATTATCCGTTATGCGATTTTGAGGTTTCAGGCAACAATTCTTTAGAAATATATTTCCCCTTTGGACCTGGAGGCAGGGAAGTGAAACCATCAGAAATTGCAGAAGCAGAAAGATCTAAATACATGCTTCCCTGTTCAACCAGATCTAAACCATCTCCCTACTCTTCTAATCTTGTCACACTCCCCTTCATTCCCTCTACTGTCTCTTTGGGAGGATGAGAACGAGATCAGCTCGTGAAGTAGGAGGAAGGAGATCAATACCCGCTCGTGAGTATTTTTCCCCATAGCCAGTCCTGCCAAGTATCACGCATCAGGTGTGACGCTCACGCATTTCAGTGCGGTGTTCCGCATTACCGCACTGAAATGCATTGTCACGCATATCTGTATTGTATCCCAACCTTAACTGAAAGCTCCAAGGGCAGGAGGCAGCAGCGCGCCGCCCGTAGCGTGCACTTCATGCACTGTGCTCCCACAGCAGGCTTTGGCTCTCGCACTGGGAGCTAAGGCAAGGTTGGCAGACTCACAGTGACAACTGAACTGCCGTGCCTGATTTATGATGGATTCAACATCATATGTGATCATGGGCGCGGCGGCGCGGCAGCCTGACGTCATGATCCCAGGTAGTGTCCAATGAGACCAGTCAGGTTGTTGCTTACAATTGCGCCGCGGGGGACGTCACATTGTGCTGCCGGGGAGCGGGAAGTTTGGAGGAAGGCGCGGCTTCGCGCTGGCTGGTTTGCGGGTGGCGCCGTAATAAAAAGAATGCAAGAAACCTCTTTGGAAGAGATTCTCTCGGAACCAGGGAAACGTCATAACTCTGAACAGATATCAACTTTTTCAGTTCGATACTGTCAGACGGTGGACTTTCCGGAGAGATCAGAGAGCACGTATGGAGAAGAAGCTTGTTCTAAAACCAACGGTAAAACATAAATGCAGTAAGTTTCTTTTTTAAATGACAAATGGTTCCTCATTGCTACACAGTGCATGCAGTTCTCTTATTGACTCATGCAAGTAAGTTATCTGGTGTGCAGGTTCCCGGGGTAGCTCACTTTACTGGTGTGGCATTTCGAAATAATACAGCCTGCCTGGCTCTGACCGCTGTGTGTGTCTCACAGCCTCTCGGGCTTGCCCAGCACCATGCTGTCATGACACTGCTGACGGCGGCAGCCAGAGTCCGCGAGTCAGAGAGCTGACTAATTAATTTATGGCATATAGTGGCCTGAGGCAGCCGAGCTTTATGTTAGGGCCTCTCACATCCTGTAATAGAGTCCTGTGGTTCTGCAGTTTAAACGCAAGTGCCCGCTCTTTTTGGTGTTAATTCTTAGCTCGGCCATGTGACCTGCTTTCTAGATGTCCGCTTTTTATTGTTTTCTAGTGGTGACATCTGAGGCTGCTATTAGTAGTTACAGCAGATTCTAAAAAGCAACAATCCACATGTCAAAGAAAACCACAACAATTAGAATGACTGGAATTCTTACGCTTTATATAGGGAAAGCACTGACAAAATGATTCAAACGTTCTAAGGCCTGCGAGTTGAAACCAAAAGCCTGCGCATGCGCAGCTAACTGGACCCTGTATATAGGGGATCAGATCGCTCTCCTCCCACACATGCTCAATAAAATGAAAACAGTATCTGCAGAAGACCAGGTGTAATATCCATGGACCTCTCATTCGCACACAACAAGGCAGAGTTAATCGAGCTTCAATGCAAAAGTGAAGAACAGGCTGACAGCATCCTCATCAATACAAGATGCGTCAATGCAACAAAAAGAAAGCATACCCTTATTAAAAGGACTTAGGTATCCAGTCACCACATCCCACAGCAGGGTGCTCTACTAGAGTTCCCTCCAAGCCAAGCCAAGCAGGGAGAGAAACTCCAGCACACGTTGGAGGCTGTAGCCCTGCTGCGGCGTCAACACTCATGGCCCTTGTACTGTGAAACAGGAAACGCTGAGGGAATGTTATAGAGGCGTACTAACCCCTCCCTCCCCCCACCCCTCGCTTTACCAGCTACAGTGGGGGTGGGTTTCTTGATGGGCCTCTTCTGTCCACAACTCGGCAGATAAAGGCTCATACTTTACGTGAAAGGGTGGGTGGGAGAATCTAGTGAAAGGATGGATGGATCGATGGATTTGGAATGGTCGATGAATAGGTGCATGAATGAGTAAAAGGATGGATGAGTGGAAGGAAGGATGGATGAGTGAGCGGGAGGATGGATTGATGAGTGAGCGAAAGCATGGATGATGAAGGGGTAAATGGATGGAGTGAAAGCCTGAGTGGATGGACAGGTTGAAAGGGTGGGTAGATGGACGGGTGGATGGATGGATGAGTAAAAGGATAGATGTAAGAATGGATGGGTGAAAGAATGGGTAGATGAGTGAAAGAGAGTAGATGGATACTTGGATGAAAAGGTGGATGGATGCATAGATGAGTGAAAGGGCGGACAGATGAGTGAATAGGTGGATGGAAGGATGGGTGAAATTGTGGATGGACGGCGAGGGAAAGGATGGATGGGTGATTGAAATGGTAAATGGATGGATTTATGAGTGGATGGAGTGAAGGGGTGGATGGATGGACAGAGTTAAAGGATGGATGAGTGAAAGGATGGATAAAGGAGTGAAAGGATGGACGAGTGAAAGAATGGATAGATGAGTGAAAGGGAGGGTGGATGGATGACTGAAAAGGTAAATGGATGGACAGATGAGTGAAAGGGTGAATAGCTGGATACATGGATGGTTCGAAGGGTGGATAGATGAGTAAAAGGATGGATGGCTGAGTGAAAGAATAGATGGATTAGTGAAAAGGAGGATGGGTGGACTGAAAGGGTGCATGGATGGATGAGTAAAAGGGTGGATGGATGGGCGAAAGGATGGATGATAGAAAGGATGGATGAATGGATAATGAAAGGGGAATGGATAAGTGAAAGGATGACGAGTAAAAGGATGGATAGGTTTGAAGATGGAAGGATAGGTTTGGATATGGATGGGCAGACAGATGGACGGAATGGTGACAGACTGCATGTTGGATCAAAGACTGAATAGATGACACAATGTATAGGTGAAATGGTGGCTATCAGTGGGTGCAATGAAGGATGAAAGGATGAATGACTAGATATTTGGATAGGATAAAAAAGCAACCTCTTCTAGGGAGGTGGCCTGATGACTTGATTTAATTGCTTGGTGCCATGAGAACTTTGGTTCAAAGTGGTGGTATTTTCATTTTCTGGCAACTCCATTGCCTATTATAGCACCCAGCTGACGGTGAGTGCAGTTAATTAAAGCATTTCTGTTTTGTTTCTTGTCTTTGAAATTGGTTCAATTCTTCACTAGTAATGACTGGGCCGAAGAGAAGGGACGTAGAGGTAATAACAACTCACCCCTCCTAAACAACCCAAGAACCTTCTTTGGAAAGGGAAAAAGGTTTTTAAAGTACTGGAAACTGATCTCATTTCAAAGGGTGTGAGAATGCCAGGCCAAATAAGAGGGGAAAAAAATCAGTTTTTCTCCCACCCTCACCAGTGCCCCCACTGCAAAACAGGCCTTTCCAAGGTGACTTCATGAAAGTTGCTCAAGAAATAAACACAAAAGAAGAAAATAAGACTAAGGGAACAATTTATAGTTTGGTGGAGAGGGTACTCCGCCAAAATGAAGATCTGCCCGCCTCATTTAGAGCCGGGCGAACCTTCAGTGTGTCAACGGATGAGACTACTCCATATCCGCCACCGATATGCACCTTCGCTAGCCTCAGAGTAACGGTAGCTGGAAGTTTGCTGATGTGTTTGCCCATACTATTTAGAGTGAGTAGACAAATAGCCAGCTTGCACGGTCACTGCCAAGGACAGCGAAAACTGTAAAATGACCCCCATGCCATGGGAGAAAAGCCCCATGGCGAGGGAGTCATTGTTTTTTTTATTTTCAAAAACAAAAATCATGGTTTGGTACTTTCTTTTTGAAAATAAAAAAAACATTGAACGTTTGCTACACCGCTTGAAGTCCTGAGCTGCTCTTTCAGAAGCCTTGTAAAAATCCACTTCAGACATTCCCAACCATCTATGGCTCCCAACCTGTAGGCATATAGGTCTTTTATATCTGTATCTGTTCTCTAGTGTCTACCCTCTGTGTTTTTTCACTCTCTTTTGAGGCTTTTATAACTTTCAAACATCTGTCATAATTTGCTTCCCCTTTTCTCATCCTCAGGATTATGCTGTACATTGCGGAGTATTTCAGGGGTTGCCTCCTGATGTACAGAAAGCGTAAAAATTATATACAGTAGCTTGGAAGAAACATTCAGGTTTGCCTGCAGACTATGCACTTTTAAAGCACATTTGGAAGGAAAGGGTATGGATTTTATTTGGGGTCCAAAATAATATTTTCTGTAAAAATGATTGGAAGGACTGGGAATGGCATATGTTAGGGACATTTTCGGAGCTCCAGCACCTCTTCAGCCCCTAAGAACCTAAAGGGACTCATTCCCTCAACATTCAGGAGGCACAGGTGCATACCTGTGACGGGGGTGGGGGGCAGGGGGCTCTTCCCATCGCGCTAAGAAGCGTTCTGCACTCCTGCAGCACAGGCCGTGCCCAGGCAAAGTCCGGACCATGGGCAGGCCTGTCCTGCGCCCGTCAGCAACACGAAGAGTCAGGGCAGGGCAACACCCCCCCTCCTTGGCCCTGCGGCTGGACTGTAACAGAACTCCCATTGTGAAAAGGTACTATTTCAGTTTATTTTTGAGGTCCAGACCCCGGCCTGGGGCAATCGCCCCTGTGCCCTTGCTGCATCTGTTTTAACACAGGGCCACTGTACTATTATACTCCATGCACCAGGCGATTACCGGGCTGACCATATTGGCCTCGCTGTATCCTGATATTGGAAGGGATCAATCAAACTGTACCTCTAAAGTTTGGCTCATCACCCGCGAGGGTATCCAGGCACTGGGCTGCGAGATTTTAGTCAAAGAGCCAGGTCTTGAGTTTCTTCCTAAAGTCTGTCAGCGAGGGTGATGTTCGGAGGGGAAGGGCGTTCCAGGACTTGGCGGCGAGGTGGGCAAAGGAGCATCCCCCGGTGAGGCAGCGGTGTATGTGTGGTGTCTCTGCGAGGGCGAGGTTGGCAGAGCGGAGGTTTCTAGGTGGTTTCTGGAAGTTCAGGCTGTGGTTTCAGTATGCCGGTCCTTGGTCGTGGAGGGATTATTGGAACATACATGGCATGATTCCCACCAAAACGCAGCCTCTTCTTCTGGGACTACAAACTTGGCTATCGGGTTGGGGATAGCCACCAATGTACATTTAAGAGCTTCTATGGCGGAGTTGGCTTGTTGGCTACCGCGGGCCTGGCTAGCTGGGAAACAGTAATAGTAACACCGTAGTGAAGTGTCTGATTTTGGTTAGTAGCTGTGTGGCTTTCTAGTTCGTAGGCCTGCCAATCCCCTCCCTATATTTGTATAATTGTGTATATATCTATGGGGGGGGGGACCAATTAGACGAAAGCAACTAAAGGCTAAGATGGGAAAGAAAAAAGCAAGGGATAGCCACCCAGCCCATACGCCCCTGGCTAAGGCCACCTCCATTCACAGAATGCTGCACAGAGCCATTGGTGTCATCAGTACAGAGATCCCCTCACCGAACGGCACCTGTCATTACAGTCAGAGAACGTAGCTGAGCTAAGGTCCGACCAACACACATTTCCCTACATCAGAGCCCACACCCATGCCATTAAATACTCCCCCAAGAGCAAGTAAAATTGAACCTACGAGTGCCAGCGAGTCACACACGATTAATGCAGACCAACCTATAGGGTGAGCCAGGAAAATAGACAGCCTGTAGGCTGCAGAAATAAAGGTGCTCCTTTTTCCCCAGTTCTATCCCAGGCACACCCCAGGAATTAGTTTCTCGACACATCACCCACAATGTTTAGCGAGGGGGCGGTGTCCAAATGCTTTAGACAATTCATGGATGATTTTCTATGCAAGGGTAAGGGGCTTCTAGCAGAGCACCTAAACCCAATCTGCGTCCGCCTTGCAGCCATAGAGAAGGATTTGGCTGATAATAGAAAGGCACAGACTCCACCCCCTGCAACCAACTCCATTGAAATCAGGGAGTCTAGAGTCCTGCACGGATCCAGGGCGAAGGAGCTTCCCTTACTGTGTGCCCAGGGGCTTCCCCCCCAATTCATTGTGCTCACAGGATAGAATACTTGTTGAATCTCCCACTTGAGTGCAGGGGCGGGATGGTCCAGAGCGCAATAATTCCAATCCCCTATATATCCAGGCAGCCTAGGTTGCAACAAGAAAACATGCTGCTAACAAAGCCCCCCCAATCCCAGGGGGAGCCTTAAAATGCCAGTTATAATCTACCTCCTGCATCGTGCTCATATGTAGTAGTCTTAACTGGAGTACCCCACATGAGGGAAGGCCAAAGGGAATCATATGATGAGCTTCACAACAAAACCCTGGGGTGGTTAGCGCGGTTTAGAGGTTGCCTCCTTGCACAATCCAATAACTTATTACATACCAGAAGAGTGGCTTGGATTGGGCCAGAGAGGGTGGACCAAGATAGTGACTGTCATCATAAATTTCAGATCCCCATCTCTGGCCCAATGCATTTTATTCTGTGGCACCAGTAAGCCATCAGCAGGGAGCCATATAGAGACTCATCCCCTAGGCCACTTCTACCATTCCCTCAGCGCCCAACACCCCAAAACTCACTGTCACACGCAAAGGGAGTTCACAACGCCTACACCATTTGCGCTTCACCTCTACCAGAGGAGGTAGGAGGACACCTTTCTGATACCAACTCCTAATCCTTTTGACAGTCTGGCAGGGGTAGACTGACTGTCAGATGATGGGCAGGGGAACCTCCCAGGCTCCATCGGGATAGGATTTGAAGTGAATGGCTGTGTCCTGTTAAATGAGGAGAGAGGATCCAGTAGGTCCACTGCTCCCCATACTAATAAAAGGGGTGACCAATTTCTTCAATGTAAGGGTGTGAGTGGGCCCTCCGTGGGTGTGGGCGAGCTCATGAATTGAGATCAGAGCCAAAGCAGTGGAATGAATGCCGCATAGCATACTCCACAGTGGTAGAGCAGCATCCTGATAAAAAGGTGGACCACAATCTACCCAGTGTGGGTTATATTGTAAGTCAAGATGGCTCAAAAACTAAGGGGGGCGCCTATTATATTGATACCACAATGTATAATGTGGTACATACAAAACCAAATGATTGGCGGAGAGGGTGTGGACCCTGGTGCTCCTCTGGAACGGCAAACTAAGCTTATTTCATGCAATGCATCAGGCCTGGCTTCCAAAACAAGTTTTCCCAGAGTGGTGCGAGTTCATCGATCAGGTCGACATTCGTTCACTTCAAGAGACATGGTGCCTGCAGCCCAGTAGGTTAACTTCTCAAAGGAGGCCGTAATAGCTGGGAAGTGAAGGCCCTCGGGGGGGTACTCACCATCTGGGTAAGGACAACAGTGCTAGGTGAGCTAAGAGAGATCCAGGTGGACTCCCCAGACATATTGTGCGTTTGTCAAACTTGCTATTTCTTTTTTTTTTTATTTCTTTTTTTTTTTATTTGGATTTTCATACATAACATGGTAACACATTATCTTAAGTCAATAGCAGGTCACAGACATTTCAGTACATAGTCATTTTGATAAGCGTTTGGTATGGGACAATTTGGATATTCAGTAGGCAGAGCATCAACGTTTAACATAGTGTATGTGCAGGCGTGCTCTGTTGTGGGTGCGACAGCAATGCGTGATGTGTAATCTCAGCCGTATTTTAGCTTAAACCGGTCCTCACTCTTGTGTCTACTAGGAGCCAGTCTGCAGGATGAGATAGCTCCAGAGAGGTCCCCATATGTCTGTGGGCCTAGAGGCAATTGGTAGCAGCTCTATATAGGTTGCGGTCTGTTCCTGAGAGTGCACTAGGTCAGTCAACCAATCCTTGAACTTCGGTGCGCGTCCCCTGCCCCATCTACAGGCTACCCTGTGTTTGGCCATCAACAGAGATATGGCTAGAAACTTTCGGTATGTTTTGGGGATTAGTGCCGTGTAGCTCAAAAGGGCCACCACAGGATCCCTCGCCAATGTTCTATCCAGCATTTTCTCCAGCGCCTCATGCACCTCCAGGCCAGGTGCAGAAAACCAGCTCCTTCCCTCTTGCATCTATCACATCTGTCATGGTCAGTTAATTTGAATCGATATTTTTTAACGGGCGTGTAATATAGACGCTGCAAGAATTTATAATGCAACACCCGTAACCTACTACTGGCAGAAATTTGCGATGTCTGGGCACAGCAGTAATTCCATTGCTCCACAGTCAACTCCTGCCCCAGTTCTTCTTGCCAGTGCGTGTATGCTGGGCTGACAGGTTTTTCTTGCGTTGCGCGTATGCTTTTGTATAGTCCGGACACCAAGTGGCTGCCCCCTGCGGGACTTAACTGGTGTAACGGAGGTAGGATTTCTGGCTCATGGGGGAAGTCCGGTAAGATTGCCCTCATCCCTTGCCGTAACCGAACATATAAGAATAAGTCTAGTGGAGAAGACAGTGTGCCCTGAAACATGTGCTCTGAGGAGTGAAAGGTACCGTCCTGGAACAGGTCCCCCCATATATTTATGTGAAGCCGCTTGCAGAGGTTCTGGAACCCCCTTTCCTGTAAAAGGGGTATATCAGGGTGGTAGGTTAACGGAAGTCGCGGGGAATACAAAAATGGCGACGAGAGTGTGTCCCTGATACAGTTCCATGCATCTACCTGTCATAAGGTTTCTGCACATACACAGAGCTATGCACAGGAAAATGGGACCCCGGAATACAGTGGTTCGCCACCATATACCGTAGCACCCAAAAACCCCAACCCAACTAGCTTAGCATCCCATTAGCACCCAAGCACTAATGTTTGGACAACCCAGAACACGGTATCTTTATCTCAGGACTCACAGAAGCAAGAACACTCTTTCGTCACTCACTCGTACTTGTCCACAAGGTGCGTAGGAAGAGACACTGGATAGGTTAAAATGTTTATTCCAACTTACGTGCTCTAATGTACAGTACACGTGTCAGTACTAATAGCATAATGCATATTACTAATATAAGCAGCATGGTTACAATTCCATAGAATACAAACGGGGAAAGCATCTCAGAGCTCAGTGGATAAACGTATAAATAACATTACCACCCTCCCCTTGCAGTAAGATAGTTTATTATAGTAATAGAAGACCTCTGGGCTTTGACTAGCGAACCCCCATACCTCAGTCTCTAGATGCAGAATTACATCAGCAGGACATCATAGCTCTTCTCACTGAAAGGGATTTCTCCAAGTGTGTTTAAGCGCTAGTAAACCACAGTATTAAAAGCATATCAAATTCTTCATGGCAATTGCACATAATGTTATGTCTGGGTGCGCGAGACTGGCCATATCAGGAAGAACCAGAATACATTGTTATGCGACCTTGTACATGTTTGTGCAGACTGAGCCCAAAAAGGTGAACAACAGAAAATGCAGACAGTGCAAAAGAACTTGGCACAACCAAAGGGCGAGGAAGGCCCGGCTCAGTGTAACGTGCGCAAAGAAAAGCAGCATGGCAGCCAGGCCTAGGCCAACATAACAAGGCAGGTAACAATCCACAAGACACCCTCCCCTGGACAGTCCGGCGGCCAGGACAGAGGCCCATCAGAGGAGAAAAATAGCCGTCGGAGCACAGGGAGCGCCCAAACGGCGAAGGGCAGGTCAATCCATGAAAGTGAAAGTGCAGAAAAAAGCCATACCCTCCAAGAGTTCATCATTGGAATCGTCAAAAAACATAGATGCCATCCAATCCATGAGTTCAAAAGAGCAGGAATGCTCCTCAGCAAAGGGAGCATCCAGAAGCAATGCGGGACAGCTTGCGTGATAATTGAAACAGCTTCGTTGTAGGAGATCCTGGGCAGCCGCCCAGATATCCCATTGCGCCAAAATCCCCAGTGCAGCCGCACGCGCCATACAGCCAGCGACGGAACAGTCCTGCTCATGGGCCTCTAAGGGACCCATCAACTGAACAAAATCCGGAACAGACAATGACGAATTGGAGAGGCAATAATCCAGAGTCCAGGTGAAAGGACAGCGGACACAAGTCATCACAGGTTGCACGCAAGTGAAATACGCAAAGCGAAATGAAAGAGTATATGACACACTCAGTGTCGCCAATGGCAAGACACCAAAACCGGCCAAAAGGCGCTCACGGAACAGCTGGAGGCGTTCTGGATCGAGCAGGTCCCATCGGGGAGCAGCCATTGCGCAGAAAGCAAATTAAGAGCAAGACACCAGCCGCTAAAGCGAGGATCAATGGGAAACCGCCAAAGACACTGGAAAATATAGAATGTATGAAAGCCGGGATGACACCAAAAATAGTTTGGAAGGAGGACACCAAGCCCGACCCAACGACCTTAAAAAAGTGTACTAGGCCTTCAGTGTTAGATGCGTTAAAAATACGATGTATTAACTCCCCAAAATGTTGGGGGAGATTAGTGTTCAAAAGGGCCTGTATTTCACTGTGGGTACTCGCCACCTGGAGAATGAATGTCTCCCGGGCGGACGTGAGCATAACTTCCTCGTTTAATAATAGTGCCTTTATTCTGCTCAGTCTATTGAAATCTGCTTCCATGGTAGGGATGGAAGGCCAAATAGAGATATCAACCTTGCCATGAGGGGGAGGAAAAAGCACATTTTTGCAGCAGACAACCCTGTGTGAAACTGTTACAATGTAAGGAATGCCAGCCTGCAGGCCACAACAGTTTTCGTTATTTAAAAGTAAATAACTACCATTGGAAAGGAGAGTGAAAGTAGGTGAAATAACAGGAGCAGGAATACCTTTCAGCACACAAGCAAGATTAGGAGAGGAAACGCTACATGAGCCATGCAATTTAATGTGTTTACAAATAAGCGAATGACCTATAGTCGAGTCGCAGTACTCCCCCGTGAGAAAGACTTCCTTGCCGTCCCGAAGGCATTTATACATGAAAGGCAAGGACCAGAGTTCATGCAGGAAAGCACTGCCCAATGGCCGGTAACGGCCCACAGGATAATGTTTCATGCACGAGTCAAATTCAAACAAGGAAAATGGTAAAGCTATAACCCCATGGACTAGCCATACAGCAGAATCGAGTTCTGCAACAGAGAACGGCAAAGGATCCACCTTTTCGATATGTAATAGAGTGTAAGTTGCATCCTTCATGGACATAAATTGCTGTTTGTCAGTTAAGTTAAAAGGTAGAAATAAGGCAGAGGTGTTCAAAAAATGCCAAGGCACTTTACCTAACTTAAGTGTTTGTAAAGTCCATGCAAACTGCATAACTGAGCGCAATTGATTCTGACCATGATATAACACAGAAACATCATCTTGTACAATATCAACAACAGAGGACACAATATTCTCTAAAGTGTAAATGCGAGAAGACAGGGTATTAATACTATTGTCAACAACAGCAAGCACCTTTTCCATATTTGCTTGATCTATTTCCCGAAGACGGGAAGCAGCTTCCATTTGTGATAGCTTCCAGAGTTCATTATACGTTTCATAAATGAATCTCTTAGGTCGGGGACCACGAGGTCCCAAAACAAAGTCGGACAGATCAATATTGCCTGTAAGGAGGGACAAATGTTGCTTAACAGAATCAAGGGACGAATGTTGCAGCCATTGTTTGCATAATTTACCAACAGAGTATGTAGTGACAGTACGAGCATCGGTAAACCTCGGATCAGGCCTATTCTGTGTGTAGCTAGCACCAGTATCATGAAAACGCATTTGACATGCATTAGATGATATAGGCCATATTAACCAGGGTGACTGAACCAGCTCAGAAACATTTAACGAATTATTTTGTAACATTGCCTGCAGGGACACGAGGGACATATTGAATCGTGAGCTTTCATTTGGAAAACTCGACAGGGATGGTATTGATGGCGTATTCAATTGTTTAGTGGTTGCTAAGCCCCAACATGTAGTCTGATAAATGGAAGCATTTAGGAACATAATTTGGGTAGGGATGAGGCACGCACGATGCAACGCCTCGGTTCCCTGTACCTGCCATGGCTTGGAGCCCCAAATAGATTTTAAATCCACTGTATTATCCCAGTACTCATAACCACCCACAGCTAAGGCACTTAGAAAGGAACCTGAATAAAGCAATTTGGTGTGTGTTAACATAATTTTCTGAGTTGATGTGTTATTTAGTCTAAAATAATAGGATGCAGGGTTCGACCGATTAAAATCAGTGAAATAATTAAACTTATTTCGAAGAGTTTGAGAGCTACCTGGCAAGGGGTTTGGACAATGTTCCCATTGGGTATAGTTAACAGAACTACGCAGGGCACTGGGCTTATGGAGAAAATGATTACCCCAATGTTGGTAACAATACAAATCGGCATAATTAGCAGAATTCATATATAAATCTTCAGCATTAAAAGATGCATAATATTTTAAATCGGCAAACAATGCTTCAAACGGCATGCACATCCCAATCATCAGAATGAATATTATTTTGTACTACATCACCCATTGAAACACGAAGGACATTAGGTACATTAATAATTTCCGTCGGACCATGGATTTGATAGTTCACTGCATCCCATACGATGCCATCAGCAACTGGGAAAGCTGAAATGTTCACAAATGTGTGGTCACGCTTCATGATGTGAGACGAGGAATGAGGAGCCAAGGTTCCAGAAACATAGTCTACAGCAGAGCGTTCAGGTAAATAGTGACCATTGATTAGTAGAAAAAACACTGTGACAAAGCCAATGGACATGAACAAAAATATCAAGAAAAGTACCAACCAGAGGTATGTCCAGGGGGGAATCAAAAAATGGTCTCTAAACCAGGATATAAAAATACTGAACTTGGATGGAACTTTTGAAGATGTGGAATCCGAATCAAAGGAATAACGAGTCGGGCTTAGTGGCGTTGTTGTTTGATGTGCCACCGATTCTGATGCAGGATATGTATACTCGTCCTCGTCGATATTGGTGGAGAGTTGGGGATCAATCGTAGTTTCAGGCAAATCAACCATCTCAATTACAGCATCAGCGATCGTTCGTGCAGATGGACTATGAACATATGTCCGATAAATGGCAGGACAAGAGACCGCTGGTGTGACACTATTCAGGATCGGCCAGGCGCTGTAGCTTGACATTTTCAACTGAGATGTATCTGTTCTCTTTGCGACCAGGAAGCGGTGGTAAAATGACTGTACGTGTTCCCTTCAGGCCAAGAACTGGAACCGGTGCACGAAAAGAGGGGCCAAATTCTTTTTTGTTTTCAACCTTCTCTCGAACCAGTTCTCCAACTTTCGGAAGCCAGCCGGCTACCGGAATCTGCAACGCAGGATCTGTGGCTGAAGGCAAATGTGTAGTTGCAAGTTTGTCTCGGGCTTCTTGTAAGTCCTGTAACATAGCAGAATGGTTATCTACATCAAACTTGGCAGATTGCGCCGCGATGTCTGGACCCTCAAGGTCAGGCACAAACATTCTTATGCCAAAGAGCATTTCGTATGGGGTCCGCCCACCCAGAGGTCTTCTAGGGAGATTATTAAGTGCACGCTGAACGGTATACAAATGGGCCAGCCAGTTCCTGCCAGTACCTAAAACCCTAGCTGTTAAGGATTGCTTTAAGTCACGGTTCATTCGTTCAACGATAGAGTTGCCCTCAGGCCTATACGGAGACGAAAATTTCACCCGCACCCCAAGCGAAGCCATTGCATCCTTGTAAGCCCTAGAGGCAAACGCTGGACCTTGGTCCGAATGGAAGGTGCCGCATGCGAAAATTCCCACAAAGACACGCAAATCCCTGATTACATTTCGGGCGTCAGCACTCCGTTGTGGCCAGACCCAGAGAAACCGTGTGCACGAGTCCACTGCCACTAAGATGTATTTATAAGCAGTGTCTGATGAGAATGGACCGCAGTGATCCAAGTAAACACACCCAAAGGGTCTGTTAGCAATGCAGAGCGGTGTTTGTGGTGGACGTGTTACCGTGGAAGGCTTAATCTGTTGACAAACGTCGCAAGAAAGCACAAAAGCACGGGTGTCTTTATATAACCCACGCCACCAATAACGCTGCTGCAAGATGGAAACCGTAGCTGACACACCTGCATGTGCCGAAGCCATGCCTTCGTGTGCAGCTGATATCAAGGCACTCCTGCGGTCCGCGTTGGGGATCAGCCGATCTCCAACGTCAGGTATAGTTACATAAGGAACCTGATCGGGACTTAATTTGTAAGAATACTTGGAAGGGAAACCTGTAGGGTAATTATCACCTTCCTTGGTTGCAGCAATAGCTGCTAGAATAACAGGGTCTATTTTAGACATGGACCTGGTAACCGCTGCTACTGAACACGTGACAACGATCTGGCAGATGAAGCTGCCCGTTCAGCAGTAACCAATAGCGTGTGCGCCCACCCGCTGATGGCCTAAGGTGTGAACCACCTGTGTGAGGGGCAGACGTTGTTGCAATTCTGCCACTCGAACCCAAAGCATTTTATGCTTAATTGTGCTCCCTTTTGCGTCCTTGTAGTCGTTTTTCGACCAGAAAAACAGATTGTCATTGTAAGATTGTACACAGTAAAAAGAATCACATACAATAAGAGTGGTCTCATCCTGTGAAGCGAACTCAAGTGCAAGTAGCAATGCATGCAGCTCGGCCAATTGTGCGGTACTATCTCCAAGTGTGCGAGTGTGCACTACAGAGGATTTGAACGTTCCATTCACAAAGGAACCCGCAACAATAGCACATGCAGCTGAATAAGCGTGCTTGGACCCAGTGGCCGGTTGCGCCGAACCATCGGTGTAGATCACACATTTGTAATCCTCAAGCGGTAATAAAAACAAAGGAGGAGGATGAACAAATTCATACTGTAAGAACTCCTGAGTCTGAAGAGAAGAATCGAAAATAAAGGTGACGTCTGATGACGTCAAGGATGTAGCCCATTGTATCCAACGGGGATGCATTGCTTTTGAGTTCGGTACACTTGCCTTCGTTACTGCCTCTAGGGCAGGACAGGGTGTTACCACCAGAATTCGCTTTCCCTGTGCCAGTGCGCGTTCTTTTAGAATCGCCATTTGCACTGCAGTTAGAACCTTTTCAACAGATGTAAAGCGTAATTCAGCGGAAGTGTACAGATGTGACTTGTATGCAATGGGTACTGTATCACCTTCATTAAAGGTTAAATAGGTGAATCCCACCGCCCCCGGAATTATTCTAATCACCAGGTTTGTGTGGTTATCACGAGTCAAAAGATATTTAGACTCCAATAGATCTGTCTGCAAAGACTGCAGTATTGAGGTATGCTCAGGCAGCCAGCAAGACCTTGAATAAGTTGGTTGTATCAAAGCATACAAAGGCTTGATACGCTGGGCATATTCGGGAATATAAGTACGCCCGAAGTTCAAGAAACCCAGCAAAGACTGAAGTTTCTTCAGAGTATTTGGGGGCACAAATGTGCACATTTTTCCAAGAAATGGGGGCTAAGCCCTTACCTTCGTTATTGAGCTCATAGCCCAAGAACAGAACGGTAAATTCAGCAATGTGTGACTTAGCAAAGTTAAATTTGTAACCCTGCTCCGCAAATTCAAGAATAATGCGGTCCACACGGGACAAATGCTGATATAACTCGTCGTCTGTCAGATAGATGTCATCAACGTACGAACATGCGTCTTGATCAATGTCATTTAACAAAGAAACAACACGGGCGGCGAATATACCCGGACTATTTTTATAGCCCATGGGTAATCGCCGGAAATGGAATAATTTACCACCGGATGTGAATGCGGTCCATTGACCACTCTCCGGGGCTAGGTTGTGCGTGTAGAAACCGTTTGAAAGGTCAAGTGTCGTTTTGTATTTTTTACGAACAAGACTGTCTACAAGCGCAGAACTGTGTGTATTTTGCACCGCAAAGTTCCGACAATGAGTATTTAAATGCCGGTAATCCAAAACTAAGCGGTACGATCCATCGGGTTTAGAAACCACGAAAAGGGGATTGTTCATAGGTGATACGCATGGTTCAATTACTCCCTGATATTCCAACTGTGTCAGAATTTCGGAGACGGGGCCTTTTGCCTGCCGTTTGATGGGATATTGGGGTTGTGGCTGCGGTAGTGACCGCAAAGGTATTGCATGAGGAGGTGATTCTTCATCCCATCCCACATGGTTGCGGTATAACGCTGGTGCCAGGTACACAGCCCACTCAGCTGCAAGTGCTTCAGCTTTGTCTTTTGGGACATGCCTTGAAAAGCTTGGAAGGATTACCTCCTCTCCTTTATGTGCAGCTAAAACGAATGGGGGTGGCCAATCCACCTCTGCTAACAAAATGTCATATGAAGAGGTTAGATTTTCCCAAAAAATCCCTTTTATTTCACGCGATATGTCACCTTCGATTTGTATAACTATATTATATAGTCTGTCAGGGGGTGCCACTCTCGTGTCAGCTGTCTCTACAGTAACGAATGTTTCAGTTGCTGTCGCCTCCATATGAGGACGTAGCGCCTCCCGCACTATGGTAACTTCCGCGGCGCTGTCTAGGAGGGTCACTGCCCACGTCCAATTCTGGAGTCTCGTTCTCACGGTCTGAGGCATATTTCGCTGTGACAGCGGCAACCTTTTTCTTCTGAAATTGCGGTCGAGGAAGATGAAAATCTTCTGCTTTCCCTCTGACTTGTTGTCGAGGTTGGTCTCGCTCCTGGGGAGCCTCTCGGCCCCTTCCTCTATCTTGCCGTCCTCCTCCACCAGCCTGTGACGACGTCTGGGCCTGTGAAGAACGAGGAGAACGCGTATCAGAGCTCTGAAACCTTTCTGGTGATTTAATCCTTGACCTATCACGTAAATCATAAGTACGTTCAGAAGAAACCGAAACTGGGGAAGCGCCTCTCGACCCCGGCTTCTTTTGTTGCTTACCCTGTTTTTTCTGTCTCCAACTCTTTTTAGTGAAGACTGGTTTATCATCTTTCTCAGATGCACTTTTTGTTTGTATAACTTGTGTTTGCGATTGAGTTTGCATTTTTACAAAAGGCTTGTTGCCTAGGCTATTTCTTCCAATTGTTTTATAAGCCCGGGCTATTATTTTCGGTAATTCGCGAGGCCTGTCCAACTCTGGGACCAAAGCCAAAGCATTCGCTACTTGAAAGTTCATAGCATCGCCCTTGACATTTCCAAGGATCAGCTCTGCTACTACATCAAACACTCCCACTAGTCTCATCCCTAATTCCACAGCCGCTTCAGGGCCATGTTCATCCTGTACTTTTTTAATTACAGAGGGTAGAACCGTCATGGAAGGAGTTCCAAAACATTTTGAATAAACTGCTGCGAATACCTTACCCCAGTTTTCACATGCTGTCAAATCGGGGATTATGTCTTTTGGCAAACTTATCGTGAGGATGCGGTGTTTATCTACTGGGGATGTATGTGGAAACACTGCTTCTATCTGATCGAACTTTTCTGCAAGCCAGTAAGGATAGTCGTCCTTGTTTTGTGGACGTTTGCCCATCACAGAATTTACCATGACAGGACTTATAGTCACTCCAGCTGCAATAGCTGGTTGGCCTGCGACTACAGGAGCAGCTCCATGGAGGCTACCTGTAACGTATGTCACCAAGGCTCGATGCACTCGCACCAATTCGGTATGCATAGTGCGCAGTTCCGCAAGCGGTAATGCCAGATAATTTGGATGCGGGGTATACCCGGCCAATACAGGCCAAGTGGCCCCCTGAATTGACAAGGGGCCTAAACGAACTGCGGTAGTTGGTTGTGGTAGGGCGCCATTAAACCAAACACGGTGCTGCCAAGCCGTGAGAGGCACTTCAAGAGTAGTATAGGGTCGATAGGCAGCAGGAATAGCGGTGGGTTTATATTCATGAAACAGCTTATCACCTGCATCCACCGCTTCAAAAGTGATCCAAGTGTAAAACACTTCAAAGTGATAAGCCGCATCGGCTTGAACCACAAAGACCAACTCGACCCCTGTATCGGGCACTCCATACACAGCTAAGTGGTCTCGGAGTGCTCCTCGACTATGTGCAGCTATCGCCACACCAGCCATGACTAAACAATTATATTCGACAACCTAACAGGGAGCACAAAAATGGGTCTATTAACTAACCTTTTTTAATAACATCAAGCTTGAAAGAACCTATAAAACATTCAATATAGGAGGTAACACCGTCACATACGCCTCCGGAAGCGTACGCGAGGGGATTGTGGACAAGCACAAGTACTACTCAAGCGTCTCGCAATTAAGCTGCCCCACGGTGGTCGCGCCATGTCATAAGGTTTCTGCACATACAGAGCTATGCACAGGAAAATGGGACCCCGGAATACAGTGGTTCGCCACCATATACCGTAGCACCCAAAAACCCCAACCCAACTAGCTTAGCATCCCATTAGCACCCAAGCACTAATGTTTGGACAACCCAGAACACGGTATCTTTATCTCAGGACTCACAGAAGCAAGAACACTCTTTCGTCACTCACTCGTACTTGTCCACAAGGTGCGTAGGAAGAGACACTGGATAGGTTAAAATGTTTATTCCAACTTACGTGCTCTAATGTACAGTACACGTGTCAGTACTAATAGCATAATGCATATTACTAATATAAGCAGCATGGTTACAATTCCATAGAATACAAACGGGGAAAGCATCTCAGAGCTCAGTGGATAAACGTATAAATAACATTACCACCCTCCCCTTGCAGTAAGATAGTTTATTATAGTAATAGAAGACCTCTGGGCTTTGACTAGCGAACCCCCATACCTCAGTCTCTAGATGCAGAATTACATCAGCAGGACATCATAGCTCTTCTCACTGAAAGGGATTTCTCCAAGTGTGTTTAAGCGCTAGTAAACCACAGTATTAAAAGCATATCAAATTCTTCATGGCAATTGCACATAATGTTATGTCTGGGTGCGCGAGACTGGCCATATCAGGAAGAACCAGAATACATTGTTATGCGACCTTGTACATGTTTGTGCAGACTGAGCCCAAAAAGGTGAACAACAGAAAATGCAGACAGTGCAAAAGAACTTGGCACAACCAAAGGGCGAGGAAGGCCCGGCTCAGTGTAACGTGCGCAAAGAAAAGCAGCATGGCAGCCAGGCCTAGGCCAACATAACAAGGCAGGTAACAATCCACAAGACATACCGTGGTGGGAGGTGTAGAGCGTGTGCGGCGCGGGCCGTGTTTGATGCCATTCAGTGGAATGGGATCTGCAAGTCAATCTTCTGCGGCTATTTGCGGCATGTATCTTGGGGGATATATCCAGTAAAAAGCGTACTGAGCCTGCGCACTCAAATAGTACATCTCGAAATCAGGTATGTCTAACCCGCCCTGTTCATATGGTCTGATAAGGCTGGACCATTGGAGTCGTGGTTGCCTCCCTCCCCAAATGAGCTTGATCAACGCCGTCCGTAGTGTTTTAAAAAAATGTGGCCCTGGGTGATAGGGTATGTTTGCAAACAGATAAAGGAACTGTGGAAGTACCACCATTTTTATTAGGGAGGCTCGACCAGCAAGCGATATAGGCAAAGAGATCCATCGTGTGACAATACTATTAAGCCGTGTAACTGCTGTACCATAGTTAAGCTGTATAGTTTCCTCCCTGTCTCTCGTCACCTGTATACCGAGATAGCGAAGTTCAGTATCACACCATTCCAGTGGGTAATCAAGTGGAAATTGAGGAACCGCTGGCGTGAGAGGAAACAGCTGGGACTTCCCCCAATTTATATTGATACCCGATAGTCTGCCGAATAATATGAATTCTCGTAGTATGGGGTTTAGATTGTGCCGGGGATCCCTGATATATAATGTCACGTCATCCGCATATAAGGATATCAAAATTTGGCGGAGACCACATCGAAACGCCTTATCCTGATGCCGTTGTCGCAATCTAGAGGCCAGCGGCTCCATTGCGACAGCAAATAATAACGGGGACAGCGGGCATCCCTGGCGTGTGCCTCTCGAAACGGGGAGTGAGTGAGACATATGGCCATTGATCAATACTCTGACAGTGGGCTGGTGATACAGCATCTTAATCCAGGATATATATATCTGCGGAAACCCCATGCGATGCAGCACCCCGAAAAGATAGTCCCACTCCACAGAATCAAAAGCTTTTGTGGCGTCCAGAAACACAGCTGCAAGTGGGAACTCCGGCGCCACTGTCTGTACAAGCGAGAAGAGTGTGCGGAGATTGTGGGTGGTTGCCCTGCCGGGGACAAAGCCTGATTGGTCGGGTAAGATGAGGTTTTCCATAAGAAGATTGAGGCGATTAGCCAGTATCTTAGCCAAAATTTTGGTGTCACAATTGATAAGTGACAGGGGTCGATAAGAATCGCAGGAGCTAGGGGTTTTATTGGGCTTTAGTAGGGATGTCACCAACGCTTCCCTCATTGAGGGGGGTAGAGTACCAGCCTCCAGAGATTCCTCATAAACCTCTTTAAAAGGACTGGCGCCATGATATCGATATAAGTTTTATAGAATTCGGCAGGAATGCAGTCTAGTCCAGGTGCCTTGCCATTTTTTAATTGCATAATCGCTTCCCTAATTTCATCCAATTCAAAAGGCAGGCTAAGGAATTCTCTTTGCGTGTTGCTAAGCCAACCCAGTGTTATATCTCCCAGAAAGTCACCGAGTTCCACTGTTTCGTGGTGGTGTGTGGTGTATAAGGTCTCGTAGTATGCGGTGAATGTGGACAGTATATCCAGTGTATCTCTATGCATTGTCCCTTCTGGGCTTTCAATTTCTAATATATGTGTCGTGAACCTGGGGCCTCTCGTCGCTTCAGCCAATGCCTTTCCTGGCCGTTCCCCTTCACCGTACTTTTGAGCCACCCAGTATTTACTCTGGAATTTCACCTCTCTGGCAGCAGTCTGTTCGTATTCCGTCAATTTCTCTCGGAACTCTGCTTGCACCTGCCCTTTCTCTCCTTTACCCATTCTGACCTCTATCCTCTTCAGATCCTGTTCCAACTTGGATTGTACGCCGTATATCTCGAAGTACTCCGAAACTTTTTGAGATGCAATACCCTCTAATAGTGACTTTGAAAGCCTCCCATATTATCTCAACATTATCAACTGATCCCTTGTTTCTCACAAAGAAGTCCCTTATTTCCTCTCCTATCTCGGCCTGAAAGACCGCGTCCAGCAGAGCATGGGGCTGCAGTCGCCAGCGTGGCCTGGGAGTGCCATATCCCAGTGGTGTGAGCGCCAACCTCACAGGGCAATGATCTGAGAACGTCCTGGCTGGGTGAGTTACATTACGTATAGCGTCTCCCAGCCCTCTCGAGACAAGACAATAATCAAGGCGTGCCCATGTGCCTGTCGTAAAATGTGTACCTCCTTCAAATGTGGGTGAACGTACCGCCAACTATCCACCATTATTCATTACCAACCACAGGGGCAGCCCAACACACCTGAACCAGGGGCAGTCAGTGAATAATACTAACAATAGTTCAAGAAGCAATTTGCTCAAAAATACACTATTTACAAAACAATTTCAAAATTATAAACACCCTAAATAAGAAATGACATGAAGAAAAAGGAGATAAAGTAATACCCATATGCAAGGAAATATTAGAAAAATATAACAAATTTATTACATTTAATGAATACTAAAACAGTTAAAACAATGACTCAATACAGTGTGCTGGTACACAAACAATATATATTACAAACCAGACACGTGGCAGACGAAAAAATACACGTCACAAAGGGGAAAGAAACAACATATAACAAAATAATGTGTCCTTCATCAATTTTATGGCCACATATACGTCGACGGCGTTTCGACCACTGTAAAATTACACGGTCATCATCAGGACTGAGAATTCGTTTGAGCGTCCAAAATTCTGTATCGTATAAAAAACATATGGGTCACCTTTAAAAAATTTTTTTTAAATTACACTCCCTCTATCAAAGAAAGGGGGGGAAAAACCAGAAAAAAGAAAGAAATTAACACCAAAGGCACTCGTGAAAAACAAAGTAATAAAGAACAGAAGTAAGAAACTGTTTCCCACACCCTAAAGAAAATTCAGAAATTACCATCACCAAACGATCAATAGTAAATATAAAAATCACCTATTTCAAGAAATAGTCCAACCCTGTATTACTTGCATGGATTGGAACAATATTTCACACTAGAATGAAAAAGATAAATCTTTATAAAAATGAGTTCTACGTATCAAAGAACTCGAACAAACCATCCTGATTAATCAGTCACTTACTTAAAATAGACAATGGGCGGGCACGATGTAGAACCGTCCATGAATATAAACTTTCAGACTGGCAATCTTTGTCCACACAATTTAGCAGATCATGCCAGTAAACAGGCGAACAAATCACCAATGCACTTCAATGCCACAGAGGACTAGAGAAATAAAGGGACAAGAGAACATATCCTAAGTATGCAGAGGTAGAACCTAAATTTCTGATGTATAATGCCAGTCACAAACATCTATATGTATTGGGGCGTGTATATATAGTATGTCAAACAATCCATACAGGGACACAGAACAACCATCACCAAATTCCCAAACCGACGGTAAAATACCATCTTGGCTAGCATATCTAATATCCATTTCCCAAATTCATAAAGGCTCTACTCCTACGAGAACACAACTGCCTGAGCCCGATAGCATGACCACGTCTCCCGCCAACCACTGGGCGATGAAAAAATGTAGTATACACAGGTTCAGACAGCTGCATAAACACACTATTACCCGAACCATATACCACACAGCCACCATTAGCTGTAAAGGCAGCTTACAAAAAGTCGATTTAAACTAATTTAAACCTAAAACCAAAACAAATGCTGCACAACTCAACTTACTAAAAACGTCCATACTGCGGCAGCCAAATCCGGAGGCCATTCCATACTTAAGCTACTGTAGACCTAAAACTCGAAACAAATGCTGCACGCCTCAACTTACCCGGAGCGTCCCTCCTGCGGTAGCAAATTCCGAAAGCCGTTCCGTGCTTACTGCAAACGCTATAAATAGCGTTTAAAAACCCGCGCAATTAGTTCAAAAAACACTAATGACGGACTGTCAAATGTAACCTGATCTTGACAGCAAACACCAACGGGCGCCATCTTAGAGTGGTCCAACCGTATGGATAAATATCCATCGTCCCAGGAGATTTACTTATTGTGACAACAGTATTTTGATAAATTAACCATGCCTCATCTGAAAATAAACTAAACTCCTTAGAGGCACACCCAAATCATATCACTGTGTTACAACCATATAGAGTCCATACCGATATCGATTACGGACTGTAGTGTGTTTCACAGGTTTAACACCGGGCGCCATCTTTGTGAGGTCAAAATATATAACTATTGACCAAGCGCGTGTTTACAGACAATTTGCTCGATTTAAACAATACCCTACTAGAATGACGGGACATAGTCCATACCCGTACCGATTGCGGACTATAATGTGTTTCACGGGTTTAGCAACGGGCGCCATCTTTATAAGGTCAAAATGTATAACTAATGACCAAGTGCGTGTTTACAGGCAATTTGCTCGATTTAAACATCAATACCCTAATAGAATGACGGGACATAGTCTACATCCAACTCTAACACCAAATGCAGATGAAAACAAATACTATGTACATACCTACTACAAAAAATGAATCAAAGAAAGAAAAAGGGGAGAAAAAGAGAAGAAAAAAGAATTTTCTTTTGAAAAGCAGCTCAGTTACAACAATAAAATTAAATGGCCCTCGCAATTTAGAGGGCAAACCATAATTGAATTATGTCCATACCAACAAAGTGATTCACATTAAACTAAATTAATACATTGGTAAACATTCACTTTGTCATTGTATCAAACTAATGTCATTACAAACATTCACATTATGATATCACGAAAAAACAATTTCAGTTTCATTAAGAATGATGGTTTATCTACATAACCAAACCCAAATTCTTCTTCGTCTTAAATACAGTACACAGTCATACTACATATATAATTACGCAATTGCAGTTATTGTATAAAGACAGAATTCATAATCACAGAAACACAGATCACTGTATTCAATTTTATGTTCATACATGTTAGATTTTTAATAAAAGGTGAACCAATAAAGATAGACTAATCTGCTATATAGTGGTTCAATGTGCGATACACAGAGTACCCACACTACCAAGCAGGCAATACATAGTTCCTTCTCAATCCTTCAACTAAATCTTACAGAATGACATTATGACATTCCTCCATGGAATTTAGGCCTTTGTTAATACTGTCACAACGGAGTATCCATCGACATTCACTTTTATTCAGAATATTAGTAATACTCCCTCCCCTTGGAGGAATCCGTATCACCTCAATAACCTGCCACCGCATATCGGTCGGGGCATGATTATATTCCAAAAAAATGGGACACCAAATGTGCATTCTCAGTTTTGCAGCGAATTCGACTTTTATGCTGCCCAAGACGAGTTTATCTTTTGAGTCGTCTGCCCCACATAAATGAGGTCACATGGACACGAAATTGCATACACAACTATGTGTGTTGCAATTGGTATAATCTCGCAAATCATGACAAATATTTCCATGGACAAATTGTTTAGTATTCAGGCTGGAACCACACATGAGACATCCCCCACATTTATAATGTCCTACAAGTTTATTCAGACCCCAAATAGATGTCAAATTGGGAGGTTCAGTTCGGGGTAGTACAGCACGGACCAAATGGTCTCTGAGATTTTGACCCCTTTTGTAGGAAAATTGGGGTTGTTCCTGTGTGATTCCAGTCGATATAACCAATGGCCAATGTTTTTTAATAATGGCTGAAATTGCATTACTTTTTGTCCCAAAGGTGGTAACACATGGGATACGATTGGTTTGTTTTTTTATCTTAGGAGTTAGCAAAAACTCACGATGATTATACCATGCTCTTTTCATGGACCTCTTGATCAATTTCCTTGGATAACCACGTAGCCTGAGTTTTTCTGCCTCACAAAAATAGTCCTCCTTAAAGAAACAATTTCTGCGAATACGCAGAAACTGCCCAAAGGGCAATCCATCCCTCAAACCTCTCGGATGGTTACTTGAATATTCCAGCAATGTATTACGTGCTGTAGGTTTAGTAAATAGCTTCGTCGTCAGTCTGCTTTCATGGGGAAAAATTGTTAAGTCCAAAAAAATCAACCTGAACTTTGCTAGCATTAGAGGTGAACTTCAAATCAGAAGAACACGAATTGAGCCACCTTAAACATAAAGATAGATCTGAACTTGTACCAGTCCAAATGAAAAAAATATCAATATAGCGTCGCCAATGGCGTACGCTATCAAAAAAGGATTTTTACTAGAGTCATAAATAAAAGTCTGTTCAAAATTATCCACAAACAATATAGCAAAATTGGGGGCATAAGAAGCCCCCATAGAAGTGCCCTTCACCTGTAAATAATATTGTCCGTCAAACTCAAGTAATTCCGTGTTAGTGAAATTGTCAAAAGTTCCACAATAAAATCAGTGGGAACCAACACCGGAGCCGGACGTGTATCCAAGACTTTTCTGATCACCTCAATGCCTTCCAATTGAGGAATGTTGGTATATAAGGACTCAAGGTCCAAACATACCAACAATTCAGAATCGGGGCAAAATTGCATTACTTCCAGTTGTGAAATAATGTCACCACTATCACGCACATAACTGCGAGTACAAGTTGCAAAATCCTTAAGAAAAATGTCAATGTATTTGCAAAGTGGTTCCAAGACCGACCCACAGCCAGAGACTATGGGTCGGCCAGGTGGATTCACCAAATCCTTATGGACTTTCGGAAGGGTATAAAGAACAGGAGTCCTTGGAGTTTTGGAATTAAGAAAGGAAAATTCTTTATCACCAAGATACCCTTCGGATTTGGCAATCGATGTCACAGTACCAACCAATTTCTGAATTTCAAATAAAGGATTAGTTCTCAGAACCTGATAGTGATTCACATTGTCAAGTTGTCGTTTGACTTCCAATTTATATTTGTCCATGGATTGTACAACAATCCCCCCACCCTTATCCGCGGGTTTTATAATAACTTCCTGATTCTGCTTGAGCGTTTTCAAAGCTTGTCGCTCCATCAGGGAAATATTATAGGGGATATATTCAAAAACTTTATTCAGAGCTGAAACTTCTTTTAAAACCACTGACTCAAACGCCAACAATTCAATGGGCATTTTATTTGTGGGAGGATTAAAAACAGACGGAGGCCGTAATCCAGAAGGATTAAAGACCTCGTTCGTAATTTTGTTCATAAAGAATGCTTTCAAACATAATTTCCGAAAAAATTGAAGCAATTCCAATTGAGTCTCAAACAAGTTCTCTCTGTTGGAACAAAGCTTAAACCTTTAGTCAAAAGGGAAACCTCAGCCGAGGATAGCAAATGATTGGATAAATTAAAGATTGGGATAGTATCAGATATGATGGTAGAATCAGAGAGTTCTACTGCGGAGGCCCCCACTTGTAAAACTTCCTGCGTGTCTGTCTCTCCCCTGCTTGAAAATTCCAGTGTTGTTGAGGAGGTCTGGTTCTCACTTTCCCCCTCCCCCGTCTCCTTTTTCTTTATGTCATTTCTTATTTAGGGTGTTTATAATTTTGAAATTGTTTTGTAAACTATCCACCAGGCCGCCTTCCTCCACTATACCCCGCAATGCCTCTTGGGACTTATTATAATGGTGCATATTTGGATTGGACCTATCCTGTTCCGGGTTAAGGGCCACGTTAAAATCTCCACCCCAGATGACGTGTGGAGCCCACGTCCAATATCTGCCCCCATAACATGGTGAAAAAGTCTGGGGCGTCAACATTGGGGCCATAGCAATTGACCAGCGTGACTGAGTCTCTACCAAGCCTGCCCCAGGCCAGTACGTATCTCCCTTGTGAATCTTCTATCGCTCCCGCCAATACAAAGGGTGCCTGTTTTTTTATCAGTATGGCAGTGCCTCTCGCATAGGAGGAGTATGATGAAAAGTCGCGTGCTAGCCCATTTACTGGCGAACGGGTTTACAGCCCTTGGGTCTATGTGGGTCTCCTGGAGCATAGCCAGTTGCACCCGTTGTCTGTCCAAGTATGCCAGAACCTGTCTCCTCTTTCGCTGATCCCCCAGGCCCCTGACATTCCAGGACAAGATTGTCAGTGTGGAGTTGTCACCCGCAGCCATCGCATTGTCTTATAACAAGAAGCATAACTTCTGATGTATCAGTTATGTGAAAAATTTGCCCATTTAAACACTCATCGACTCCATATGTAGTGTGCCTGTCTACTGTAACAATCAAATGCATTTCCCGCGGCTGCCCCCCTCCCAACTCCCGTGGCATCCCAATCATGCCAGAAACTGTCAGCTCGTCCCCGTTCCCTAGCCCTACATCCCCACCCCCTCCCACTGAAGCAGCCCTAACCTGCCAGAAGTGTGCTCCCACCCCCCCTACCCCAACCAATAAGAACGAATACAACTATCCAAACTGCTACTTTGACGTACATATATGAATCATCAATGGGGGGGGGGGGGGGAGTACCCGTTGGGGGATTACCGTAGGTGCCAGCACAGTTACCCCCACCCGTTGGGTCAACTAGGGATGGAGTGTGTGGACACCAAGGGGCGGAGGGTGCCCGGCGTGACATATAGGAAATGGCTCATAAAGGAGAACAGAAATTAGAGAAGGTGAGTCAATTGGTCTACCTTCCTCCGTATCCGCGGAGCTTGCAGCCTCAGCTCAGCCAGCCGCCGATCAGTTTCTATGTTTCTTATGTCCCAGTAAGTTCAAGACTTGGGTGATGTATTCATTACGCACTTTCTTCTACTCCCGCCGATGCAGACTGCTGAGATGATGCTGACGGTCCAGTGTCATGATTCACTCGTTTCAGGTGCTTTAAGAACTCCTCCACCTGCTGTGGTTTAGTAAAGAATCTCTCTTTACCTTGGTGGGTAACCCTAAGGCGTGCCGGATATAATAATGCATAGTCAATTTGGGCCCGTCGCAGCTTGGAAATTTATGGAAGTCAAAAACGTCTTTCTTCCTGAACGGTAGGAGTGAAGTCAGGAAAGATGGAGAACGTATTGCCATCATATGTCATCTGTTGTATGCTTCTCGCCGTGCGGAGTGCAACGTCCCGGTCCCTATAATTCAAAAGACGCGCTATGATAGGGCGTGGTGTGCTTCCCGGCGGCGGGCGCGGCCCCAGCGATCGATGTGCCCGCTCCACTATGAATTGATTGGAAAAGACTTCTGCCCCAATCGTCGAGAGCAACAATTTTTCCACTTATTCCTCCATTCTTCCTGTATTGGTCGACTCAGGGATGCCAAGAATGCGTATGTTGTTGCGCCTGCTGCGCGCCTCCAAGTCTTCATTCTTTGCGGCAATGATTTTTAGAAGCTTATCCATTTGGGCAATCTGTGTTGTTACCTGGGACGTAGTGTCTTCATTATCAGAGATACGGCGCTCAGCTTCTTTAATGCGGTCCTCGTGCCCTTCAAGTTTATGTGCAATGGCGTCCATGCGCGTGGACATGCTATCCACTTTGTCTACTATAGTAGCGAAGCCTTGCCGAACTTCCTGCAGGATACTTTGTACCTCTGTAGATAGCGCGTTAACGTTTCCTTGGGCGCTCTCCTCCTTGTCAACTTCCTGATCATCCGTTGTGTTGCGGGTGCTTCTTTTAGTGGTGTCAAATGAAAGTTTGGGTTGGCGATTATCTGGCTTCCCCATGTTGGCCCCTTAATACGATCTGTCAGTGTCCCCGTAGTTTTACGGTGTACCGTTCACAGGGTGGCTGCAGTCTCGGACGACCCAGATCACGGTATGCCAAGGCAATACTATGCTAGTATCCAACACTTTGCCTGCCAAGCTCGTGTATGGTAGCGGACGTGACATGAGCTCCGGAATTCTGTTTTTGCTGGTTCGCTGACACTACCAGTGTTATCTGCAGAGGCCTATCTCAGTATCAATGCTCTGTGGCCTTTATTGGTTGAGTGATGCAATGGCTTGGGGCTTAAGGCAGTGGCATCGCCTGTCGCGTGTGTACACTGTTAATAGGGCCACCAGTTGGAGGGGTAATCCTTGCACCCGCAGCACTCCCGTTATGCGGATGAAGTCCCGCCCTGCTTATATCTGTGTGTTGTTTTCGCCTTTACACAGGTCTATGGGGTGCGAGACGATACGCGAGTCCATCAGCGCAGTTCCAGTGAAGAGGAGCGCAATGGTTCAGCAGGTGTTTTTTTGCGCCCTGTGAGTAAATCTGAGAGAACAGTTAATGCAGCGTGTGGAGTCGCTGTCCTTCCTTCTTCTTGCTGTGTATTGCACACCATTAGAATTGGAAGCTCTGCATGCAGGCAGGCACTAGGTCTTCCGAGTGAAAGGGCTCGATGTGCGCACGGTGCTAAGAGCCAAGGGGGCCTGCCCCAAGGGGCCTATCCCAAGGCAGCCCTTCAATCCGCTGAGGCGCAGCGCCCGCGTCTATCAGCGGCTCCGTGCCCGAAGGGTAACTCGCTGGGGGAGCGCCGGCCGCTACGATATCCGCCCCGCTGATCGCCTATTTGCTCATGGCGTGCCCACGCTCCGCCGTCTCAATCTCAACCCCCGTACACCACTCCGTTCTAAAGCCTCGTCAGCCGCTCCAGTCCCGCATTAAACTAGCACTCGCAGGGGGTGTTGCGGTAATTGTGCGCCTGCCGCCTTTCTCTTCTTCACCGCCCTTCACACCCGCAAGGGTTTTTGGCTCCGGCGGCGCAGAGAAGCAGTCTCACCCGTGTTGTCCTGCTGTGAGCAGACTCCGGTGCAAGCGGCGTAGTCCGCTTATTGTTCGCAAGCAATGCTGATGGGTCCAGGCGCCTCGTGGTGATCCCCGGGCTTGCGTGAAGACGGCAGCAGCTCCCGGGCACCGCGCTCGCTTCTTCCTTCCGCGATGTCACCGTTTCATCAGCATATCTCGGGCATGGAGACTCCGATCCGGCCGAACTTCGCACCGGAGCCGCAGCAGACCGCCAGCTGCCTCGGAGGTCAGTTTAAGTCGAGTTTATGGCCATTTAGGAGGATAATTTTAGGATCTTGAATGCCAGGCAGCAAGAGCCTCACTATAGTGCGGCCATTTTGCGTGTGCGCCACCTAGCGCCCCCAACTTGCTATTTCTACAGTGTCTACTGTAGGTCTGCAGGGTGTAACAAGGAACCAGGTGTTCTAGAACAACAAAATGCACATTTAGCCTCTCTGCTCACTAACGCCAGGAAAATCGTGGGGGGTGACTTTAATTGCCAATTTGAACCATTGAGTGTAGAGCTTCCATCTCGCTCGGCAGATGAGGATGAGTTATGGACATACCTGGAGGATATGATAGTTAAGCCACGACAGGATAGTGACCATAATGCCTAGGCTCTCAAGCTTAACTTATATATTAAAGGCCAATTTGATGACACAGGAGAGCCACTAGATAGATGATTGAGAGTTACCAGCAACAAACATAAGGGTCAAATGGAGTAGTATGGAGATCTCACAGGAGACCATTAGCCAGTTATATGGCTTGGTGGCTGATACCTTGGAGGGGATGGTGTCTCTGCCCTTGACAGGTTTGATAAATTGAGAAACCTTTTCTGTGTTGTGGCAGGGGGAAAGGTCAAGAGGAAGCGTCCACCAACCTGAAACAACAAATTCTGCAGAGATGCCAAGGCCAATCTGGTCACAGCCATTAAAGCACAAGATAGAGCCCAGATACAAGCAGCAAGGAGGGCCCACAAAAAGGCTCTCTACCCTGCTAAAAAGGATTGGGTGCGGGGAAGGCGAGAGAGGCTCTTAGTAGCTGCCAAGCATAAAGATCACCATGCCTTTTGGAATCCGGTGTCTTCTGGTAGCAGGGAAGGGTACAGTTCCATCTAAACCAACATCCAAGCCAGTGACTGGGTAGCCCACTTTTCCAGCCTATATGTACAGCCAGAAAACTGACTGCTGCTTCTAGTGACCCAAGCAGACAGGGGGCTCTGGGACAACCAAAAACGAGTACAAGGGAGGTGGAAGCAAGTAGTCAGAAGACCCCGACTGACATCTTTATCCCTGGCCCAAACTACATTGGTCACAAAATTTTATCCCAGTGAATATCTCTAGCCATTAAGGGTATTGGACCCCATAAAGCGCTGGGATTGGCCAAAATCCCTGGGGATCGATTCAAGAGTAATATTGGCATATGGAGTGCCTACTTTTCAATGCTGTTTACTGCCTTATTGAACAGGGCACCACTGCCCCGGATGTGGGCTGGGCCTGCAGTTATACCTATATACAAAAAGGGTCCACGTGAAATGCCAGCCAAATACAGACCCATTAGTCTTCTTGATAGCTCACAAAAGCTATTTAGTAGAGTTATACTTGGTAGACTAGAGGAATGGCTGGCAGAAAATTACATTATGTCCCTACTGCAGTCGTGCTTTCGGAATCCACAAGTACGTTTAACAAGGTATTCAGTCTCCTGACGTTATACTGGAAAGTGGTCATTCTGTGGGGCGGTCGCCTGTATGTCCTATTTGTGGACCTTCATTCTGCCTTTGATCTAGTACGCAGACCGACCCTTTGCGGGTCCTGCAAGAGACAGGTGGGGGCAAGTTACCTACGGGATATCATTGTGAGGCTGCTTAATAACAACAATTCGCAGGCCAGGTGCAGTCAGGCTGGTGAGTTGACAGAGCCGTTCCCTGTACGTATAGGGGTAAGGCAAGGTTGCATACTTGCCCCAAAGATAGTCTCACTCTACATCAATGGTCTTATTAATTTCTTAGAACAGAGTGGTAACGACGCTCCAAAGTTGGCCCTCATGTTTACCGATGACACCCTTCTCCTCTCTAGGTCTCCCTTGGGCCTGCAAAAGCTCCTTGATCACTTTCAGAAATTCTGTATAGGGCAGGTCCTAGAAATAAATTTAAGACTAAGTAAATGATATTGAACCAAGGGCATTCGACCAGGGCTAACCTGACATTAGCAGGGATTCTCCTCGAGAGAGTGCATACTTTTACCTATCCGAGCCTTACATCAAGCAAACATCTGGGGTTGCAGGCACACGTTACGCAATGCAGGTTAAAACTTTAACAGATTATAGGAGAAATAAGCAAGCTGATACACAGCCCTCAGTTTCGACATGCACAGCCGTCCTTGTAGGTATATCAACACCAAGCCCTGGGGACGGCTACCTATGGAGCAGAGTTGTGGGGTCATCTAGATGCTTCTACTTTAGAATCAGTGGAGAACCGATTCATGCATCTATTGGTCAGCATCTTCATTAGTACTCCCCATTAGACCTGGTCTAGGGGTGAGAGCCCTATCAGAAAACAAAAGACACACAATTGATGGACGGAATGCAGAACAAATCAAAAACATTCACCCCCAGTCAAGAGATCTGGGTTAAATCCATCATTCTTTTGCTCACCATGCCACCCCAGTTTAGACCTGGCCATATGCAAATCAGTCTTGACCCTGTGCCTCATGGGAACAGTCCAGCCCGAACTGCCAAGCCAGGTCCTCCCTGGACCGGAAACAAGCATCCTAGGACCGGTTTCGGGGTTTCACCCCTCTTCAGCCAGGATAGCTTGATTCCAGTGGCACAGTGAGCCCAGGACCCACGTCTGGGCATACCTGGCGCACTTAGGGCGAGAAAGCAAAAGACACACAAAAAACAGCCAATTCTCTACTGGAGGAGGATCTGGGCTACCCCAGACATCCACCCATATCGTGAAGACTACAAGAAATACTTAGTCTTGTGGGCGTTTATAACATCCCCTGGATCAAGTATGTGAAAGCCACCCTGGGAGAGATAGGGTTGGCAACTTTGTGGAGTACCCCAAGAGAGGCAAGGTTGATACCCAAGTACAGCATTAAATCAGCCTACTGGCAGTATAAAGATTCTCTAATATACTCAGGGGCAAGCCAAGGTACATTGACTGATGTTTTTTCATAATTAAAGACTCCTATATTAGAGAAGATTTTTTGGATGTGATAGAGCCCTCCTTAGCTAGGTGCTTATACTTGCTATTTCGCTATGGGACTCTACCCCTTCACTAATTTACTGCAAAAACCAGAGACCGGACGATCAGCGGTGCCCCTGAAGAGACCCTAAATCACGTATTGTTTTTTTGCCCGGCCTACAAGATCAGCAGGCACTGCTGGATACTTCAGATGTGTCTAAACTTGGGTATCAGAGAGTACAATGTTGCATCTAGGATGTTCAAAACAGATTCGAGCACGCCACTGATTTTTGCATTCATTCGATTTTGGATGACTACGTGGAGAGGCAGGGCAAAGATATGTGCCTCCCCTGAGAACTAAACTATCGTTGCTGTCCAGACATGTGAGATAGCATTAGCATAATTTGTATCATTATTCTTAATATGCGTTCAGATGACCCAGAATTAGATTGGCTTCTTCAAGCTTATTAACTAAATATAAACATATTTTTAAAGTTTCTTTGCTGCATACAAGACTATTGTTCAAAGGCGGTTTTAAACCAGGAGTCTTAGCCCCATGTTTTTATTGTATTGAATCAGTGTGTTTTACTTATTTTAGTGTTCTATGTGCCTTTATGGCCGTGGACCTGAAACAAAGGACTTTGAACTGAACTGAACATATGTTGCTTGTTAGGAAATGCAAATGTATATCCCCTTATCTGCTGCAGTCTGAAAGGAGCATCCAGCAGACAGGCACATCTGGCACCATGCCTTATGTACACTCTGTTCCACATTTTAGCCAGTGTAGAAAGAGTAATAAAATGCCCTGTTTTTTCAAATGAAATCCGTATCTCATTTGTATCCTGCAAAAGTCCTGCTTATGCTGCATTTTGTAGCCAAGACAATTAATTTAAAATATATATTTTTGTTCATATTGGCAATGGCTCACCGATGCTAAAAGCAGGGATGACTAAGCCTGGACGAACTTTTAATCACACCAGAGTAAAAGGAGGAATTTCACTAATTACGCATTACTCTTGTGATGCAAAATTACAGAAACTACATCAACTTGAGTAATTAAGAGTAATTTGGGTAAACAATCCTACTGCAGGAGCACAGGAACAACAAACTAAGAGGGATTGAGTGGCTGCTGGGTACTGCTGTTCGTGTTCTAGGGGCCGTCAGCATAGCTCGTGGGTGGGGGGTCTTGGGGGGTGCCGCGGGGAGGGGTGTCACGGTGAGTGTCGCAGGGGAGGGGTGTCGCAGGGGAGGGGGTATTGCAGGGGAGGGGGAGCGGGGTTTAGAATTTAAAAATTTACCTCGAGGCCAGGTCACACGTCTTCTGTGCTCCAGCTCTCCTGAGTCCGCTTCCAGGAACAGGGAGCAGGGAGCCAGGCTCCCTCCCCTAAGCCAATCACAACACTGCAGTGCAGAGTTGTGATTGGTCTGAGCGCTGTGACATGGAGCTCAGCCAGGGGCTGTAGGGGTAGGCATGTTCTCCATGCAGGCTGTAAGGCAGCTTGCATGAAGCACAGGGAAGTGCCCATGACTGCTTTGGGCTGCCCGATGGGGCCGACCAAACAATCATTGCACACTTGAGTGGGCAAACCACTCCGCACCTGCCCAGCTCAGAGAGCAGAGCAGCCCCACCCACCCGACCGCAGCAAAGGAAACATAACATAACTGAAAGTTATTATCATGTTAGGTTTCTTCTTCTCGCACTGCTTGAAATCAGTGGGGCGACACTCCTCCACCAAAGCGGAGGAGCCGCCACTGTCGTGTTCCTGTAGCATTTAGTGCCATTTTCTTCGCACAAAATGCATACTCTGACCCATTTTGGATGCAAGGGTGCAATTCTAAATGCTGTCTTGCGCTTCTCATGTAACTATGCATAATTACAAGTAATTTTGTGGTAATTACAAGTAATTACGCTAGAGAAAATGGCACCAGTTGTGCCCACCCCTAGAGAGAACATGTTGCCTTAAGGTATCTGCCTCAATGATGGTGTCTTCCTAAGTACTTTATTTCTGTGCATGTCAAATTCCCGTACGGCACACTCCATTTGTAAATAAAAGAAAGTACTTCCGCGCACAAATGCAATGGGCAAATTAACACGTTTTTGTAGACAGCGGGCACACAACTACGCTGAGTTACAGTAAATATTTTTTTTTAATGAGATTGTCAGGGAAAATCAGGTTCTTTCTACTTACCCTGTAAACCTGAGCAGTGGGTGGAAACATGAAAAGGAGTGAGGAAATGGGGGAGGGTTTGAGGTTTAGCAACAGAGAAAGTGACCTAAAAAGAAACAAAGTATGCAAAATGCAAGTAGATTAGAGTAGCCCATGGCAACCAATACTCCTCTCAAACACACAACTGTACTCTGAAGTATAAAGGTAATGATAGGAAGGTGAGGGTGCTTGGAATAGAAAATGGCAGTACATACCTTATGACTGCCCTCCTCCCATCTGTGCTGCTGCCAGAGAAAACCAAACATATATTTTGGCTTGTCTAAGACACTTTAACGGCATTACAGTGACATGTGCGTGTCCCTGGAAGTTCAAGCTCCATCCAATCGTAAACTTGATACTTTATGCATGTTAGTGAGCCTTCTCTAGGTCTGCTGACTCAGGCAGCTGGAAAAACAAGCAAAATGTAATCATAGTTGCAGCTGTGTGGACGACAAAAACCTTATTTGTGGAAGCACACAACTTCTGTGCAATCAAAACATGTACTCCTGGCTACCAATATGTGGGCAGAGCCAAAGCCCCTCTCCTGGCAGTGCTTCTTAACGCCCTTTTTCAGTTTTTTCACATAATGTCTGGCGACAGTTGCATTGTCAAGCCAGATCCCAAAAAAATGCTCAACTCAATATCAGTGAATTTATCTGCTGCTGAAGAAGTAAAGTCTGCATTTCCCTGTCAGGAATCAACCGACTGAATTATTTTACCTGCCTTTTAGCGAAAGGCATAGAAGGGTAAATGGTGAAAAGGCACAAGCATGTAAAATGCGGGAAGGCAAGCAAACCAGGGGATGGCACAGATGTACATTTCAAAAATAGTGGGCGCGATTCTCAAAGGTAAACTGAGATTAAAGTCTAACTTTACGACTTTTGGTATTCACAAAGGGCATTTACGAGTAGTAAAGTTAGACTTTGTCTCAGTTTAACTTAAGTTTTGGTCTTAATTTTAACTAAGACTGGGCTTTTGGTCTCAGTTAAACTTAAGACCATAATGTAAGTTAAACTGAGGCAAAAGTCTAACTTTACTACTAGCAAATGCCCTTTGTGAATACCGAAAGTAGTAAAGTTAGACTTTCGTCTTAGTTAACTTGTGTGAATCGGGCCCTTTGTGTATTCAGACAAGGAATGGTAAAAAAGCTAGAAAGACTCAGATGATTAAACTGCAGCAAGGAGAAGGGATGCAAATTATGGTAAAACAGCTTGTAAAATGCTATTAGGCACATAAATATAAACAACCCATTGGTAAAGCCAAAGGGTCTAGATTTAGGGGTCGATTCCGATCTCGGCCGGAAGCACACCTAACAGTATTCGTCCGGAAAAAAACCCAGCAGAGTGCGTGTTTCCCGACCGATCCGAACACTCGTCCGAACGAACAAGTACGATGCGCATAACAACCAAGATTCCGAGCAAGCCGTACTTACCCAATACAGCTCCTGTTCCCCGCCCGAGCCGGATCCGTAAACGCCGAATCGAGTCGTACGGAAGCAAATACACAGCACCTTCCGGCCAGACGAGTACGATGCGCATTCCGTACGCGCCGAACCAGTCGCTACGTACGGGACGTTTGAGCATCCGGGTGAGCCGTACATAAGCTCCGTTTCGCACCACAAGATGATCCACGGCTACGAGACGAACAAGCCTGCTACGAGTACGAGTCGAAGACACGAGAAACCCGAACGAGACGATCCAAGCATGGTCCTACCTATACTCTACATCTATTACCGGGACCGGCACGGACGCGTACGGCGCAGACGGTAAGTCAAACACCAACAACACAAACAAACGACACGTACCCGAAATATGTCTCACACACATAGGGATGCACAAATGACGTACACTAGCAACAGCAGAACCATAGGGGTGGGATGGCCATCACCAATGCCATACACACCCATAGGGGGATGGATGCCTACCACCAACACCACCCTACCACCACCCCTAATCAGGGGGGGCTGGATGCCTGCCACTACCACCTCCCCACTCAGGGGGGGCTGGATGCCTGCCACTAACACCACCCCTACTCAGGGGGGGCTGGATGCCTGCCACTACCACCACCCCTACTCATGGGGGCCTGGATGCCTGTCACTACTACCATCCCCACCCTTAGGGGGATGGATACCTACCACTACCACCACCCCTACTCAGGGGGCCTGGATGCCTACCACTACCACCACCCCTACTCAGGGGGCCTGGATGCCTACCACTACCACCACCCCTACTCAGGGGGCCTGGATGCCTACCACTACCACCACCCCTACTCAGGGGGCCTGGATGCCTACCACTACCACCCCCACTCAGGGGGGCTGGATGCCTACCACTACCACCACCCCTACTCAGGGGGGCCTGGATGCCTACCACTATCACCACCCCCACTCAGGGGGGGCTGGATGCCTGCCACTAACACCACCCCTACTCAGGGGGGGCTGGATGCCTGCCACTACCACCACCCCTACTCATGGGGGCCTGGATGCCTGTCACTACTACCATCCCCACCCTTAGGGGGATGGATGCCTACCACCACCACCACTCCTACTCAGGGGGGGGCTGGATGCCTGCCACTACCACCACCCCTACTCATGGGGGCCTGGATGCCTGTCACTACCATCCCCACCCTTAGGGGGATGGATGCCTACCACTACCACCACCCCTTCTCAGGGGGGCCTGGATGCCTGCCACTACCACCACCCCTACTCAGGGGGGCCTGGATGCCTGCCACTACCACCACCCCTACTCAGGGGGGGCTGGATGCCTGCCACCACCCCTACTCAGGGGGGGTTGGATGCCTGCCACTACCACCACCCCTACTCAGGGGGGGCTGGATGCCTGCCACTACCACCATCCCCACCCTTAGGGGGATGGATGCCTACCACTACCACCACCCCTACTCAGGGGGGCCTGGATGCCTACCACTACCACCACCCCTACTCAGGGGGGGGCTGGATGCCTACCACTACCACCACCCCTACTCAGGGGGGGGCTGGATGCCTACCACTACCACCACCCCTACTCAGGGGGGGGCTGGATGCCTACCACTACCACCAACCCTACTCAGGGGGCTGGATGCCTACCACTACCACCAACCCTACTCAGGGGGGCTGGATGCCTACCACTACCACCAACCCTACTCAGGGGGGCTGGATGCCTACCACTACCACCAACCCTACTCAGGGGGGGCTGGATGCCTACCACTACCACCAACCCTACTCAGGGGGGGGGCTGGATGCCTACCACTACCACCACCCCTACGCAGGGGGGGCTGGATGCCTGCCACTACCACCACCCCTACGCAGGGGGGGCTGGATGCCTGCCACTACCACCACCCCTACTCATGGGGGCCTGGATGCCCGTCACTACTACCATTCCCCACCCTTAGGGGGATGGATGGCTACCACTACCACCACACCTACTCAGGGGGGGCTGGATGCCTGCCACTACCACCACCCTTACTCATGGGGGCCTGGATGCCTGTCACTACTACCATCCCCACTCATAGGGGGATGGATGCCTACCACTACCACCACCCCTACTCAGGGGGCCTGGATGCCTACCACTACCACCACCCCTACTCAGGGGGCCTGGATGCCTACCACTACCACCACCCCTACTCAGGGGGCTGGATGCCTGCCACTACCACCACCCCTACTCAGGGGGCCTGGATGCCTGTCACTACTACCAACCCCACTCATAGGGGATGGATGCCTACCACTACCCCTACTCAGGGGGGGCTGGATGCCTGTCACTACCACCACCCCACTCAGGGGGGGCTGGATGCCTGCCACTACCACCACCCCTACTCAGGGGGGGCTGGATGCCTGCCACTACCACCACCCCTACTCAGGGGGGGCTGGATGCCTGCCACTACCACCACCCCTACTCAGGGGGGGTTGGATGCCTGCCACTACCACCACCCCTACTCAGGGGGGGCTGGATGCCTGCCACTACCACCACCCCTACTCAGGGAGGGCTGGATGCCTGCCACTACCACCACCCCTACTCATGGGGGCCTGGATGCCTGTCACTACTACCATCCCCACCCTTAGGGGGATGAATGCCTACCACTACCACCACCACTACTACTCAGGGGGGCCTGGATGCCTACCACTACCACCACCCCTACTCAGGGGGGGCTGGATGCCTGCCACAACCACCACCCCTACTCAGGGGGGCTGGATGCCTGCCACAACCACCATCCCCACCCTTAGGGGAATGGATGCCTACCACTACCACCACCCCTACTCATGGGGGCCTGGATGCCTGTCACTACTACCATCCCCACTCATAGGGGGATGGATGCCGACCACTACCACCCCTACTCAGGGGGGGCTGGATGCCTGCCACTACCACCACCCCTACTCATGGGGGCCTGGATGCCTGTCACTACTACCATCCCCACCCTTAGGGGGATGGACGCCTACCACTACCACCACCCCTACTCAGGGGGGGCTGGATGCCTGTCACTACTACCATCCCCACTCTTAGGGGGATGGATGCCTACCACTACCACCACCCCTACTCAGGGGGGGCTGGATGCCTGCCACTACCACCACCAATACTCAGGGGGTGCTGGATGCCTACCACTACCACCACCCCTACTCATGGGGGGCTGGATGCCTGTCACTACCATCCCCACCCTTAGGGGGATGGATGCCTACCACTACCACCACCCCTACTCAGGGGGGCCTGGATGCCTACCACTACCACCACCCCTACTCAGGGGGGCTGGATGCCTGCCACTACCACCACCCCACTCAGGGGGGCCTGGATGCCTACCACTACCACCACCCCTACTCAGGGGGGGCTGGATGCCTGCCACTACCACCACCCCTACTCAGGGGGGGCTGGATGCCTGCCACTACCACCACCCCTACTCAGGGGGGGCTGGATGCCTGCCACTACCACCACCCCTACTCAGGGGGGGCTGGATGCCTGCCACTACCACCACCCCTACTCAGGGGGGGCTGGATGCCTGCCACTACCACCACACCTACTCATGGGGGCCTGGATGCCTGTCACTACTACCATCCCCACCCTTAGGGGGATGGATGCCTACCACCACCACCCCTACTCAGGGGGGGCTGGATGCCTGTCACTACTACCATCCCCACCCTTAGGGGGATAGATGCCTACCACTACCACCACCCCTACTCAGGGGGGCCTGGATGCCTGTCACTACTACCATCCCCACTCATAGGGGGTTGGATGCCTACCACTACCACCACCCCTACTCATGGGGGGCTGGATGCCTGTCACTACTACCATCCCCACCCTTAGGGGGATGGATGCCTACCACTACTACCACCCCCACTCAGGGGGGGCTGGATGCCTGCCACTACCACCACCCCTACTCAGGGGGGGCTGGATGCCTGCCACTACCACCACCCCTACTTAGGGGGGGCTGGATGCCTGCCACTACCACCACCCCTACTCAGGGGGGGCTGGATGCCTGCCACTACCACCACCCCTACTCAGGGGGGGCTGGATGCCTGCCACTACCACCACCCCTACTCAGGGGGGGCTGGATGCCTGCACCTACCACCACCCCTACTCATGGGGGTCTGGATGCCTGCCACTACCACCACCCCTACTCATGGGGGTCTGGATGCCTGTCACTACTACCATCCCCACCCTTAGGGGGATGGATGCCTACCACTACCACCACCCCTACACAGGGGGGCCTGGATGCCTACCACCATCCCTACTCAGGGGGGGCTGGATGCCTGCCACTACCACCACCCCTACTCATGGGGGCCTGGATGCCTGTCACTACTACCATCCCCACCCTTAGGGGGATGGATGCCTACCACTACCACCACCCCTACTCAGGGGGGCCTGGATGCCTGTCACTACTACCAACCCCACTCATAGGGGGATGGATGCCTACCACCACCCCTACTCATGGGGGCCTGGATGCCTGTCACTACTACCATCCCCACCCTTAGGGGGATGGATGCCTACCACTACCACCACCCCTACGCAGGGGGGCCTGGATGCCGACCACTACCACCACCCCTACTCATGGGGGGCTGGATGCCTACCACTACCACCACCCCTACTCATGGGGGGCTGGATGCCTGTCACTACTACCATCACCACCCTTAGGGGGATGGTTGCCTACCACTACCACCACTCCTACTCAGGTGGGCCTGGATGCCTACCACTACCCCTACTCAGGGGGGGCTGGATGCCTGCCACTACCACCACCACACTCAGGTGGGGCTGGATGCCTGCCACTACCACCACCCCTACTCAGGGGGGGCTGGATGCCTGTCACTACTACCATCCCCACCCTTAGGGGGATGGATGCCTACCACTACCACCACCCCTACTCATGGGGGGCCTGGATGCCTACCACTACCACCACCCCTACTCATGGGGGGCTGGATGCCTGTCACTACTACCATCCCCACCCTTAGGGGGATGGATGCCTACCACTACCACCACCCCTACTCAGGGGGGGCTGGATGCCTACCACCACCCCTACTCAGGGGGGCTGGATGCCTGCCACTACCACCACCCCACTCAGGGGGGCTGGATGCCTGCCACTACCACCACCCCACTCAGGGGGCTGGATGCCTGCCACTACCACCACCCCACTCAGGGGGGCTGGATGCCTGCCACTACCACCACCCCTACTCAGGGGGCTGGATGCCTGCCACTACCACCACCCCTACTCATGGGGGCCTGGATGCCCGTCACTACTACCATCCCCACCCTTAGGGGGATTGATGCCTACCACTACCACCACCCCTACTCAGGGGGGGCTGGATGCCTGTCACTACTACCATCCCCACCCTTAGGGGGATGGTTGCCTACCACTACCACCACTCCTACTCAGGGGGGCCTGGATGCCTACCACTACCCCTACTCAGGGGGGGCTGGATGCCCGTCACTACTACCATCTCCACTCTTAGGGGGATGGATGCCTGCCACTACCACCACCCCTACTCAGGGGGGCCTGGATGCCTGCCACTACCACCACCCCTACTCAGGGGGGCCTGGATGCCTGCCACTACCACCACCCCTACTCAGGGGGGCCTGGATGCCTGCCACTACCACCACCCCTACTCATGGGGGCCTGGATGCCTGTCACTACTACCATCCCCACCCTTAGGGGGATGGATGCCTACCGCTACCACCACCCCTACTCAGGGGGGGCTGGATGCCTGTCACTACTACCATCCCCACTCATAGGGGGATGGATGCCTACCATTACCACCACCCCTACTCAGGGGGGGCTGGATGCCTGCCACTACCACCACCCCTACTCATGGGGGCCTGTATGCCTGTCACTACTACCATCCCCACCCTTAGGGGGACGGATGCCTACCACTACCACCACCCCTACTCAGGGGGATGTGGATGCCTGTCACTACCATCCCCACCCTTAGGGGTATGGATGCCTACCACTACTACCATCCCCACCCTTAGGGGTATGGATGCCTACCACTACCACCACCCCTACTCAGGGGGGGCTGGATGCCTGCCACTACCACCACCCCTACTCATGGGGGGGCTGGATGCCTGTCACTACTACCATCCCCACCCTTAGGGGATGGATGCCTACCACTACCACCACCCCTACTCAGGGGGCCTGGATGCCTACCACTACCAACACCCCTACTCAGGGGGGGCTGGATGCCTGCCACTACCACCACCCCTACTCAGGGGGGGCTGGATGCCTGCCACTACCACCACCCCTACTCAGGGGGGGCTAGATGCCTGCCACTACCACCACCCCTACTCAGGGGGCTGGATGCCTGTCACTACTACCATCCCCACCCTTAGGGGGATGGATGCCTACCACTACCACCACCCCTACTCAGGGGGCCTGGATGCCTACCACTACCACCACCCCTACTCAGGGGGGCTGGATGCCTGCCACTACCACCACCCCTACTCAGGGGGCTGGATGCCTGCCACTACCACCACCCCTACTCAGGGGGCTGGATGCCTGCCACTACCACCACCCCTACTCAGGGGGCTGGATGCCTGCCACTACCACCACCCCTACTCAGGGGGGGCTGGATGCCTGCCACTTCCACCACCCCTACTCAGGGGGGGCTGGATGCCTATCACTACTACCATCCCCACCCTTAGGGGGATGGATGCCTACCACTACCACCATCCCTACTCAGGGGGGCCTGGATGCCTACCACTACCACCACCCCTACTCATAGGATGGGTAATGCATGACACAACAAGCATACTCCCACATAAGGAATGTCTGAAAATTACATCCCCCCCCCCCCCAACACCATGACAAGCGTGTGTAGTCTGTGTCAAATGCCTACAACACTGAACATGACATTGAACATACATGTGCTAGGGGGTCACATTGTGTCACACATAAATGTGTGTGGCCTCCACAATGCAAGCCGACCATGGCCACTGAGGCAATGGGGTTGAACACCCCATCACCACTGCGACCAAAAGGTAAGTGTGGGGTCCATAGCTGATGCACCTTTTGAACAGTGTGGCAATAGGGCCCAAAGCCCCATCACCACAGTGACCAAAAGGTAGGTGTGGGGTCCATAGCTGATGCACATTTTGAACAGTGTGGCAATGGGGCCCAAAGCCCCATCACCACAGTGACCAAAAGGGAAGTGTGGGGTCCATAGCTGATGCACATTTTGAACAGTGTGGCAATGGGGCCCAAAGCCCCATCACCACAGTGATCAAAAGATAAGTGTAGTCATGGTAAAAGCTGCCAAAGCCAAACTGCATGGATGATTCTTGGTCACACAACAACAAACATCAGTGGCATAGTAGTGCTTGTGTCCCATAGCAACATAGATTGGGTGAGGCAAACAGTGCAGTGGCAATAAAACATCGTTTTGGCCATGTGCATACAAACATCACCCAAGGGGGCTCACATTGTCAACATTCACAAATAACACAATGACAGAAGTGACCATCATAATGCAGACCCACATATCTGCACCAATGGACATACAAATGTAGATATCCTGTGGAGACTGTAGATGTGAGGTGAACAAATACCATACCATGGCAGCAATGGGACATACAAACCATGATTATTGTGCTGACTGATGACCTAGGAGTCCCAGGGACAGCAGGGGAAAGCCACCAAAAAACATACAGCCAATGGCACACTAAAGATATGCCAATGCAGTGGTGCAAATGCACAAACACAAACAGGCAGCCTCACACTGCATATCAAACACAACAGGTGATGGGGGGTGCCAGTGTCCCCAGGCAACCACACAACACATGAGGAGGCCTGAATTCCAATTACACAGATGTGTATACAATGCCATACAAAAGTTACTCATGGATCGGATTCCCCTATGTGGGCAAACAGGCATTGTTAGATGAGAGGGAGCCCAAATTACACATGTCACACAAGCTTGTAGGAACAGCAACTAACACCGCAAGAGACAGACCCACCACAGCACTACCCCCAGGGACCCCACATTGTGGTGACACTAGCCTGCATGATAATCCCACTGTGATGACAAAGGTAGAGGTCATTCACACTGTGAACCACAGCCATGTGTCCTGAGCAACAAACTACCATCACACCTACACAAGCACAAATCAATCAGCACGGCCTGCCAGCCATGGCCAATATGGAGGTAGGGGTCTAGCCATGCAACAACTCACATTTGCACACACTCAACACCACACACCTTGATCTCCACCAATGTGCAGCAGTGAAGCTCACATGGACTGGTGACATTGCACATGCACCCATGACAATCCCAGGGGTGGTGTTGGGAACTAAGGTGCAGAAACCCATCACACATGGCCAGTCAACAAGACTCGTGAATGTCTGACACACTGCACACTACGCGGTACATGGGCATGACGTGAAATCCACCACAATCAATGGGATCCCGGCCATAGTCACACACCAATGAAGAAGACAAGGTGACACACAAAGAACACATGTACACAACTTCCAACATTGCAGCTCTGACCCTGAGGAGTGGCAGCAGTCACACACACAACGTGTCACAATCACTGAAAGCTACCACAGACTGTAAATTACATGACATGTGTAACCAACAAGTGCCAAGGGGAATCCTGAATGTGTCCCATCTGCGTTTGACCACATCCCCAGCCCTGACAACAAAGACAACCTGGGATGACAACCTGATGAACCTTAGTTTGCCATGCACCCACATCCCGGAGTAACCAGGTCCAAGATGCTGGATGAACACAGAACAACTCAGCAAGCATCAGGAACATCCGTAGGGACACAGCCTGTGTAGGAAAAGGGAAGGGTACATGCACAGACATGCTTACACAACACAAAACACGGGCCCAGGCAATGTCACGGGATTACACACTGCCATGAGGGCACTCCACTGCTGTGGAAGGTCCGCTGTGCCAAACCTTGTCTGTGCACGACTCAAACATGTCGGCAGAACACTCGGTCAGTGAGTCAACAACTACAACACACTGAAGGCTCTGCTCACATCAGCCTGGGTACGGGAGTGTCACGTCAGTCATCTGCATACACCCAAAACACGTGTCAAGCAAGGTGCACTGTATACACTGATGAGTCCTTCAACATTGGTGTGCTAAACTGCATGTCCAGTGGAGATGGGCACACAGTCAGGGAAATAGAAACATTGAACAGTGGTAAGCCCACCAGATGTGCATCACTGTAAGACAAAGATGTTAATTTACAAATGCAAAACGTACATCCCTGTGTCATATGCTGAACATCACACCCTCAGACTGCAGCAGAGGATGCTATAGATCCAGACTACAACAGGACACATATCCCATGGACCACATGGAGTCCATCACAGCAACACTTCATTTTCCTGATCTGAACACTATTACAACTGCAAATGCATGATGATACTCATCTACATCATGTACATCAAAAGAAAAACCACAAGTAAACAAAAAGAGGCTTTATTCAGCAAATGTCAATCAAAAATCAGAAGTCCAAATTAAACTAAGGCCAATGGCCAGTCCAAATACACAGTCCCAACAGGGTGATATGTGACAACTTGTCACCCATTGCTTGCCTGCACTGGTAGGGACAAGGGACATCCCCCTTGGAGGGGCATACAAGGGGCAGGCCAGGCACCGCAGGGACAGGATCAGGGGATGCCAGAGTGAGGCAGTGAAGGGGTGGTGGGTGCAGGAGTGTCACCGGCAACTGCAGTGGAGGTGTCTGACTCAGGGGGCCGGCACCACTGTAGGGCACAAGTCAGATGGTGTTGGTGCTGCAACCACTGCAGTGGGCTGGTCTGATGGAGTGGACTGGGTCCCCACTGCAGTGCCCGAGTCAGACGGGGTGGTTGTGGACTCCACTGCAGTGCATGTCTCCAAGGGAGTGGAAGGGGGCAGATGATGTGGGCAGGACAGAGGGGGGACCCGGTCTCCACACCAGTGGCACAAACAGGCTGAGCGTCTGGGTTGGGGGTGGAAGAGCAAGAGGCAGGGGGTGGAGGGCCCAAGCAGTTTGGGGATGAGGTATTGGTGTGTGGGGGAACCTGGGGTAGGGTGTGGCGGTGGAACCTGTGGAGTGGTGGCCTGGGGGATGGAGGAGAGAGACTGGGTGGTGGAGCTGCGTGGTGGTGGGGTCTTGCCCTTCCTGGTCCGGGGGGACTTCCGAATGGGGTCCTCAGTCTGCCTGCGCCTGGGGGAGGGTGTCCGGGGGTGAGGGGAACTCCCCTCTGTGTGGGTGGACTTCCTCTTCCCCCGGTATGCCGGATCGGAGGGGAAGAGGCCGAGGTCACAGAGGAAGAGCTGCTGTGTAGGTGGGGTTGCAGGTGAGGCAAGGGAAGGGGTCTTGGAGGGAGAGGATTTGGAGGACTGCGGAGTGACTGGATGCCTGTGTGTGTGTCTGTTCCCCATCCCCTGTGTGTGTGGTATCTGTCCCGAGGATGCTTGTGTGCACGTCTTGCCTTTCTTTTGGGTGTGTCTGTGCTGCTCGTGTCTGTGTGTTTGGGTGATTGTGCAGGTGTGCATGTGCTTTGGACAGGTAGGGTGCCAGGAAGTGTGGATGGGGCAGAGGTAGGAGGGGGGAGGGACTGTTGGAGGAGGGACACTGCTGCCGTCAGGGAGGAGTCCATGGACTTATTGCTCCTCTGTAGGGCAGACATACCCGTCGAGATGCCCTCCATGAACGACACCAGCTGTGTCAACAGAGTGGTGTGTGCATGGAGGACACTCAGCATTGCTGTCTGCCCTACATGTAGCTGCCGAAGTAGGTACACAGACTCCTCACTCAGTGCAGCAGGGGACACAGGGGCAGGGGGTGCGGGGCCTGGCACGAAGGAGACACGCTCCCGAACACGGGAGCCTCCACGGACCTCTGGAATTGGAGCCAATGGGAGGGCGGTGCTGGTGGTGGTGGCGGGGCCAGACAGACTAGCTGGGGTGGGGTGGCTGCTGACACCCGCCTCCACAAGGGAGTCATCCTCTGAGCTGCTGTGGTCCTCAGCTGAGGTGGATGGTGCTGAGGACTCCTCGGTGTGGCTCCCCTCGCCCTCCATGCCACTGGGTCCCTCTGACCACTCGTCGGATGCTGACCCAGTCTGGCTCCGCAGCTCCTCCTGGTCCGTGGAGCTGTCCCCTCCTGTGGCCGTGGATGTATCTGCAAACAATTAGGGAAACAGACAAACATCAGTCACCTGCACTGACCGCACACACCACAGTAAGTACAGCACATTACAGAGCCAGCCCTGGCATCCTTAGTTGAACATTGCCAAAACTCCTCACACAGATTTGGAGAAGCCAATTGTCAGTCTGATGGTCAACCATGGGACTCACACCCCTCCTGCCCTTGCACCCATCTGTCTGGTGCCTGTCTGATGGTAAGACCCCAGTGTGGACACATGCACCACCTACACAGTTGTTGGACATTGCAGGGAACACAGTGAAGTATGTGAACATGCACACATCACATCTCTTGCCACTGAGTCAGTGCAGGTGTCCGGAGAAAGGGATGGCCAGAGTCTAAATAGAAATGCATGTGATGCATACCAGCACCAGACACCATGATGCACCCATGTCCGGATAGTCCATGCCACAATGGGGTGCATGTTGCACATGTCACTCCCCTGCAGGATCACTCTTAGGAAGTTTAATGCCATGACACAGGCATGCGTGCAAAGTCATACATCACTGTCTCCATTCACATGGCCATGGCAGCCAGCCAACAACAGTCTGCACTGTGTCACAATCCTAGGACATGGGGAATGCAAGTTATGTAACTGACAAGTGCACATGTCCATCCCCCACACACCACATCATCTGAACTAGTATTTGTCCACATCATGCCAATTGGACATATGGGGGACATGAAACAACTCTCAGAACCTGAGCACCTCACAGTGTGCTGTGAATGAATAACAGCTGCCTGAAAGTCACAGTCGCATACACCTGTGTGCACAGTCAAGTGATCAAACACCTATAAGTCACAGAAGTATCATCTCTCATGGTCACATCTCAGATGGCATGCGGAGTCCTAACCGACAAACATACCAGTAGTCCTGACAACGAAGCCACAGCACAATGACACAAAGGCAGACACCTGAGGGAACATGTCACTGATCACAACATGTCAGATGATCCGTGGGAGTACAGAGTGTATTGTATGCCCTGGAGTAGGCATGACTGTCCAGCTCCACCTGTAAGAGGGATGAGTCCTGGACAGTAGGCAGGTGGCTAAGAATGTGTGAAACACTTGATATACATACTCCTGAGGCCAAAACATTCTTCCCACCCGCAGCATGGGGGTGTGCCAAATACCCCAGGCACATGTGGCGAGTCAGATCAGCAAGTGTACCACATATCAAAGTTACACCCAGATTACATGTCAGAACTTGGGCATTGTGTAAGCAATTGACCCACCCATGAATCCCACAACATAGTCACCGGAACAAATGCTGTCCCCCACCTTGAGCAAAGCAAAATGCAATGACAGTCCCCAAGTGACACAATTTCCTGACTGTAAGGGCCACACATATGCATATCAGATGAGGAGTGGGCATGTCACAATAGAGGGACATGGGTCCTGGACCACAAGACTGATGTACTGTGGAAGTTTAACCAGGCCAGAGGAGGGCACATAGCATGTCAGACAAAGTGCACAGTGCTGTCATGGACTCACCCCCTCCTTGCTGCTGTCTGGCCTTCAGCTGCCCATCCAGGTCAGGGAAGACCACCACCAGGATCCTGAGCATGTGGGGGGTCAGGGTCCGGTGTCCGCCCCTCCTGCGAGGCGGCGACAGCTTCAGCTGGACCCTTGCGATCCTCCGGGTCCAGCCTCGAAGGTCCTGCCACCTCTTCTGGCAGTTGCGGATCCGGCGCTTGTAGTCCCCACGGATCTTACTGCCCGGGCGATGGTCAGCCAGATTTCCTTCTTCTGGTGGGCATCAACCTGTGAGGATGACAAAGTGAAAATGCCATTACTACACATGCAACATATACGTGCATCACACAGTTGGATATACATGTCTCAATCACTGGGGCATATGATGTACACAGGCAGTGCAACGATGGCTATGAACAGTTTGCCAGCAGTTACTACATGGTATCATTGCATGGGAAGTAAACCTTGTTGGAATGCACTGTTAATGCACTGTACCTGTTCAGTGCATGTAACTACACACTTTGGGGGGTCAGAACTACTCAGTGAGCATGCTAGCCAGTGGTGTGCGCACTGCAAGTCCTGCTAGTCAGACAACATGCAAAATTAGTAAGGCAGTGGACAGCACACTCACCTGCTCCCCTGGTTTCCCATACAGCTTGCTGTACTGTGGAAGGAGGCTGTCCAGCAGGGCCTGGTTCTCCTCAAGGCTGAGGCTCTCTCCACAGTACGTGCCATTGCAGTAGCCAGAGGATGCAGAGACAGCAGCAGTGTTGGTGGCAGATGTCGTCCTGGAGCATGTAGTGCAGGTAAGTGAGCTCTCAGGGGAACAGCCAGCATTATGTGTGTGCTGCAGAGGCAGATACTGTCCCATGTGTCCAAAGTGATAGGTCCAAGTCGTTTGCATCTTCTGAATCTGACCAATCCATGGAATAGCAGCACTAATACATGCCCACAGCATCCTTCAAAAATCCAACTTCATGACACCCATGATTTTGCAACATTGTTGTGACTGGCCAACTGAATTCACTGCAACACTCGTTGAAGCTTCGAAAACGCGTCCGTTGCCATGCCAGGCCCCAGCCAACGCGTGCGCACCGTTCGGTCCATTGCTGTACAACGCGTATGTCGGGATACAACGCGTACCCGCTCCCAACAGATGCAATGGGCCGGCCGGGCACACTGATCGGTCCATTGCTGTACAACGCGTACCCGCCCACAACAGATGCAATGGGCCGGCTGGGCACACCGATCGGTCCATTGCTGTACAACGCGTACCCGCTCCCAACAGATGCAATGGGCCGGCCGGGTACACCGATCGGTCCATTGCTGTACAACGCATACTCGCCCACAACAGATGCAATGGGCCGGCCGGGCACACCGATCGGTCCATTGCTGTACAACGCGTCCCTGTACAGGTCACTCGCATATGTCACTATGCTCGTCACTGGTGAACGTATGCCAGCCACATATACCTGCCAGAGACTCAGGGGCACACCTACAACACCACACCCAGTTCACACTGTTTCCTAAGGCATGTAAGGCTGCATTACCTTTTCTGTGTATGGGGGTAAACATGTGGTTTCTGTGGTAGCACTTGTGGGCAGCCACACCCAGGCTGTGCATGTGTTCATGGGGACAGGGTCCTTTGTGTGTTGTGCACATGACCACTGTGATGTGCAACAGTTCATTTCGGAGCATGTGGCATGGTCACATTTCCAGGTTGTGTATGTGTATGACATGTCACATACCCCCAGGGTCCCATGGGGGAAGGCATGTACGTCACAGGGTGACCCATTGCCACAATAGTGATGGCCCTCCACAGTCTGTGTGAATGTTGTGTTTCCGATGTCTCTGATTCCATGTGCACGATGGGAAGACAGTCTCCACATCAACGTTGTTTGTGCATGGACTTTGATGTTGTGCGTCACTGGCGTCCATGTCTGTCCTGCGGAGGCGACAGGGGCCACTACCTGTGGGAGTCATGTTTCATTTTCTGACGTGTACATGATACGCCATGTCAGTGTCCATGTGGCAAGACAGGGTCACTGGGAATCTACCGGTCAATGAGCTGTGATGCCTGTGGCGCATCTGTCCAGACATGTCACTGTGGTGTGTGTGTGGCACGTGACAGCAGTAAATGGGTACTGTGACACAGCTTAATGGTTTCCCATAGCATAACCTGGAACCTGTTGTCCACACATGTTGTACTGAGAAGTTAGATGATGGCCATGTAGGTGCCAGTTATGTCCGAACAGAACGGCACACACATCAAGTACTTGTGTCTCGTAATGATGTATCATGTGAAATTGAGTATGGTGAATGGCACATATGTGGGGTGACTGACAATCTTTCTTTCTTCAACCTATGCACTGCAGGGCTCCAGCTGTCCCTAGACCATTCCCTGAACTGGCAACGATGGTGGAACGTGACAGCATCTGACGGTACCGCTTCACCAGGCAGCTGATTGAGGATTTGGCAGTGCGCTTGGCACCACATTTGCAACCTGGCCGGCCGTACCCTACAGCGCTGACCCCCAAGGTGAAGGTGATGGCAGCCCTACACTTCTTTGCCACCGGTACCTTTCAACACACTGTGGCGACTGCCGGTGGGATGTCACAGACTATGTTCAGCCGTGTGCTACGCGATGTTTTGGAGGCAATGTTGAGATGCCTGAACCAGTACATCTATTTCCATACATGTCAACAACTCACTGACGTCAAGAGTGAGGGAGGATGCCACATGTCATTGGCTCCATTGATGGGACACATGTGGCTTTGGTACCACCACAGGCACATGAGCAGGCATACCGGAACCATTACCATTCGTTCAATGCTCTGGTGGTATGTCTTGCAGATATGAGCATCACACATGTGTGCCTGTTTCCCTGGTTCAGCACACGATGCCTACGTGATGAGGAGTAGTCGCATCCCGAGGATGATGGCACAGATGCAGAACCAGCGTGCCTGGCTTGTCGGTGTGTACTGACTTTGTACCATTGTGTGTGTTCTGCTCTGTTGTATTCCGCCCACTTTTCCAACTCAGCTAATGTGCAATTGTCTGTCCGTAGGTGACTCCGGATACCCCAACATGCCGTGGTTGCTGACACCCCTCAGGAACCCTGTGACACCAGCCCAGATGCGCTACAATGAGGCACATGGTCGGACCAGGAGAGTGATCGAGCGGACATTTGGTCTCCTGAAGAGCCGCTTCCGCTACCTGGACAAGACAGGAGGGGCCCTCCCATATGCCCCAGCAAAGGTGTGCAAGATTGTCATCGTCTGCTGCATGCTACACAACCTGGCAGTGCGGAAGGAGTTGCCTCTCATCCTGGATGACGATGACCAACGTCCACCACCTGTGGAGGATCCTGGCCTGGACCACGATGCCAGTGATGATGATGATGATGTCCGCACACAGCTCATCACCAACTTCTTCAGCTGAATGCGAGTATCCAGGGAGATGTAATGTGAATGATGTGAGTTTGCATGATGTGTGGGTGGTGCTCTGGTGCTGTTAGAGTGTGTCCATGTGCTACTTGACTGGATGCGTGCAGCAATGTGTCCTTACAGGTAGTCTGTACTCCCCAACAGTGTTGACATGCTAACTTGGTTTTGTGTAGTTGTCGAGACATGTATTGGGCATGAGTATTGCAGTTCTGTCCTGTTCTTCAGTGGTTTTAACTGTGTCATGTCTGTCCTTCACAGGGTGCTTACTGAGTACTTTGGTCAACTTGGATCCCCCGACACCATGATTCAGCTTTCAGGGTGGCAGCAGTCGTTTCCCTACAGGTGATGTGCCACACACCCCTGGACTTCATATCTTCTGCACTTGTTGACTGTGTGGCCACTGCCACGTGGGAATACCTTGCATTTGTAGTGGAAACGACATGTTGCAAATGTGTAATAAACCTGTGCTTCACTTTGGGATGTGCGTTGTCTGTGGTCACACATCTGACTGACATTTGCTTACTGCACCTGTGGTCTAGTTGACACAGACTCTGAATAGGTGTGGTGTCTGTGCATTCCACAGTATTTCCTGGCAACATCACTGTAGGCGATGAGTCCGATTGCCCTGGTGTCTGTGTTGTGTAGCCCTAGTGGTGCGTCTCCCTCATATGGGTCACGTCACCATGACTCACAGGACGGTGTTGTACTTGCTGTAGCAGTTCGCAGATCATCATCACCATAACAGTATCCACATTGGAACAACAACAGAGGCAAGTATGGTGTACTAGTGATTTTATTTACAAAAATGTGTGTGTGTGTGTATGGTGCACAGGATGGTGGGTGCTGTACATTGGGATTGTGATCCAAAGTTCCCAGATGAGTTGCAAGTCTTGGTAGCAGAAATGTCCTGAGTGAAGTCCACAGTCATATGATACATTAGTCCAACTTGAACTCCCCATGTCATGTGGGAGAGTTGTGTTGCATTCGACAGGGTGAAAAGTTTGCACACAAAGGAGAATTTCCGGAACAGGTGTTGGCTTCCTGGGGGATGTACGAGGCCATCAACCTCTCAGTTTTCCTTCCTCGGACGACCCCTCTTCTTTGGGGGGGACCCTCACGTGCAGGCTGCTGCAGTGCAGGGGAGTCTCCGCCAGAGTCCTCCTCCCTCCCTGTGGCAGTGTCAGTTGTTGCAGCACCAGATGTTGTGGGCACACAGGGAGGTGTGGCCATGTTGGTGCTAATCTGGCGGAGGCCTGTCAATATGTCCCTATGCACCGCTGGAGTTCTTGCAATGTGTCCCACTTGGACTCCATGCGAGACGTGTGTCTCCACACAGGACATGTGGGAGTCCAAGCGGGCATGATGGGCAGCCTGCTGCTGTTGTATGTCCTTGAGGATCCCCACTACCTGTCTGACCTCTCCGGTGCTATTCTGGTACGCATCAGCAATGCGTGCAGGTTGTGGGTCATCATGCAGTCCAGACCCCTCTGCAAACAGCGACCTATGTCTACCACCCCTCCCACCACCCCTGGTGACACGTGCAGGACCTGCGGTGGCACGCACAGGTGACCCGAGGCCCCCTTGGGAGTTGTTAGTGGTGTTGTTGTCCGTTGCTCCACGGTGGGCCTGGGGCCCTGTGCGGTTGTCATCGGTGGTCCTTGGTCTGTCCATGTCGGTGGGGGTGGTCTGTGAGTTGGCAGTTGTTGGAGGGGTGGGTGCAGATGTTGGTCCTGCTGGTGCTGCATGATGACTCACACCGGAGGGGCCAGGTAGGTCTTCGCCATCCGAGGAGGGCAGAGGCTGTTCCACACCAGTGAGCTCAGTGTCCCCCGGAGCCTGGGACAGGGACTCCTCATCGTCTGCTGCTGTGTCCCCATCATCACCTGTATTTGGAAGAGACACACATTGTATGTTATGTTTCTACAGGCATCAATGGTTCACACACCTGACAGTTGTGACTACCTCTGGATGCGGGCATGTACATTGCATTGTCCTAAGTTGTCACAGTAAGAGGTTGATATTGGTGTAGCACATTGTCCTGCATACCTGGGGAATTTCAATGTGAATGTTGAGGTGTGTGCATGGCCAGCATTGGTTGTATTTGGTGGACATCCGGCCATCCTTCTCCACCTAGCCCAGTTATCCCACGATGAAGCATGCCACCCTTGCAGTGGGTTCAGGTTGACTCTCAGGATGTCATTCAGTGGTGTCTTGCTGTTCGTTGTTGCACAGTTCCCAGCAGGTACTTGTGTTCCCCACAGCAGTACCCAGTGTCAGCCATCTTGTCAGTCCTTATCCACTCCCTGTGATGTGAGCATGGTTCAGAGTGGTGTTGATGAGCCAATTGTGAGGGTGAGCAATATCTGTGACTACGACTCCCATCATGCTATTGCCTACACCCCCCTTCCCAGAATGCCCATACTTCCTTCCATGTGGACTTCACTGTGTGTGAGTGTGACAGCAATGGCAAGATGGCTGACAGTGTGGTCCTGTTTGTTGGTGCACAGTTCCCAGCAGAGCCTTGTGCTCCCCACAGCAGTACCCACTGTCAGCCATCTTGTCAGTCCTTATCCACTCCCTGTGATGTGAGCATGGTTCAGAGTGGTGTTGATGGGCCAATTGTGAGGGTGAGCAATATCTGTGACTACGACTCCCATCATGCTCTTGGCTACACTGACTTCACCAGCATACACAGGATTCCTTCCTTTCAGTGAGCTTCCCTGTGAGGTGGTGTTCTAGTGATGGCTAAATATCTGACAGTGTTTGTTGGTTAGATTTGTGCCACTGCCTAGCTCTATTTGTTATTGGGTTTGTACATGTCATGACACAGTTACATATCACTATGACATGGCATGTATTGTGTTTATCTGACTAACATACACATCTTGGGATGATTATCTTTTGGTTGCTGTGGATTTGCTAGGGGTGCATGGTTTGACTATCCCCTCGACAGTGATGTGTGTGTGTGTGTATGGTCACACAATATTGTGTATATTTGTTGTGTACTCACCAGGCTCTGGGATGTTTGTTAGTCCATGTACACTGACTGGTGGTAGGATGGCCCGCACCTTCTCCTCCCAGGGCCTGAGGTATGCTGGTTTGGCAGGAGGGCCACTGCCGGTGTGCTGGCTCAGGATGTAATCCTTCAGTAGGTGCCTAACCCTCCTGCGCACATCATACCACCTGTTCTGGATGTCTTCCTTTGTGCGCAAACATGGTGATTGTGCGTTGACCCTGTCGACGATACTCGGCCACATCTTGGTTTTCTGCGCCATGGGGGTCTGTTGGACCAATGTGCCAAACAACTGTGGCTCTACCCTCAGGATCTCGTCTACCATGACTTCCAATTCACTATCTAAGAACTTTGGATTCTTCTTTAGGGGCATGGTGATGGGTGGTGGTAATTGGGGTGTGTGTGTGTGTGTGTGTGCGCAAGTGAGGGTGTGAGTGTAGGTTTTGCTGTGTGTGTGAGGGTGCTATTTGTTGAGGTGCTAATGGTGTGTGGCTTTTGTGTGTTGGATGAGCTGTGTGTGTGTCTGCTGTCTGATGGTGTTCGGTGCTGGCAGGTCAGTGGAATTTGCAAAGGATCATGGTAGGGATTTGTGGCCTTTATGTAGGTGGAGTTGGGGTGTGTCCTTGTTCCATTTCCCCCTGTATTTATTGGCTTCGTCATTGCTTGTTTGGCCCTCTTTTTTGTATTTTTCATTTGTAATTATTGTGCATGTAGGAGACGTTCTTCTGACCGAGTAGGACGTTGCAGTTGTCTCGTGCGCGCCTCTCCGAGTCGTTCTCGCTGTGTTTCAGCTAGGTTTCATATGCGGCGTACGCGTCGGTCGCGGAGTATTGTGTTTGTTCGGCTGGCTTTTGTATGTGTGTCGGTCGTACGGCTTGGGCTCCGTGCGAATCGGTCTGATTTTGCACCCATTGCATCAGACTGCACGGGTCGGAGTTTGTGGGTACGTTTCGTTCGGGTTGATTCCTGGTGCGTGTCGGTCGGTTCTATTCGCGTGGTTTCCCGGCCGGATAGCTTGTTTCCGTCCGGGTCGGTCGTTCGGCTTGAGTTCCGTATGAGTCGGTCGTGATTCACATGCATTTCATCGTACTACCCGGGTCGGACGGCGCAGGTACGTGTCGGTCGGACTATATTCCCGTACCGAGTCGGTCGGTACGTTTTCCGGCCCGAATCGGAATCTGCCCCTTAATGTGCAAACATATGCAGCATAAGAACCTTAAAGCCAGACAATAAACAAAAAATAATCAGTATCGAAGGCCCGCCTTTCTTCAGCACATCCTCTTTTTGCTTCTATTTCAAATTAAAGTTTGGCGTCAAGGAAGCTTTCATTATGTCCCTTCTTTAGTTATTAGGTCAAAGACAGAATGGAAAGACTATAATTAAGACATCCATGCTGCACACCCTTTTTTGACACAGAAACAAGAAGAGGGTGATATTAAAAGCAAGTAACGCCCGCCATTCATTTCTATAAAATGAGAAAAAAATACCTGGTCTGGGAGAAGCAACTAGGAGGCAAGAGCAGAGGGGGTAAAAATTAGTCCAAAGGGGAGGAAGGGATTGGAGGAAGACACAAGAGAGAGGCTGACAGAGCACAAGGAATGCACAGTGGAATGAAGGGCGACTGGGCTCTAAGAGAGTACCCAATATGAGGAACAGAGTACCCAATATGAGGAACAAGGAGCGCACAGTGGAAAGAGGGAGGGGTTGGTGAAAATATGAAAGGGTGTGCATGGGAGAATGAGGAATCTACAGGGGAAGAAAGGAGTGGAGTGAGAGGGTTATGACAGTGTGGCAGAGAGGGTAAAAAGGCCCACAAAGGTGGGAGGGACGGGTGGAGAGAAAGATGCAAGAGGATCGCAGGTAGGGAAACTGAGGTATGCACGGAAAGAGAATAGGAACAGAGTGAGACCGCCTGTGACTTTTATAGTAAACAGGGCGAGTACAAACGTTTTGGGGAAATACATCTTTTTGGAAATTAGGATAGTTTGGGGCCATGTTATTATTTCAAGACTTTTGTAAGTTAGTGGCATTGCACGGGAAAGCATTACAGAAAAAAGATTTGCTGAAATCACATCACAAATTGATGGGAATATGAGATAATCAATAGCCTTTGGGAAACATTCTTTACAGGCAAATATGACCTAATAAAATGTGCAAGCCACCACCCCCTCTGATGACAGATAGGTGGCTGCGAAAATATTTAATGCTGCTCTATAATCAGATGAAAAGGCTTTTAATACTGGATAATAAAATATGTAAGAAAAGCTACTAGTTGTTTCCAATTAAGGAATTGGATATGGATCTTGGAAATATCCCTGCATTTTGAGGTATTAGTTTAGTAAGCTGTTATACATGAAAACATTAACATAGTCTTGAAATTAGTAGGGTGTTTTGACCCATTTCTAACAAAGCCCATTAACAATATAGTATGTGTGCATAAACACGAAAATTAAAGATGGACAAAGATAGGAGAGATAGCACTGTAGAGGACCAAATCTGTTTTACTGTGTGCTTTCAAAATGTTGTAGGTTTTGGTGAAAATCATGTGATGACATGGATTTTTCTGAGCTTTCAATCCCTACTAAATTGGTATTTAAGAGCGTTGAGGTTGACACAAAATAATTGACTTCAATATGTATAAAATCTAAATATAACTTTATATTGATGATTGCTTTTCCTGTTTGTAGGTGTACTCCTCCCTTTAGTTAGGCAGACAGCGCTGAAATGATTATGAAGTTTTATCCCTGAAGAAGGCTGAATATGTATGACATTTATAAGGATGCCAAAACTATGGTGATGTTGTAGACATGTTAGATGCAGGCATCCAGGTTTATGGTACATGTTCCGAACTCATTTTAAAGTTGTTGAGTATAAATGATTTTTTTAAAGAAATTGAAAGTACCTTGTCAGTTCTATGTAAATAATCTATGATTCATGAATGAAGAGTATGGCCATCAATAGGAAGGTATATTATAATGGTTTAAAAAATATGTATAAATTTGATGGATGTAATGTTCAAAACTTTTTTTTAAAACTGTCAATTAATAAAATTGGAAAATATAGGGTGTATGTGTAGTGTCAAATGATTGCTCTTGTTAGTAATCAAAATTAATTAAACAAACTGAGGTTAAGCATTTCGATATATAGTTTTAGGTGTTTTGGAGCAACCATTGGAGGAAGGTGGGCATCCTCATCCTACTTTGCCTATTTTTTTGCATATTGGGAATTGCCAGTGAAGAGCATGGGATTTGCTATCTTTGAGATTCTGTAGGGGCATACTATCTGCAGCCTGCTAACACTGGTAAAAAGGGGCTCGGGAAGGAGCAAGAGGTCTCTCACTAACAATATGGTTGACTATGTGCTAGCCTTCAATTGCAAGATTGTCCAACCAATACCCAAGATGAAACCACCCTTCAGGGAAAAATAGAACTCCTGAAGTAATGGTGTGACCAGAAAGCGGTGCGGTGGAGTCTGGAGGTTCATGATAAGTAAGCCTATTTGCAAAATATTTTATTAGCATTTCAATAACAAAATGACAGCATCTTGAACGAAAACATCCAATGTATTCTGTTCACCATCGTCTGAATCCCTTCTATGTCTACAGACGTTATTGCCTTGACTATCCCTCCTAGTTTAAGGGCTCTTGAAGAGAAATGGATTGAACTTTTCACTCTTCTGAAATTAATTAGTAAGGTTAATCATTTGGTTGACTTGGATACTGGTTGTGAAGCCCACCTGACTGGTCACATTAATGGCCACTGGTAATTACTCAGGCCACATCCCAATCATTCATTATTTTGCACACCATGTCACCTCAGTTTGGACCCAGCTGTATGCAAATCAGTCTTGACCGTGCTCCAATTGGAATAGTCCAGCCGAACTGCTAAGCCAGGTCCTCCCTGAACTGGAGCACAAGCAACCGAGGACCAGTTTGCTCTAGTTATGGGCTCATCAGCCGGGTTAAGCATGGTTCTAGTGACAGTGTGCACCAGACCCATGTCTGGGCATACTGTCCCACTTAGGGTGATACACTAAAGTATACAAAAAAGTGATGAATGAAATGCTTGAATTAATGTCAGCCTCTGGTAATTACTCAGAGCCACATCCCAGTCCATCATTATTTTGCACACCATGTCACCTCAGCTTAATACTTTACTTTAATAGGATGGTTATGCCCAGACTTGGGTCCCATGCCCACTGTGTCACTGGAACCAAACTACCCAGCTGATGAGCCCATAACTAGGGTGAAACCGGTCCCAGTTTGCTTGTGTTCACACATTCCATCCATCACTTTTTGTATACCTTAATTAATTGCCACACTAATTGGCTTGTGAGATAGTATAATTGTTTGGAGATGGCAGTAATTATAGTGGCAGGATAGATGAATGAGGAGGACAGTGAGTACCTCCCAGACTTTATGTTATAGCTATTTTCGGAATGCAATCATCTTCATCTATTACCCACAACCTTATGCACTTGAAACAATAATGCTGTTTTGTACAGAACTAGGTTTTTCTGACAGATCAAATTAGACCTCAACTAGGCCTCGACTCCAACTCGTTTCGTGGAACAGTCAACATGTTAATTATTTGGCCATTTCAAATAGACACAGCACATGGTAAAATATGTATTAATGCTTTGTGCTGACCTATTCTCGAAGAACTCCAGAGGAAGTCTTTAGTTACTTTTCAAGGTTCTTCCTGCTCACTCATTGAAGGTTATTCATTTGTGAGACTTTTCGTTGTTTATGTAACCAGATTTGTTCTGACACCCCTGATGATATTAGGTCAGAGGGGAACTTATTACTATTCAATTTGGGATATAGTGCCAGGATAGTAGCTTTATATGACATTTATAATGCTGTATTTTGATTTGACAACGGAACATTTGCTCAATAGATGCTGGCTGTGCAATTTCCATTGCTTTCCATTGTAAAATGTAATATAAAAAACACTGGTTTTGGGAGTCAGCCAGATATTTTTGGGTCTCTGCTACAGATGCTGTCCAGTCTATTGATTTGCTGCAAACTCTGGATTTACTCGGTTTCTCGGATTTTGCTCATTGCTGCATCTGTTTAAATGCTAAGTGTGTTCAGGGCTATTGATTTGAGCCTTTCGACTGATTTATTGAACCCAATTACCTTTTGCCTTCTGTATTGTAGTTTAATATTTAAATTAACCTTCATGGTTTTCTAAATTACTAGGCTTCAGGTCCCTTTTGAGTCTATTCTTATTTATTGACTGTTATTTGAAAAGCGATTTTGAATCTTATCTTTAGGGACACATTTCCTGATTTACTCTGAAGGACAACATCGTCCTTGAACCCACAATAGGTGCTATGGTTGTCATGTAGGTTATCTGACAGATAGCACCGACACTATACAGAAATACCAAAGATGGCTCAGTGGAGAGCGTAAATCGCGCTCCTAGATGTGCAAAAGAGTACAGAATTGTCCAGAGACATCTTGTTACTGTGACCCTAAATCTGATGCTGATGTATACAAATGTTATAGAAAATGGAAGCAGCCTTCCCATGAAAATTCACATTTATACAATATCAGACAAGGTCTAAAACTGCAGCAAAGTGGAAGTAGCTAAGATGCTGGATCTCAAAGTGATTGAAAGATCAGCAGTCAATCTGCAATCACAAAAGTGTTGGCACTTAGGCAAAATACATAGAAATGGTTTTACATAAACAACCTTTGGTCTCAATGCGATAACAAAATTCTCTGAACAAGTGGACAAGCTAGGTGCTGCAAAGCTCGAGCACCTTCGTTCGAACCAGCGACTACTGGCAAATCACAATTCCTCCTGAACAATGGAGAAACAGCCTTTGAAACTGTTTGGGTGCCCTGCTCCCTTACAAAGATTGATGGATTATATACTTCCTAAACTGGAGGATTTCTACATCAGATATTTGAATGACACATTGGTTTCAGCGCCTGAGCCTGTAGAGCCTGAAGAAGGTTCTACAGTTACCACAGAGAGCAGAAATAACAATCAGGTTATGCAAGTGCCACAAAGAGCAACACCTGTAGGTCTAAATAAAAAAATAAAACATTTGTTTTTAAATCAAATCCAGCCTTTGGAGGCCAGAATCCAAGATGTGAGTTCACAAACTCAGACCAAGGTGACAGCCTTTTTAGGACCTCCTAGATAGTAGTGCAATTATTTGGAGAATTATGGGACCACAGATGCTCCATTGACTTCAAGAAGCAGCAAGGGCTTGTTAGTCAGGGGACCACGGTCAGCATAAAGCAATCCAACAGCAGTGCACATGAGACATGTTGCTTTTGGTGTGGTCTTTGGGTGGTGCACGCTCTTTGGATGTTCATGCTGCTTGGGGGTTAGATGCTGTAGATGGGGGAACAGCCAGAACATGGACAGAGTCACGCGTGCTGGAACAACGCAAGCACAACTACGTTTGCTGAACAAAGCATCTGCCTTAACCACGCATTTGATTGGTTAAGGGAGATAGCCCTCTAGTGTTCAGGGTGGGCGGGGAGAAGAAGAAGCATCAGAACAGGAAGCGCCAGACGTGGATAGGCAAGTGGGGCTGAGGCTTGGTTTGGGGGGTAATTTTTAGGGGTGGGGTGGCCTATTAGTTCGTAACATTGCTGGTCATTTAATTGTCTGGAAAATTTCCCCCATATAGTCTTGTATGTCCATCACCACCACATTCCCCCTTATCTGCCTCCTAATTACAATGCTGGTGTCCTTTTGTAATCTATTTAGGGCACATCCCCCGCACAAATTAATATCTTAGTGGTAGAGACAAAGCCCCCAGCATATCCCATTGTATCTACATATATGCACCTATACAATGGGGGATAAAGAAATTATGTGTTTGAAGTTATGGTGTTTACCACATGTGTGGTAACGCAGATTTTATCGTCTGTTATATGTCATGTATGTCTGTGTTATGCACTTATTATTGTTTCCAGTGTCGTGTATAGTAACCACATAGGAAAATGTTCAGTTTTGTATATGGTGTTTGTCACTATTTACATAATTAGTGTATTTATGTTATACTTCTTTCAGCCCTGACGAAGTTCAACCATTGAACGAAATGCGTTGGCTGATGTTTTGCATAAACCTTATGGATTGTTTGAAATAAAGACGTATATTTTTGCAACGAAGATACTGATCAAGCTTCCTTATTGACATAATACTCACTCGGGAGTGCACCTCTCCAGTATTCTCAAAGTATTGTATATCTGCCTGGCAGTTGGCATCCGACAACGGTGGGTGCAGGAGCTGATCGTGCACACTGACTTTTAATACACCACTAAATCATCACTTGGGGAACACATCGAGGAGGTGCGGCCACTGGAGTCCACCGTTGGTTCGCTATTTTCACTAACTCGGACTACTACTAACTCTATAAAGCACCTGGGAAATCAATTGCTACACAGTAATGGTGCTGCATGGGCGCCCCACTACATGTTACCTAAGCACACTGCACATACAATCAGGGAGGATAAGTGGCAGTGGCGGCTCCTCCGCTGCGGCGTAGGAGCATCACCCCACTGCTCCTTGAGCAGTGCAAAAGATAAATAAAATGATAACAAGAAGTTATTTTATTTTTCTTTGCTCCAGCCAAGTTGGGCGGGCGGGGCTGGCTCCCTGCAGCAGGAGTGGTTTGTACTCCCTCCCTACGTGCGCATGACGGCTCCCTCTAGGCGGCCAAACTGTCATGCGCACTTGGCATGTTCTCCATTTGGCTGTGTTGCACAGCCCCATGGAGAACATGCCCAGCCTCCCCAGGCACTGCCCGAGCGTCCAAACAGGCTGCTCAGACCAATCACGACGCTGCTCAGGCAGCGCTGTGATTGGCTGGGAGAGTCCGGAAGCCTGGGTGTTTCCGGTGCTGCCAGCAGGGGCGTGGGGCAGCGGCTGAGAAGGTAAGTTTATTTTATTTATTCATCTGACACCCCCCGCCCATCACCCCCGTTTAGAGACAGCCGCCACTGATACGTGTGCCCAGTAATTACATATTACATGGATTTAACAGGGATAGGCAGACTATCCAGTTGGCTTCAAGTAGAAAGGCCTGCACCCCTGCACTGTAAACAGCTTGCACCAGCCGCTAGTAGAGTCATAGTCTGGCTACAATGTTATTAATCGCCCAGGATAAAAGGTGCGCTTTGAGTTGAGCTGAACCATCCAACATAACCTAGGACTCTGTATGCTAACATTACATAGAGCACTTGTCAAGAGACTCCTAACAAACCTCCTGTATGAGAAAACATCCTGCAAATCCCTGAATGATAAAATGAAGAGCAGATTGCCCCATAGACCTGGCACCAAATACGTTCACCCCTATGCAGCCCGATTACTGAAGTCCGATGAATGTAGTGTGATCAGACATGTTGCAGGCAAAGTATTGTAAGAAGAAGTTAACTGATATGTCCCTTAACCATTCTTAATCATATTAAAAGCGGAGGATCAGGGATCATTCTCGTTTTTGCCTGATTACCATAGCTAAACAATGCCCAAAGCTATGGCTGACAATAGGACACAGCGACTGAAATCAGCAGATGCCACATAAAATGCCGCATCACCTGAGCTCCAATTGCACAGCAGGGCAGTGGGTACCAAGAAAGTTCAGAAGTAAGAGACAAGAAAACGATCCTTCGTCTAAGCACCCTAAGATTTTGCTCAGACAAGAAAACGATCCTTCGTCTAAGCACCCTAAGATTTTGCTCTTTAGGAAAGAAGTTGAAAGTCATCTTTGTACAGCATGTCTGACATTAGCAATTCAATTCCACTCAACCTGTACAGAACCCCTCTCTAAACAGACTGCTCCCAGAGTCTCTACCCACCCCTCCCCCAACAAATGTAATTAACCGTATATTTGTTCCCAAATGAGCTTTGTAAAGGAACACGTGTTCACTCGGCACAAATTGGGCAATCCTACCTCGTACAGCTACCACCGTTATCAGGTAAAGTGCTCCACTCACCCTCAACCTTTAGTTAAACCCATTAATTAGAAATACCGCAATAAATTAAAAAAAAATACATTACTTAATGCAGTTGCAATCATTTGGAAGAATTAATAATTATAGCAGTAGGCAATCTGTTTTAAGTACAGCTCACCGGAAAGCACCGATAGATAAAGTTTTGAGATGTAAAACGCAGGAAGACACAAGTGTAAAAAGCTTGAAAGCAGAGAGGATTTAGGTGCCGAATGGCAAAGAGTTGTAAAGTAAGATCAAGAAGACAATCAGGAGATATGGAGAAGCGCAGACTTCTAAAAGGTAGGATGGCGCAAAAAGAGTGAGGGGCAGATGTACCACTATCAAAACACTGGTCTCAAATTGGGACCAGTAAAGATTTTGAAGGACCAACAAAGTTTTAATAGGTCAGTTCTTGGAAATCCCAGTTGTAGTAGGTGGCAATCTGACCTACCTCATGAATATTAATGAGGTAGGTCACATATTGCGACACATTCCAATTGGAGGCCGTCACAGAGATGGCAGCCTGCTGAGACCAGCAGACCACCATGTCAGTGATCATTTTGAAATAAATCAAGGTTTAAAAAAATAAAAATACAGCCCTTTTCCCCCTAAAGGAAATGAGGCCACTTTTTTTAATAAAGTTTTTTTTAAAGTTTGCTTAAGATTTGGCAGTGGACTCTTCAACAAACATTTTTTTTACAATCACAAAGGGGAAGGGATCCCAATGGGACCCCTTACCTTCCCCCAGTGCATTGCCACCTCCTTAGAGGTGTTGGTAACATTTCAATGTTTTGCAACCGAGAACCATATTACGAAAGTGCCTTGGGCCGCAATCTGTGTTAGTGCCCGCTTTGTGCGCCCCTGGGGCACTTTGGTATTACAGAAAGAGCAGCAGATGCTTGTGCAGCCCCTTCAGGGATACAGATAGCACTGGCGGACATATAGCGCCAGCACTATCATCAGAGGGTGTTCCCTCATTTGCATGGGGGTGTAGCCCTATGCAAATGAGGGGATCTCTTTGCCCCGGCACCCGTGAGCCATATTATAGACGTGGGTGCAAAGGTAAAGAAGCTGTCAGGAGGCTCGCTGACGGTGCGGCACCTATAAGGTTTCCCCCTCAGTGCGCCCCCTAATGGCAGTCCTCTGGAGGGGAGTGAAGAGGATCCTATGGACCCCTTAGACATCCTCTTGCAGGCGGATGCAGTCACTCACTGCACCAGCCTGCATCAGGATCTCTCAGCTTTCTTTAAAGTGCAGGCGGGTTGCCGCCTGCATAGTGAAACACAGAGCGGCTGCTTCAAAGCCGCTCCCTATTTCACTTGAATGCGCTGCCGCCAGGGCAGCACAAGTTCACGGCTGCCTTGGGGGCAGCCCATTCAGTGCAATACAGAGCACTCTCCTTGTTAGCGCGGGTGCACCTTTTGAAAGCTGCGCCAACAAGGAAAATGCGCTGCATTGTATAATACAGCCCCTGGTCGTAAGAGTGCTGATAGGCAGAGACAAAGTGAGTGCAGCATGGGGTGGGGGGGGTGGGGGAGAAGAGCAGGGCTTTAAGTGGGCCGGGTCTGAGCACCGGCAGTTATTTTTAGGGGGCCTCGAAACGGGTCTCTATCGGGCTCTATTTTCGGGCCTCGCACATGTAGTCCATTTTCTTTTTTTTTTTTTTTTATTGGACTGCAGTGAGAGCATGCACATCGCTCACTACTGAGAAGTGGAGACGTCATGCCAGGTGAGCCGCAGTGTAAGGGAAGGGAAATCCTTTAAAGAGAGCCATTTTCTCTCAGGATTTCCCTTCTCTTTTTAAAACGCAGGAGCAACATCATCGTGGGATGATTAGGAGAGAGAGAGAGAGGACCAGGCGCGCAACGCCCATTGCCCCGGGCTGAGACAGCTTCCCGGGCGCACACAGCCGCACCCGAGTACTTCACAGGTCTTTAAAAGACCATTTGCTTGTAAATGAGGCTCTGTTCTTTTTCACCCCTTTTAGAGCCCCTGCATCCCCACTCTGCCTATTGCTGGAAGAATTAGCCTCCCCCAAATTTGGCTCTAGTTGCGCCTCTGGAGACGACCACAGGCAGCCAACTCCAGCACGACCCTGCTCTGACCTTTCACAGTGTCTTGTTTTAGTGCTACTACGAAAACACACGCTTTGCCTGTCTCACTTACTTCTCACACCCCCTCTTTAATATGAAGATAGTAGCGTTGGAATTACCTTTATATTCCTATACTGTGCTTCACATGGAAATATAGAAGGGCAGGTTCTCCCCACCCCAAATTGGCATACTCTCTCAAATGTAAGAACTGCAGGTATTCAGTGTCTGTCAGTCACGGCCAATTTAAAGCAGTGTTCCTATATAGAAATGGACAAAAGGTGGTTTCTGAATTAGTGTCTTACACTGAAAAGCTGGTTTACATTTCTTTCGCTGGATCAACCTTTGTTTAAAACACCACCAGAGAAGGGTGGTGAACTATGGTCCACAAAGAGCAACTGAAAGCTTTCTTGTTCTTTATCAGAAACATCTGCCTGTCAATGGTTATCACCAGCCTTTTCGGCCCATTAAGAGGCTGTGTGGATGAGTATAATACGGGGTGTTTAGGATCGGGGGCGGAGGATGCACGGAAAGAAGGACGGATAGGTGAATAAAGGGCGAGTGGATGGATGGCCAGATGGATGAATGGATAGCTAGATGGAAGGATGAATGGATGCATGGACCAGTACTTAGGCTAGGCAGGTGGGCTGATAGATGCTTAGGATAGGTTCTGGGACAGATGTATGTATGGATGTATGGGCGGATGGATGGATGGCACAGTGCTTAGGATAGGCGGGTGGGCTGATAGATGCTTAGGATAGGTCCAGGGACACATGTATGGGTGGATGGCTGGATGGATGGATGAATGAATGGGTTGCTGGCTGGATGAGTGGATGGAAGCATGAATGGACCAGTACTTAGGATAGGCGGGTGGGCTGATAGATGCTTAGGATAGGTGCAGGGACAGTTGTATGTATGTATGTAGGAAGGAAGGAATGTATGGATGGATTGAAAGATGGTTGGATGGCGCAGTGCTTAGGATGGATGGATGCAGGGCTTTAAGTGGGCCGGGTCTGAGCACCGGCAGTTATTTTCAGGGGGCCTCGAAACGGGTCTCTATCGGGCTCTATTTTCGGGCCTCGCAAAGGTAGTCCATTTTCTTTTTTTATTGGACTGCAGTGAGAGCATGCACATCGATATGCGCATGCTCATTTTGCTCACTACTGAGAAGTGGAGACGTCATGCTAGGTGAGCCGCGCTGTAGGAGGAAGGGAAATCCTTTAAAGAGAGTGTTTTCCGAAGGTAGGATAATAGGAGGGGATTTTCTTAAGCACACAATGCTAGTTATCTTGATTTAGACCACGCCCCTACTTGGATAGGCCACACCCCTTTAAGAGGTTTGCCCCGCCCCTTTTAGAGCACCCCCAGTTTTTTCCCCCCCACTTAAAGCACTGGGGGGGGGGAGGGGGAGTACAGGCAGCGGTATATGCTACAGGAAGGGACAGAGATGAAGGTGCTTATTTACAAGCCCTGTGCGCGGCAGATGCCATGTTTTAACCAGTGGCGGCTCTCCCTCGGAGTTATGTCCGACTCGACTACCCCCCCAACCCTGCCCCTCCACCCGCCCCGGGGCACTCCTCGGCGAGCCGGCACTGGTTTTAACATGGAAAAAAATTGACGCACGGGCAGCGCAAGGGGCTTTTAAATAAGCGCCGAAGTGTGCAACACCAGAGACTTAAAGTACAGAAATGTAGTGTACATGACCGAAGAGAGACAAACATCTGAAGCCAAACGTATACAATTTGGAAAGGCACGGAGATGTATAGTGCAGGAAAGCAAAACACGGAGAGTGAAAACGCAGAGGCTCAAGTGCAGGAGGACAAATACAAGCATGTGGAAGGCACAAAGATGCAAACTTGAGGAGGGACAGAGCGGTGAAGTGCTCGAAATCACCGAAGTGAGTTAGTGTGAGAAGACACAGAAATGCAAAGGAAGATAAGGAAGGCAGAACTGTCAGAAGCACAGCCTAGACAAGGAGTACATAGAGATGGTACAAACAAAAGTACCTCTCCAGCGAAGTAGATGGCCACCACTCCCAGCGGCAGGCAGCAGCACACGATGTTAAACACTGCCCACCACTTGTAAGCAGGCACCTGGCCCGCGGTCTCATCAAACCGGCCGTAGGGTACGTTTGTTGTGTCCCCGGAGGTGGGCTCCAGGGGTACCGCGAAAGAGCTCATTTTGGTTTCTGTGGGCAGGGAGCCTCTGGGTCCAGTCTATGTAGGCGACGGAGGCTTCGCTGAGACGTCAAAGCTGGCTCTGTCTACCTCTGCGGCTGGATAGGGTCCGAATGACCGCTAAAGATGGCAACCAACGCAGTCCGGGCAGTGGGGACAGGTCTGCGCAGATCCCCCCTCTCCCCGGAGTATGAACTCAGCTGAGGCAACTCTCCGGAGGACGTCTGCCAAAAGCCTCCCTACACATTCCCGTTTTATGACGCTGCTCACTTCGGTCTGCAATAAACTCTGGCCTGGCCTGGGGCAGGCTTATCCGACTGCTGAAACGGTATGGACGGGAGCTTTCCTTTTTGCTGCACTTTCACAATTCTGTTTGCGCGTGTGTATCAATCTGACTTCAGTACAAAGGGCCTTTTTGGGAGTGTAAAATGACTTCACTATTTCCGTTTCCTATTCGTAAAGTTTCTGTGTGTGAAAATCTCCCATAGTGCGTTCCAGGGCGGCAAAGCTCTCAACGTTTGTGAACACCCGACCACACACTTACATGCTTGGGGTTATTTCAAACATTTACGAATCCCACGTCCTGCACACAAAATGGTCATAATGTCTCCCATTTCAGGGTGTGAATGCGTAACAATCACCTCCAAAAATTAGTGGGTTGTCGGAAAAGAGGTTCTCCCATTGGAAGTAATATTTTTCCTGTGGTGGAATAAAGTTAGTACATGTTTTTGCACTTGCTCTGTTATTTTCCACGTGGAAAACAATACAGCTGTATATTTTTCAGTGTAAAACAAGAATCTCAAAACTTAGCATTATCCTTAGAAACTTGCGACTGCACAGGTCTCTCTAAAGCATAACCTAGTTAAATAGTCTGTGACTTCCAAACCTTTGCAAATCTGCAGCAATGTGAGGGCGAATACCTCTGGATGCAGATTTCAAGCGGGTTTTAATAATTGTGGGTACTTTGTGTCTGGACATCAGCTGCATGGCTTGCAGGGGGGCTCCATGTCATGATTGACACCATCAGCCACCCTCAGCACTTAGCCCAGTCTCCGGTTTTTGAGCCCCTACTTACAATGATAAAAGTAAAACTACATATTCTGAATACAATGTGTTGTTCACTAGCTGAAGGTGTCCACGTGACGTGTTAATGTTGGTGCATCCCTTTCTCAGTGTTGCCTCACTGCAACTTAGCTTTAGGGGAGCAAGATCACTCGATATCAGCAGAACACGGGTTGCTAGTCCTGTGCTTTCTTCTAACAGACTAAACATGATTTCCATCCGACATGGGGCGATATGACTACATCGGGTCACCAAACGCTCTCATGTCAACCTAAGACCATATTTCTTGGGCTCGGGTCACCAAACGCCCTCATGTCAATATAAGACCCTATTTCTTGGGCTTCCTTGAATACACTGATGAATTCTGGTAATCGTCGTAGGGTTTGCATCATTCAATTCAATTGGAATAAAGTAGCAGATTGGGATCGGAGGACTGCAAACACAGCACCCTCTGTCACGTGGTGGTATTTACTAATCCAGCTGGGCACGTGACTGCCAAGCGGCCCAGTGTTGAATGGGACACGGGCAGCCAGTCGTGGCTTTCTAGGCAGGGGATCTTTGCATGTGGACCCTGCGAGTTTCCCTGGTTGGATTAACTTGTGTGAGCCCATCATAGGTGCTCCGTGTGTTTGTGCTTGTCCACAGAATAAGACTCTACTGAACTAAGGCTACACTTAAAATCCATCTCCACCTAAAGCAGACCGAGGCCCAGGGCATGGCTCCTGCCTTCTCAGGCTATGAAGAAAGAGCTGGTGGCGCCTGAGGGGTACAGGTGGTGTAACCTGCACCCCTGACCGGGTAGTCTACCAACGCCTTCTCTTGCCCATACTTGCCATGCCTGGGTGCTTTGTGTCTAGAGTTAGGTGCAGTGTGCCTGAAGGGTGATATGTTGCCCTCTCTAAGGACATTCTGTCTGAAGAACAGAAAAATCACTACAGCTGGCTCTGCTCAGGGCCGGACTGGGAACCAAAACCGGCCCTGGTAAACTGCTCGGTCGGCCCCCATGGGGGGGGCTGAGGGGGTGCGGCTGAGCTGTTTGCAAGGACCGGTTTCGGCCAATTTTGTTACCGGGGGCCGATATTGCAGACCCCCGGTAACAAAAATGGCTCCCCAGGGTCCCAAAACCGGCCCCCACCCTTGCGGCCCACTGGGGAAATGCCTGTTGCCCGCTAGGGCCAGTCCGGCCCTGGCTCTGCTGCTTGGACGCTTTGCCTGCACATCTCCCTTGCGATAAAGCTGATACCAGCTCAGTATATCTGTCTTTTGTGAGGCCCAATGCACCCCCTGTGGCCATCTGTAGCCTGCCTTCTTGTTCTGTGTCAACAAATGTCTAAACAAACAAGCATTTTTTTTTTTATAGAGTTTTATATAGCGCGAACTAGACCCGAAGATATCGGGTATCAGAGCGCTTTACATAGCACCAGTTTCGTTACACAAGGACACATTCATTTTTGTTAGGCACAGGGAGATTAAGTGATTTGCCCAGAATCACAGGATGTTGAGCGTCGTTGCCGAGACTCGAACCCGGTTCCCCAGCATCGACGTCGACCGCTCTAGCAGTAAGGCTACATCCTCTCCCCGCATTCACGCAAGTTTGAGCTATTGGCATTGTACATGACAATGCCTTTTATTTATGTTTTGGGTTTTAAAACATAAATAAAAGGCATTGTCATTTGCAATACTAATAGCTTAAACTCTCGCACATGCGAGACCTATTGCATTGCAATCAAGGGCCTTCTCGACCGTTTGTTAGATTGTAAATAACAGAGGAAGAGACCGGCCTGCAACGTCTTCAAAGTAGTGATAAATAGTGCAGTGAAGAAGATGTGTAAGTGTTATAAATTACACAGACACAAAGTGTGAAGGGGGAGTTACATATGATGTGAGCTATAAACACTAACAAAGCACTTCAACACCTTTTGCTCTGTGATTACACTGTCGGCGGTTCAGGATGAAGAGCAGGAGAGGGGGGGCTATTTTCTGCCCTCTCTCCGTGATTTGAGTGTGCAGTGTGGCATTGCGTAATGTCATTGCTATCTTTGGCCTAATAAAAAACACTCCAGCTGTAGTAGGGCTCTGGCTTCACCTCGTGGTGCAGGGTGGGCTGTGCTTTATGGCAGGCATGCAGGGAGAGATGGATGGTCTCGGCTGCAGCTCCAGCCTCGTACAGTGCCCCTGCTATTACTAGTGAGCGAGAGGCGCTGAGGTGGTGGTATTGATATTGGTGGTGATAGTATTGGTATTGATGGTGGTGGTATTGGTATTGGTGGTATTGATGGTGGTGGTGGTGGTATTGGTGGTGGTATTGGTATTGGTGGTAGTGGTATTGGTGGTGGTGGTATTGGTGGTGCTTGTATTGTTGGTATTGGTGGTGGTGGTGGTGGTATCATTGGTGGTGGTGGCATTGGTGGTATTGGTGGTGGTGGTATTGGTGGTATTGGTGGTGGTGGTATTGGTGATGACGGTATTGGTGGTGGTGGTATTGGTATTGGTGGTGGTGGTATTGGTGGTGGCGGTATTGGTGGTGGTGGCGGTATTGGTGGTGGTGGTGGTGGTATTGGTATTGGTGGTGGTATTGGTATTGGTGGTGGTGGTATTGGTGGTGGGGTATTGGTGGTGGTGGTGGTATTGGTGGTGGTGGTATTGGTGGTGATGGTATTGATGGTGGTATTGGTGGTGGTATTGGTGGTGGTGGTATTGGCATTGGTGGTGGTATTAGTGGTGGTGGTATTGGTGGTGTATTGGTGGTAGTATTGGTGGTGGTGGTGGTATTGGTGGTGGTGGTGGTATTGGTGGTATTGATGGTGGTATTGGTGGTAGTGGTATTGGTGGTGGTAGTGGGGGTGGTGGTGGTAATGGTGGTGGTGATATTGGTGGTGGTATTGGTAGTAGTGGTGGTATTGTTGGTGGTATTAGTGGCATTGGTGGTGGTGGTATTGGTGGCGGTGGTATTGGTGGTGGGGGTGGTGGTATTGGTGGTATTAGTGGTGGTGGTATTGGTGGTGGTGGTATTGGTATTGGTGGTGGTGGTATTGGTTGAGTATTGGCATTGGCGGAGGTATTGGTATTGGTGGTGGTGGTATTGGATTGGTGGTATTGGTGGTGGTATTGGTGGTGGTGGTGGTATTGGTGGTGGCATTGGGGAATTTGGTGGTGGTGGAGGTATTTGTGGTGGTGGTATTGGTGGTGGTGGAGGTATTGGTGGTATTGGTGGTGGTGGTATTAGCAGTGGTGGTATTGGTGGTGTTGGTGGTGGTGGTATTGGTGGTGGTGGTGGTGGTATTGGTAGTGGTATTGGTGGTGGTATTGGTCGGGGTGGAGGTGGTGGTATTGGTGGTGGTGGTAGTGATATTGGTGGTGGTATTGGTGGTGGTATTGGTGGTGGTGGTGGTGGTGTTAGTGGTGGTATTGGTGGGGGTATTGGTGGTGGTGGTATTGGTGATATTGGTGGTCGTGGTGGTATTGGTGGTGGAGGTGGTGGTATTGGTGGTAGTGGTGGTATTGGTGGTGGGGGTGGTGGTAGTGGTATTGGTGGTGGTGGTATTGGTGGTGGTGGTGGTGGTATTGGTGGTGATAATGGTGGTGGTATTGGTGGAGGTGGTGGTATTGGTAGTGGTGGTAGTATTGGTGGTGGTGGTATTGGTTGTATTGGTGGGGGTGGTATTGGTGGTGGTATTGGTGGTAGTGGTATTGGTGGTGGTGGTATTGGTGGTGGTGGTGGTATTGGTGGTGGTGGTGGTATTGGCGGTGGTATTGTGGTGGTGGTATTGGTGGTGGTGGTAGTGGTATTGGTGGTAGTGGTATTTGTGTTGGTGATGGTGGTGGTATTGCTGGTGGTGGTGATATTGGTGGTGGTATTGGTGGTATTGGTGGTGGTGGTGGTATTGGTGGTATTAGTGGTGGTATTGGTGGTGGTGGTGGTATTGGTGGTGATGGTGGTATTGGTGGTGGTGGTGGTATTGGTGGTATTGGTGGTGGTATTGGTGGTATTAGTGGTGGTATTGGTGGTGGTATTGGTGGTGGTGGCATTGGTATTGGTGGTGGTATTGGTGGTGGTGGTATTGGTGGTGATGGTGGTGATGGTGGTATTGGTGGTGGTGGTATTGGTGGAGGTATTGGTGGTGGTATTGGTATTGGTGGTGGTATTGGATTGGTGGCGGTGGTATTGGATTGGTGGTGGTGGTATTGATGGTGGTGGAGGTATTTGTGGTGGGGGTATTGGTGGTGGTGGAGGTATTGGTGGTGGTGGTATTGGTGGTGGTGGTATTGGTATTGGTGGTGGTATTGATGGTGGTATTGGTGGTGGTGGTGGTATTGGTGGTGGTGGTGGTATTGGTGGTGGCATTGGTGGTGGTATTGGTGGTGGTGGAGGTGGTGGTATTGGTGGTGGTGGTATTGGTCGCAGGGGTGGTATTGGTGGTGGTTGTGGTATTGGTGGTGGTGATATTGGTGGTGGTATTGGTGGTGGTATTGGTGGTGGTGGTATTGGGGGTGGTGGTTGTGGTATTGGTGGTGGTGGTGGTATTGGTGGTGGTGGTGGTGGTAGTGGTATTGGTGGTGGTATTGGTGGTGGTGGTGATAATGGTGGTGGTATTGGTGGTGTAGGTGGTGGTATTGGTGGTGGTGGTATTGGTGGTATTGGTGGGGGTGGTATTGGTGGTGGTATTGTTGGTAGTAGTATTGGTGGTGGTGGTATTGATTGGTGGTGGTGGTGGTATTGGTGGTGGTGGTGGTGGTATTGGTGTTGGTGGTGGTGTTGGTGGTGTTGGTGGTGGTGGTATTGGTGGTGGTGGTGTAGTGGTATTGGTGGTAGTGGTATTGGTGGTGGTGGTATTGGTGGTGGTGGTATTACTGGTGGTGGTGGTATTGGTGGTGGTGGTGGTATTGGTGGTGGTGGTGGTATTGGTGGTGGTATTGGTGGTGGCGGTATTGGGGGTGGTGGTGGTGGTTGTGGTATTGGTGGTGGTGGTGGTAGTGGTATTGGTGGTGGTGGTATTGATGCTGGTGGTATTGGTCATGGTGGTATTGGTGGTGATAATGGTGGTGGTATTGGTGGTGGTATTGGTGATGGTGGTGGTATTGGTGATGGTGGTGGTAATGGTGGGGGTGATATTGGTGGTGGTATTAGTGGTAGGGGTATTGGTGGGGGTGGTATTGATTGGTGGTGGTGGTATTGGTGGTGGTATTGGTGGTGGTGGTATTGGTGTTGGTGGTGGTATTGGTGGTGGTGGTATTGGTGGTAGTCGTATTGGTGGTGGTGGTATTGGTGGTGGTAGTATTACTGGTGGTGGTGGTATTGGTGGTGGTGGTATTGGTGGAGGTGATGGTATTGGTGGTGGTGGTAGTATTGGTGGTCGTATTGGGGGTGGTATTGGTGGTGGTGGTATTGGTGGTGGTATTGGTGGTGATGGTATTGGTGGTAGTGGTATTGGTGGTGGTGGTGGTATTGGTGGTGGGGGTGGTAGTGGTATTGGTGGTGGTGGTATTGGTCGCGGGGGTGGTATTGGTGGTGGTTGTGGTGATATTGGTGGTGGTATTGGTGGTGGTATTGGTGGTGGTGGTATTGGGGGTGGTGGTTGTGGTATTGGTGGTGGTGGTGGTATTGGTGGTGGTGGTGGTGGTAGTGGTATTGGTGGTGGTATTGGTGGTGGTGGTATTGGTGGAGATAATGGTGGTGGTATTGGTGGTGTAGGTGGTGGTATTGGTGGTGGTGGTATTCGTGGTATTGGTGGGGGTGGTATTGGTGGTGGTATTGTTGGTAGTGGTATTGGTGGTGGTGGTATTGATTGGTGGTGGTGGTATTGGTGGTGGTGGTGGTGGTATTGGTGTTGGTGGTGGTGTTGGTGGTGTTGGTGGTGGTGGTATTGGTGGTGTAGTGGTATTGGTGGTATTGGTGGTGGTGGTATTGGTGATGGCGGTATTGGTGGTGGTGGTATTGGTATTGGTGGTGGTGGTATTGGTGGTGGCGGTATTGGTGGTGGTGGCAGTATTGGTGGTGGTGGTGGTGGTATTGGTATTGGTGGTGGTATTGGTATTGGTGGTGGTGGTATTGGTGGTGGGTTATTGGTGGTGGTGGTGGTATTGGTGGTGGTGGTATTGGTGGTGATGGTATTGATGGTGGTATTGGTGGTGGTATTGGTGGTGGTGGTATTGGCATTGGTGGTGGTATTAGTGGTGGTGGTATTGGTGGTGTATTGGTGGTAGTATTGGTGGTGGTGGTGGTATTGGTGGTGGTGGTGGTATTGGTGGTATTGATGGTGGTATTGGTGGTAGTGGTATTGCTGGTGGTAGTGGGGGTGGTAATGGTGGTGGTGATATTGGTGGTGGTATTGGTAGTAGTGGTGGTATTGTTGGTGATATTAGTGGCATTGGTGGTGGTGGTATTGGTGGCGGTGGTATTGGTGGTGGGGGTGGTGGTATTGGTGGTATTAGTGGTGGTGGTATTGATGGTGGTGGTATTGGTATTGGTGGTGGTGGTATTGGTGGTGGTGGTTTTAGTGGTATTGGTGGTATTGTTGGTGGTGGTATTGGTGGTGGTGGTATTGGTTGAGTATTGGCATTGGCGGAGGTATTGGTATTGGTGGTGGTGGTATTGGATTGGTGGTATTGGTGGTGGTATTGGTGGTGGTATTGGTGGTGGCATTGGGGAATTTGGTGGTGGTGGAGGTATTTGTGGTGGTGGTATTGGTGGTGGTGGAGGTATTGGTGGTATTGGTGGTGGTGGTATTAGCAGTGGTGGTATTGGTGGTGTTGGTGGTGGTGGTATTGGTGGTGGTGGTAGTGATATTGGTGGTGGTATTGGTGGTGGTATTGGTGATGGTGGTGGTAATGGTGGGGGTGATATTGGTGGTGGTATTAGTGGTAGGGGTATTGGTGGGGGTGGTATTGATTGGTGGTGGTGGTATTGGTGGTGGTATTGGTGGTGGTGGTATTGGTGTTGGTGGTGGTATTGGTGGTGGTGGTATTGGTGGTGTAGTGGTGGTAGTCGTATTGGTGGTGGTGGTATTACTGGTGGTGGTGGTATTGGTGGTGGTGGTATTGGTGGAGGTGATGGTATTGGTGGTGGTGGTAGTATTGGTGGTCGTATTGGGGGTGGTATTGGTGGTGGTGGTATTGGTGGTGGTATTGGTGGTGATGGTATTGGTGGTAGTGGTATTGGTGGTGGTGGTGGTATTGGTGGTGGGGGTGGTAGTGGTATTGGTGGTGGTATTGGTGGTGTTGATGGCGGTGGTGTTGGTGGTGGTATTGGCGGTGCTGGTGGTATTGGTGGTGGTATTGGTGGTGGTGGTATTGGTGGTGGTGGAGGTGGTGGTATTGGTGGTGGTGGTATTGGTCGCGGGGGTGGTATTGGTGGTGGTTGTGGTGATATTGGTGGTGGTATTGGTGGTGGTATTGGTGGTGGTGGTATTGGGGGTGGTGGTTGTGGTATTGGTGGTGGTGGTGGTATTGGTGGTGGTGGTGGTGGTAGTGGTATTGGTGGTGGTATTGGTGGTGGTGGTATTGGTGGAGATAATGGTGGTGGTATTGGTGGTGTAGGTGGTGGTTTTGGTGGTGGTGGTATTCGTGGTATTGGTGGGGGTGGTATTGGTGGTGGTATTGTTGGTAGTGGTATTGGTGGTGGTGGTATTGATTGGTGGTGGTGGTATTGGTGGTGGTGGTGGTGGTATTGGTGTTGGTGGTGGTGTTGGTGGTGTTGGTGGTGGTGGTATTGGTGGTGTAGTGGTATTGGTGGTATTGGTGGTGGTGGTATTGGTGATGACGGTATTGGTGGTGGTGGTATTGGTATTGGTGGTGGTGGTATTGGTGGTGGCGGTATTGGTGGTGGTGGCAGTATTGGTGGTGGTGGTGGTGGTATTGGTATTGGTGGTGGTATTGGTATTGGTGGTGGTGGTATTGGTGGTGGGTTATTGGTGGTGGTGGTGGTATTGGTGGTGGTGGTATTGGTGGTGATGGTATTGATGGTGGTATTGGTGGTGGTATTGGTGGTGGTGGTATTGGCATTGGTGGTGGTATTAGTGGTGGTGGTATTGGTGGTGTATTGGTGGTAGTATTGGTGGTGGTGGTGGTATTGACGGTGGTGGTGGTATTGGTGGTATTGATGGTGGTATTGGTGGTAGTGGTATTGCTGGTGGTAGTGGGGGTGGTAATGGTGGTGGTGATATTGGTGGTGGTATTGGTAGTAGTGGTGGTATTGTTGGTGATATTAGTGGCATTGGTGGTGGTGGTATTGGTGGCGGTGGTATTGGTGGTGGGGGTGGTGGTATTGGTGGTATTAGTGGTGGTGGTATTGATGGTGGTGGTATTGGTATTGGTGGTGGTGGTATTGGTGGTGGTGGTTTTAGTGGTATTGGTGGTATTGTTGGTGGTGGTATTGGTGGTGGTGGTATTGGTTGAGTATTGGCATTGGCGGAGGTATTGGTATTGGTGGTGGTGGTATTGGATTGGTGGTATTGGTGGTGGTATTGGTGGTGGTGGTGGTATTGGTGGTGGCATTGGGGAATTTGGTGGTGGTGGAGGTATTTGTGGTGGTGGTATTGGTGGTGGTGGAGGTATTGGTGGTATTGGTGGTGGTGGTATTAGCAGTGGTGGTATTGGTGGTGTTGGTGGTGGTGGTTTTGGTGGTGGTGGTGGTGGTATTGGTAGTGGTATTGGTGGTGGTATTGGTCGTGGTGGAGGTGGTGGTATTGGTGGTGGTGGTAGTGATATTGGTGGTGGTATTGGTGGTGGTATTGGTGGTGGTGGTGGTGTTAGTGGTGGTATTGGTGGGGGTATTGGTGGTGGTGGTATTGGTGATATTGGTGGTCGTGGTGGTATTGGTGGTGGAGGTGGTGGTATTGGTGGTAGTGGTGGTATTGGTGGTGGGGGTGGTGGGGGTGGTGGTAGTGGTATTGGTGGTGGTGGTATTGGTGGTGGTGGTGGTGGTATTGGTGGTGATAATGGTGGTGGTATTGGTGGAGGTGGTGGTATTGGTAGTGGTGGTTGTATTGGTGGGGGTGGTATTGGTGGTGGTATTGGTGGTAGTGGTATTGGTGGTGGTGGTATTGGTGATGGTGGTGGTATTGGCGGTGGTATTGTGGTGGTGGTATTGGTGGTGGTGGTAGTGGTATTGGTGGTAGTGGTATTTGTGTTGGTGATGGTATTGCTGGTGGTGGTGATATTGGTGGTGGTATTGGTGGTGGTGGTATTGGTGATATTAGTGGTGGTATTGGTGGTGGTGGTGGTATTGGTGGTGATGGTATTGGTGGTGGTGGTGGTGGTGGTATTGGTGGTATTGGTGGTGGTATTGGTGGTATTAGTGGTGGTATTGGTGGTGGTATTGGTGGTGGTGGCATTGGTATTGGTGGTGGTATTGGTGGTGGTGGTATTGGTGGTGATGGTGGTATTGGTGGTGGTGGTATTGGTGGAGGTATTGGTGGTGGTATTGGTATTGGTGGTGGTGGTATTGGATTGGTGGTGGTGGTATTGGATTGGTGGTGGTGGTATTGGTGGTGGTGGAGGTATTTGTGGTGGGGGTATTGGTGGTGGTAGAGGTATTGGTGGTGGTGGTATTGGTGGTGGTGGTATTGGTATTGGTGGTGGTATTGGTGGTGGTGGTATTGGTGGTGGTGGTATTGATGGTGGTATTGGTGGTGGTGGTGGTATTGGTGGTGGTGGTGGTATTGGTGGTGGCATTGGTGGTGGTATTGGTGGTGGTGGAGGTGGTAGTATTGGTGGTGGTGGTATTGGTCGCGGGGGTGGTATTGGTGGTGGTTGTGGTATTGGTGGTGGTTGTGGTATTGGTGGTGGTGATATTGGTGGTGGTATTGGTGGTGGTATTGGTGGTGGTGGTATTGGGGGTGGTGGTTGTGGTGGTGGTGGTGGTATTGGTGGTGGTGTTGGTGGTAGTGGTATTGGTGGTGGTATTGGTGGTGGTGGTGATAATGGTGGTGGTATTGGTGGTGTAGGTGGTGGTATTGGTGGTGGTGGTATTGGTGGTATTGGTGGGGGTGGTATTGGTGGTGGTATTGTTGGTAGTGGTATTGGTGGTGGTGGTATTGATTGGTGGTATTGGTGGTGGTGGTGGTGGTGGTGGTATTGGTGTTGGTGGTGGTGTTGGTGGTGTTGGTGGTGGTGGTATTGGTGGTGGCGGTGTAGTGGTATTGGTGGTAGTGGTATTGGTGGTGGTGGTATTGGTGGTGGTGGTATTACTGGTGGTGGTGGTATTGGTGGTGGTGGTGGTATTGGTGGTGGTATTGGTGGTGGTGGTGGTATTGGTGGTGGTGGTATTGGGGGTGGTGGTGGTGGTTGTGGTATTGGTGGTGGTGGTGGTAGTGGTATTGGTGGTGGTGGTATTGATGCTGGTGGTATTGGTCGTGGTGGTATTGGTGGTGATAATGGTGGTGGTATTGGTGGTGGTATTGGTGATGGTGGTGGTATTGGTGATGGTGGTGGTAATGGTGGGGGTGGTATTGGTGGTGGTATTAGTGGTAGGGTTATTGGTGGGGGTGGTATTGATTGGTGGTGGTGGTATTGGTGGTGGTATTGGTGGTGGTGGTATTGGTGTTGGTGATGGTATTGGTGGTGGTGGTATTGGTGGTGTAGTGGTGGTAGTCGTATTGGTGGTGGTGGTATTGGTGGTGGTGGTATTACTGGTGGTGGTGGTATTGGTGGTGGTGGTGGTATTGGTGGAGGTGATGGTATTGGTGGTGGTGGTAGTATTGGTGGTCGTATTGGGGGTGGTATTGGTGGTGGTGGTATTGGTGGTGGTATTGGTGGTGATGGTATTGGTGGTAGTGGTATTGGTGGTGGTGGTGGTATTGGTGGTGGGGGTGGTAGTGGTATTGGTGGTGGTATTGGTGGTGGTATTGGCGGTGCTGGTGGTATTGGTGGTGGTATTGGTGGTGGTGGTATTGGTGGTGGTGGAGGTGGTGGTATTGGTGGTGGTGGTATTGGTCGCGTGGGTGGTATTGGTGGTGGTTGTGGTATTGGTGGTGGTGATATTGGTGGTGGCATTGGTGGTGGTATTGGTGGTGGTGGTATTGGGGGTGGTGGTTGTGGTATTGGTGGTGGTGGTGGTATTGGTGGTGGTGGTGGTGGTAGTGGTATTGGTGGTGGTATTGGTGGTGGTGGTATTGGTGGTGATAATGGTGGTGGTATTGGTGGTGTAGGTGGTGGTATTGGTGGTGGTGGTATTGGTGGTATTGGTGGGGGTGGTATTGGTGGTGGTATTGTTGGTAGTGGTATTGGTGGTGGTGGTATTGATTGGTGGTGGTGGTATTGGTGGTGGTGGTGGTGGTGGTATTGGTGTTGGTGGTGGTGTTGGTGGTGGTGGTGGTGGTATTGGTGGTGTAGTGGTGTTGGTGGTGGTGGTATTGGTGGTGGTGGTATTACTGGTGGTGGTGGTATTGGTGGTGGTGGTGGTATTGGTGGTGGTGGTGGTATTGGTGGTGGTATTGGTGGTGGTGGTATTGGGGGTGGTGGTGTTGGTTGTGGTATTGGTGGTGGTGGTGGTAGTGGTATTGGTGGTGGTGTTATTGATGCTGGTGGTATTGGTCGTGGTGGTATTGGTGGTGATAATGGTGGTGGTATTGGTGGTGGTATTGGTGATGGTGGTGGTATTGGTGATGGTGGTGGTAATGGTGGGGGTGGTATTGGTGGTGGTATTAGTGGTAGGGGTATTGGTGGGGGTGGTATTGATTGGTGGTGGTGGTATTGGTGGTGGTATTGGTGGTGGTGGTGGTGATATTGGTGTTGGTGGTGGTATTGGTGGTGGTGGTATTGGTGGTGTAGTGGTGGTAGTCGTATTGGTGGTGGTGGTATTGGTGGTGGTGGTATTACTGGTGGTGGTGGTATTGGTGGTGGTGGTAGTATTGGTGGAGGTGATGGTATTGGTGGTGGTGGTAGTATTGGTGGTCGTATTGGGGGTGGTATTGGTGGTGGTGGTATTGGTGGTGGTATTGGTGGTGATGGTATTGGTGGTAGTGATATTGGTGGTGGTGGTGGTATTGGTGGTGGGGGTGGTAGTGGTATTGGTGGTGGTATTGGTGGTGTTGATGGCGGTGGTGTTGGTGGTGGTATTGGCGGTGCTGGTGGTATTGGTGGTGGTGGTATTGGTGGTGGTGGTATTATGGAGGTGGTGGTATTGATGGTGGTGGTATTGGTGGTGGGGGTGGGAGTGGTATTGGTGGTGGTGGTGGTGTTGTTGTTAATAAAACAGGCTTTTGAAAACAACCCATCAGGTGGCTTTAGTACAGATGACACGTAACACATTTCTAAATCCATTTTACTTGGGGCAGTTGAAACAGACACGAGATAATGCCGGGTTAAAGTCATTGAAAGCAGGCGCCCTTGTTACGGGGGCGGACGTGCTGCTTAAAAAAACACAAGCTGTTTCAGCTGAAGCAGCGCATGTCCGGCCTGCAGTAAGAGAAACTCAATAAAATAAAATTGCTTACAGACTAAATAACAGGTCCCGTGTAACAACTGAAGTAAAAGAGCCAGTCGCCACGGGGGGGGGTACAAATGAAGACAAGGCCGTATTAAGGAGGGACTAAAAAGCTTATTAACGAATCCGAAGGCAGCATTTACGAAAGACAAAAACACAAGTCAATGAAAAATATGGGAGGAGAGTGGGCGCGGCTTCTCTCCCATACTCTACTACAGCAGTCTCGCAGAGCGAGCACTGCATGCGCGCTGCCGCTAGGCTCGACCTAAAAAGAACACTGTTTCCTTGGGGGTACTATTCATTCTTTTGTTTAGACTGTTATGCCCCGGTTCCCAGGAACCATTTTTTTAGTATGGGCAATAACTATTGGCACTCCCACAAGGAGTCTGCACCACCTCCCCGAGCATCCATATTTCCTTTACCAGGGACCAATTGGCACCTGCCTTTCCCCTTCTTCGGTAAAGCCGGAGTAGAAAACCCACAATAATGCTCTCTTGTGTAAGGACTAAACTCCTCTCATGGCTTGTTTTTTCCCAGAGAGTCAGAAAATCTGTGAGTCCAGTGGAGCTGCTCAATTCTTTTGTGATATTCACCAGCTGAACAAAAAGTCTGCTTGCCTAGGCGTACAGCTAAAATATACTACGACACATAGTCAACGGCTACTACTCCCATTTAGTAAAAGGTAACCATAGTTCCAGAGATTCACACATTTTTACCTGTACTCCTAAATGAAAGGTAGACTTCTGGTTCCCCACTACAACATCCATTCATCTCCTTCACCTTTCCAACGCGGGCCCCGCATTCCACCCATAGGGTGCAAACAACTTTTTTTTTTGCTTGTGACTTGCTACACAAAAGAGAAACGTGGCAGACAGAAAAATGCCCCTTAAACAATACAGTGGGTGCTTCTACAAAATAATGGGTTGCCTTCCATTTGCCTTTGTCTTTTCCTGTGGACATGGTAACCTGCCTGCTGCTGTCTATGGTGATCAGCCGTAGAAACTCTGTAGATTTCTGGTGGGGTGTGGAATATACACCTACTGCATGTCAGACAGTTTCTGCCTGATACAGTATCTCATCACGCTACCTCCCTCTGTGTTATGCCGAGCATCCCCGAACAGCCAGAAATATCTGGTTGAGACATTTAGGTGCAAGCCTAATTCCTTTGTTTAATGCCTACTAACTGATTTCTGGAAAGCCTGAAAAGATGCACTTTGTCCTCACTGGGGGAAAATGTAAATGTTCTCGACGTTTATGTTTTGATTGGTCCTGGCTCCTCACAAGCACCCACAAAACAAGTCAGATAGTGGCCCTATCCAGCCAGCAGCAGTCCTATGTCTGAAATTCTGAGAAAAGCCTCCATCATTCCAGAGAGAAGTTTGTGACAGACAGAGCCTTGTTAGCTGCTTTTTCGCTTAAGGGCAGTAGAATAACAATACTGGAAAGGCCCAACTGCTGTTACTTGCCTTGGAAAAAGAGTATGTTGTATTGCTGTGGTATGAGGACAGTAGAAGGTCCTTGACCAGGTGACCAAGAGCAAGGCACCTGTGACCGAAGTCTGCAAGGAGATCCTCTTTAGGGAGTAAGACCACTAGAGTCACAAGACTTTTGAGCCCATCTGGGCAGAATGGACCAAAGAATCATCAGCAGGACCACAATTCAACCACCTGCTGAGAGCTAGGACTTCATATTGTGTTGAGTATGCATCTGCCATTACATGGGCAGTGTAATCCCTAACTTTATGGCAGACGTTGTCTGTCTCTGAAAACCCCAGGGGGACACACATGCTTTTCCTCTCCTTTCTGGCCTTTGGGTAGCAGCTCTTTGACTGTGGCTAGTGTTCATCCTGGAACTGTCTGATTTGTCTCTCTAGCACTTATTGTTGAGGAGATATCAGAGAGTCTGCAATCCTATATCCCAACTCCCCTATTCCAGCTTCTGAGCCCATGGAGACAGTGATTTCTGAGGTCTTGTCCAGCCACCTACTAGCAAAGAACATTTACCACAATTAGTCAGATTTAAGACATGGGTCCTTGAAGTTTGGTTCCCCGGTAGCTATAATTTGGAATCTAGTCCTATACTAGCACAGATAATACCCCTGTCGAAAACTTTGGGAGATAAGTATCAACCTTTTTAGGCTCAGCCTAGACAGCGTTTGCAATCTGTTGTATATGGTTTGTGGAGTTCAACTCCGCCCATTGCTTGCCATTGCTTTTCATTTGTCTATGTGAGGGTTCTTTAAAAATCCTTGCTTGCTAGTGGTCAGTCCTGCCTCTTTGTCCCTCCTTTCTCTCTTACGTTCTTCCCACGGAGCAGGGACTAAGTACTGTATCATTACGCTATGCTTGTATATCTGTTCTTTGGGGGACTATTTTTTTCTTGGTTTCCTGCTATGTTACTGTTTGCCTGTGTTCAGCTTCAGTGCCATAGCTGCTTACATTTTAATATAGCATTCCACCCTCTCACCTCCTCTGAATGATATAGTTGTGTTAGTGCTTTCTCCTGCCCCTTCGCTTGGTTTTTTTTAGCCTTTTTTTGCAATTTTGGATGTTGACCGTCACTTGGGCCTCTTTTGGTAAGAAATTCGTTTGGTTTTGGGCTTCCTTTTTTAGGGGGATTGGACTTGTTTTAGACTTTTTTCACTCTTGGATGTTGACCATGTTGGGCTTCTTATGGTAAGATATTAGTTTTGGGCTTTCTTTTACGGGGGATTGAGCTTGTTTTGAACCCCCACACTTAGAATGTAAATAATGTTCAGTTGACCACACCTCCTCCGTGCGGCTGCTGGCTACATTCCATGTTTTAAGATACCCACTGCTGACAGGTTGTTGGACTTGGCCCTTTTTGCAGGGTCATCCCTAAACTTTTTGCCTTCCTCCTATATTTTTTCTGACCTGTTGGCTGTTTTATGACTCTGGGCACTTTACCACTGCTGATCAGTGCTAAAGTGCATATGCTCTCCCCATTATAAATTGTGTGATGGATTAGTGACTCCATGATTGGATGATTGGTTTACTTGTCAGTCCCTAGTACAGTGCACTCAGTGTGCCCAGGGCTTGTAAATCCAATGCCGCTGGTGGGCTTGCAGCACTGGTTGTGCCACCCACAGAAGCGTCTTGTAAAATGTGCCTCAGGCCTGGCATTGCATCCCTAAACCTTCCCTTTACTGCATGTTGGTCACCCCTAAAGTAGGCCCTAGGGCAGGGTGCAGTGTAAGTATAAGGTAGGACATGCCCTGGTGTGTGTGGCATGTCCTAATAGTGAATTACAGCCATTTTCGTTTTTCACTATTGCAAGGCTACCTGCTCCCCATAGGCCAGAATGGGCAGACTGACTATTACACCTTATAGTCAGAACTGACCCAGGGAACATGGTAGAAAAACGAATTTAGTATGCCTGAACTCAGAATGATAAAATACATCTTTTAGTGAAGTTGGTTTTAACATTCTGTGTTTGAAAATACTACTTTTAGAAAGTGGGTATTTTCTTGCCTAAACTTCCCAGCCTGCCTCTGCTAGGTTGTGTATTCCTTGTCTGGAGATTGAGTGACAGGGGCTGGGGGTGGCTACAGGAGACAGGGTGAGTCAGCACAGGGCTGAATAGAAAGATCTGCATCCAGAGTGGAGGGAGGAGTTGCACCTGGGTCTGAATAGGGCTGTGCCTGCCTTCCACAATGCTGGCTCCACCTCCTGCCGGGCGGCTGAGCACTCTGCCCCACATTCTGAAAGGAAAGAAGGAGTCAGAAAAACAAAGTGCTCCAGGACTGACCAGAACTGGTTTTGGACTAGGCAGAGGCCTCTCTGCCTTCAGAGAACAAAGAGAAACTGGGTATAAAAGGGGACCCAGACCCCTAGGAAATTAGATCACTTTGGGAAAACAAGAAGAAACCTTTGCTGAGGAGCGGAACCAAGAAGAAACTGAGGAGAAGACTATCCCTAAGCTAGAGGGATCTGCCTGCAGTGGTTGCCTGACTGCCAAAGGAAGGAGAAAGGACTTTGTGTGCACTTTTATTTCAACTTGTGAAGGATCTCCAAGGGCTTGAGAAAAGAGCTTGCCTCCTGCTGAAGTCTCAGGGACAACAGACTTCAACCCCCAGCTCCCCAAGAATCCTTTGGAAGTGCCTGCTGCTGTTTTGGGCCTTCTGAAGGGACTGCGTGTCGCAAGGAGCTGGAAGCGCGACTCAAGAGGGAGAAGCGTGTCGCCATCGCAGCCGCTGCCGTCGCATCACGGAGATGACGCCGCTGTAGCTGTCGCATTGCACCGCATCTCAAGAAACGTTCCGCAACACCGAAGAAGCGTGTCGCCGTCGCAGCCGCTGCCGTCGCATCGTAGATGTCGCCGCTGTAGCTGTCGCATTGCACCGCATCGAGAGAAGCGCCTCGCATCCACGGAGAAGCGTGCCGCCGTCGGAGCTGCTGCCGTCGCATCACGAAACAAGGGTGTCGCCGCTGCAGTTGTCGCATCGAGCAGAAGCGTCTCGCAACGTCGGAGAAGAGGGTCGCCGCCAAAGCCGCTGTCGTCGCATCACGGAACAAGGGTGTCGCCGCTGCAGCTGACGCATCGAGTCGAGACTTCTCGCAACATCGGAGAAGCGTGCCGCATCAGGAAGAACTTGACGTCTTTATTTCTTTGCACCAGAACTTTGTCGCATCTCCATCTCTGCAACACTTTCGTTGTAGAAACGTGACGCATCGTAAGGTACATTGACTCAAAGTGTCGCATTTTAAGAACTTAAGAGAACTAAGCTAAACCTACCATTTTAAGTACAGTATTGTGGATTTTTGTCGTTTATGGTCTTGTGTTAAATCTATATAAAGAATACTTATTTTTATAATACAACTTGTGTGGTGTCCATCTGTAGTGTTGTCACTGGATTACTGTATGTGTTCACAAATGCTTTACACACTGCCTCTGAGATAAGCCTGTCTGCTCGTGCCAAGCTACCAAGGGGGTGAGCAGGGGTTATTTTAGGAGTGTACCCCCTTACCCTGACTAGAGGCAAGGGTCCCTATTTGTCACAAGTACCTACCTGTGCCAACTAGAGACCCCCAATTCTAACACAGGTCAATTGTGATTTTAGCTTCTTTTACTTCCAGACACACTCTGGGCACCCATTCTCCCCCCATTTCCAGGTATTAGTGCTGTGTTCATTATCACTTCCTTCTGATTTTTCACAAAGGGTACATTTATAGATAAAATAATGTTTTATGTTCACATTCGCCGCCTTTGTTCCGTGTAAATTAATCTCACCCGCTGCAAATATTTGGACATGCACTTAGTGTGCCAATCAGGAGCACCATGAACCTCCTTAGTGCTTCTTCTTCTTGGGTGCATTTACAATGGCACACCTTGCAACTGCCTTGGGCCAGTGATGTCACAACCTCCCACATCCCTGCTTGGTGTCCGCTTGTCGATTGAAAAAACTCGGGACATTTACGAATCAGGTGAGTCTGGCTCCCCCACAGCCTAAACTGGCCTCTCAGAGCTGGCATGCCAGAGATTCCACTACGCGGAGGGGCTTTTGAGATGAACTTTCTTTAATATACCGCTACAATGCCAGCACTAATTCTATGACGTCCTAACCATAAACTGAGTCCATGTGGCTTGTTTCTATCCGGGGTAAAAATAGGATATTATATTACTATTACTGGCCAAGAAAGCCGACACAACTGTCTGTTATTGCTGAACCTTGTTGAAGGGAACTCAGCAGACGCCCATGTAGATAAATAAGGTGCTGCCCTATTGGCTACTCCTTTACTCTCATGTATATACGCCACTCACAGCTCAGTCTTCCACCTAACTTCCCCTGTCTTTCCAGACCTGACCACTTCCCATTGCGAAAGTCCAGTGGCGGCTGGTGACATTTGAAAGTGGTGTGGGCGTAAAATAATTATCGCACTGCACTGTGGCGAGCGAGCGCAGCGAGCGAGCCCGAACCACCTACGGAGGGTTCAAGGGGGTTCTCTTCCTGAGAAAATTTTGAAAAAAGAGTGGGCAAATGGTGCATTTTCAAGCAAATTTGAGAAAGCAGGAAGGTTAATAAAGCAATTGTGAATCTGTTCTAACAAAGACAATGACTGGCAAAACTGTCAGTCTAATCGGATGCATATCAGACGCCGGACTACCACGTGCTCTGTCCATCTGTGCCACTGTGTGCTATTCTTTCACAAGTCTAATGTGCCCCCGTTACTAATTGACAGGAGAGGATCCCAGCGCTTCACTCTGACAGAAAAGAGTAAACATTATGGCTAAATTGTTTGTTTCTGCTGGGGGTAGCCCCAGATGCATGTCTCATGCCTCCCACCGACAAGGCTGTCCGTCGACTGATAGCAATATTGCAGAGGGGGGGTTACGAAGGGAAAGGGGAGATAAGATTAGACATGTAGAGTGAAGCAGAGGAGCAGAGGAGCAGAAAAAGAGAGAGGGGCCGCAGGAAAAGGGAGCACAATGAGAAAGGGATGCTAAGAAAGACATGAACGATTGGGGAGAGAATTGGGAACAGAGGGGCAAGCAGAGAGAGCGAGAGAGAAAGACAGAGAAAGGACAGGGCAAGGAGATAGACAAGGTGAGACACATAGTTACGGCCCGGCACCGATAAAGAGATCGATGTACAGAAATGTGAAGGAGATTGACAGCAGTAAAGTAGACGGATGCAGAGAGCGGAAGAGAAAAGTGGGTTGAGCACATAGTCAGGTTGAGACATCTAGTTAGAGACCGGCAGCGAGAAAGAAAGAGATAGAAAGGGAGGGGAGTAACAGAAGGAGTGAGACAAGAAAGACAGAAAGGAAGAGGGAAGCAGGGAGACGGCGTGAGAAGAAACATATAGCCAGACTTGCCGGAGAGCGCACCCCACACCCAACTTGCCTGCTGACTGGGAGATCTCAAGACTCACCTGTACCCCCAAATAACCGGAAATGACTCACAGACTTTTGGTTACCCAGCAGGGCCTTAACCAATCAGAGCACATAATATAACACAATGTAAACCATGGAACAGTCCTTAAATTAAGTGACGTTACGTGACACGCAAATTCTAACATATCACATAACCCATACAATTTTTAGTATGTTTACTAAAATGGGTGTCTCTTTTTGGCCACATTTGGCATTTATGTGTTTTTTTTTTAATCAAGTTATTTCCTCTGTCACCCACCTTGGCTGTGCGGGGCTTGCAGTTTTGCCCGCACCTTCCTTGTGCGCCTTTATTCTATTACTGTAGCCAGACATATAGCACAATAAACATACCCGTAAAACATGCCACACCTGTTGGTGGTACCGATGTTCGTTAAGAGTAGCAAAATAATTAGTTATTAAAAACGATTTTGCTGGGGCGTGGCTTGCAGCCGAGCGTGATGGCCGCTGCCTAGCAGAGTTCCGGCAAGCATGAAGAAATCCCCCACATATCCGCATACTAATCCGTTCTTAATTGGCACTCAAAGACTCTCCCCAAACATCGGAACACCAGCGGCCCCAGCCGCCCAGGCTCGGAGCGGAGGCAACGCTGTTTCGGCACTCGGCGGGAGGGGAGTGCGGTGCCGCCTGCAGTGAAAAACGAAGCAGGGACCTCGCATCCACCAACGACCCGCGGCCGCGCTCACCCAGACAAGACGGTCCACCGGCGGCAGGAGGTGAGCAGCGCCGAGCAGACCCGGGTGAAATATTTCTGCCCCCCAGCCACTTTTACCAGCTTTGCCCCAGAGACGGCCTCCCTATAGACCCCAGCAGACCACGGCTGCGCCCAGCGGGAGAAGTGCGCTACTCAAGACCGGGGATCAGCGGCCCGTGGGCCCCACCGACTCCGGCGCGAACAGTAGAGTGGCGCCTGGACACTAGAACCTCCGGCACCCATAAAACCTGACCCGAGGATGAAGACCAGATCTCCCGGAAAAGTAGACGCCGCGGACACGGCAAGACCAGAGGCGCGACACACGCCGAGGGGCCCCACGCACAACTTCACCTCTGCCAGACGGTGCTTTCAACAGGGGAAGGACGAGGCGAGACAGCAAGTACCAAGCTTCGCCTAGCGCACACAGTTCGACATCGTCGCCCGGAGCATCTCCCCATAGCACTAGGAGTTCTTAGTGATGCTCCCGCATGGGCTAAAAGCGTGCCCCCGAGGTCCTCAACCGCCTCCAAGCCGCAACCAGCTATACACCACTAAAGGGCACAGGAACCACACAAAGGGAGACAGCGCCCCCCCTCTCAGAGACACTGGACCCGACACCAACGCACACCGCCGGATTGCAAGAACCCCCTCGCGGGAGGCCTACGCGCACGCTGAGACAGCTCAGCCCAAGCACTCCAAGTCACGCAATCTCCCAGATCAGCCACCGACCTCGAAGATAGGGAGCACCACTGTAGAAGCTCCGCCACCAACGACTGCCCTCAGAGCCTGATCAGGGCCCCCGGTGCACCTCCTCTGGCCCGGCTCGAGGGCCGAAGACCTCCTCGACCGCGCTGGGTCTGACGTGTCATTTCTACGAGCCGACTTCCAGAAAATGGCTTCGAGAGTCACAGAATTCGAAAAGGCAACGGCATCCCTCACGGAAGACACTGCCACCCTACAGCGAAAAGTCCAACAGTTAGAAGCCCAAACTCGGCAGATGGCAGCCAAACTGGATGACCAGGAAGGCAGATCCAGACGTAACAACGTGCGGATCACAGGAGTTCCGGAATCTAAGGGGATGCCGGCTATGGACCTATACATTGAGGACCTCATCAAGACCCAGCTTCAACCAAGGGGACTGTCCAGTTTTTTCTCGGTGGAAAAGGCCCACAGAGTACCTGGCGGCAAACCCAAACCTGGGGCACCCCCCAGGCCAATCCTGGCTTGGATTTTTAACTTCAGGGATCGAGATGCTATCCTTCAAACAGCAAGAGTGGCTCCGCCTCTACGTATAGAAAATTCAGTAATCTCATTCTTCCCAGACTATACAGCGGCGGTCACCAAACAGAGAAGAAGCTTCCTTGAGGTCAAGAAGGAACTTCAACGCAGGGAGCTTTCCTACTCCATGCTATTCCCGGCAAAACTCAGAGTGGTGGCAGATGGGAAAACCTGGTTCTTCGACCTGCCAGAAGACGCCCAAGACTGGCTGGAGGGCTGGAGACAACCAAGAGGATCGAGGAAAGACAATGAGCAAAAGCAATGTCGCCCACCCACGGCAACAACAAACAGCCAAAGGCAAGGCGGTGAAGAGGAGAGTTGACCACGGACAAGCTCTGGAAAATAAAATGCCAGGGTTAACAAACACCCGCATTACATCACCGACGCAAGGAACTCCCACTAACCCACATATAAAGACAAAGAACTGCACCGATCGCCTCAGATGGCGTTGCACCGGCCAATTTGGGGTACGGCGACTGGACTCCATAACACCCTCCGATGTTATATGTATCGTAATGTTTTGAACTTTCTATGTCTTTGAGCAAGGGGATGTTTGAAGTGCACCGGATGCCCTTATCCCCGCACGCAAGTACTCTTTATGGGACAAAAGCACTCTGCACAGTTGGGGTGGCGGGTAGTTGGGAATCCGTCTAGCAGGGAGGCAGGGAGGGGGGTGGAGGGGGGGATTTCTTTTACGTTACTGTTTGCGTTTGAATTGTTTTTCTCATTTAGGTTTAACCACAGAACGCTGATAGCACACACCTCAAAGTTAGCATGCAAGGAACTCAATAATCCATACACACAGCTCCAATGCCTTACAACCACCCTAACGCCATGGGAGACGTAGTCAATGGTCTCGCACTCCCGAGGTCCGAATGCTCCCCCAAACTTAGCCCCCCACTCACGATAATATCCTGGAACGTAAACGGCCTGTGTGACAAAATAAAGAGAGGGTTGATACTACACTATCTCAAGAGGCATACGCCCTCGCTGGTTTTCTTACAGGAAACGCACCTGGTGGGGTCGGCCGCCAAAGCTCTTGATAGATGGGGCTTCAGGATGATAGCTCACTCCGACTTCACAACAGGATCCAGAGGGGTGGCAATACTGATTCGAAAGAGTTGCCCGCTAGTAATACACAACACCCATACAGATGATCAGGGACGTTTTGCGGCACTCTCTTGTCGGTGGGAAGGACGAGCCTTTAACCTGGTCTCAGTCTACATCCCCCCGCACTTCACAACCCAGCCTTTTTGGCCCTGGGCAAATTCCTACTTTCCCTGCCCCAGGGAGAACTAATCATAGGGGGCGACTTTAACGCAACAATCGACGCAGCCTGGGATAGATTCCCAAAGAGAGACCACGGGATTTCCCCCACACACCTACGCGACTTCACGGACGCACTGGGACTAGTAGACGTGTGGCGATCACGCCATCCCCTGGAGCGTCAATACACATATCACTCAGGAGCACACCACAGTATGTCCCGGATTGACTACATCTTTGCTTCCCCAGTGAGCCTGGAGGCAATCCTGGAGATTGCACACCTCCCCAGAGGAATATCCGACCATTCCCCAATATCAGTCACATACACATCACACCACACTGGGAGACGGCGCATATATCCCATTTACCCCGGATTCCTGAAGGTCCCAACTATACAAAAACACCTACACAAAACTACGAAACACTTCTTCCCCACCACTCTATGGGAGGCGTACAAGACGGTCTTGCACGGTCAGGCCATCTCCTTAATTACATCACATAAACGAGACAAGGCACTTCAGGTACAGGAGCTCGAGCAGGCGGTGAGCCTGGCAGAAGGCGAACACACTAGGGACCCGACTGATGACACGACTCACAACCTAACCCTAGCCAGACAAGCCTACAGGGACTACACGTGGGAAGAGGCTAAGGCCAGAGCCCAAAAAACGCACCACACTATCTATGAAGTGGGAGATAAGGCCGGCAGGCTACTGGCCTGGCTGGACAAAAAAGAACGGGCCAGCCTCTGGGTGGCCCGAATACGCTTGGCCTCTGGGGATGAAATAACAGACCCGCAGGACATAGTTGCTGCCTTTGCACGACACTACGAGGCGATTTACACACCCACCACAAACGCTACTATGGAGGAGAATCTGGCTTTTCTGGCAGATATCCGTCTCCCCAAGTTGGCAGCCCCAGAGACGCATACATTAGAAGCACCACTGACAGCGGACGAAATCACGGCTGCAATTAAGGGGCTCCAGTCGGGCAAGGCACTGGGTCCCAACGGGATCCCAGTGGAGCTCTACAAAAAAGAAGCAGGGGCGATAGGGCCATACTTATTAAAGATGTACGAAGACAGCCTCAAAAACGGAATACTCCCCAGAGACCAGAGGATTGCGACTCTAGTGGCAATTCCAAAGCCGGGCAAGCCTCCCCAGGAATGCACCTCCTATCGTCCGATCTCGCTCCTCAATGCCGAAGCAAAAATACTAGCGAAAATACTGGCAACCAGGCTCCAACCGTACCTTGCGTCCCTCATACATCCCGACCAATCCGGCTTCATGCCCGGCCGGAACACGGCGATGAATCTGAGACGGCTTCACAGTGTATTGGCCCGTATGTCGACTATTCAGGAGGAGGCTGTCCTCTTGTCATTAGACGCCAGTATGGCCTTTGATCGGGTGGAGTGGTCCTTTCTGTTCGCTACGCTACAACATTTTGGCTTTGGCCCCAAATTTTGTGCCTGGGTTCGCCTTCTGTACACGCAGCCCCTGGCACACGTAGTTGTTAATGGATGCGTATCCGACGATTTCCCCCTGAGACAAGGGACTCGACAGGGCTGTCCCTTGTCACCACTTTTGTTCGCCCTAGTATTGGAGCCACTGGCGGCCTGGATAAGGGGGGACCCGGTGATACAGGGACTGCGATGGACGGAGGGATGGGAAGACCGCATTTCCCTCTATGCGGACAACATCTTGTTATATATGACTTCCCCTAGTCGTTCAATCAACCGACTGATAGATATCTGTGCGTTCTACGGCAGGGCTTCCGGATACACGATAAACTGGGCCAAATCAGTCTTGTTCATTCTGCATGGCCCTCCCCACGCTTGCCCAGGGAGTAACGATACCACTCGGGAGGACAGGTTCAAATACTTGGGCATACACATTACACCAGACCAGACCAAATTCTACGAGCGAAATCTCCGGCGACTCAAAAACGACTCAAAAATGACGTGAAACATTGGCACTCATTGCCACTGACCCTCTTGGGCCGTGCGGCCCTTTTTAAAATGATGGCTCTTCCCAGGTTCCTGTACGCCCTGCAAAACACACCAACCCCAGTCTCAAACGCCTACTTCAAGTCCATTGAAGGAGAGGTGAGCCTCCTCCTCTGGGAGGGAAAACCCCAGCGCATAGCAATGTCCAAACTCTGCAGGAGCTGGTATGACGGAGGCATCGCCCTGCCCAATGTACAACTATACTATTGGGCATCCCAACTCATGGTAGTGAACCAATGGCTCCACGCTCCACAGGAAGACCCGGCCCTACGCCTCGACAGACATTCTCTGGGCACAGACAAACTCTTAGGCTCGCTATACAGCAAGGCCCAGAAACGTAAATTATTCGGCCACACTGCACATACGGTACACACTTGGGTCACGGCACAGCGACAGCTCGGCTGGGAGGGAGTAATCACCCAACACACGCCACTCTGGGACAACCCAAAACTAGGTACACTCCGAAACAGTAAGGGGTTCACCCAATGGGATCGAATAGGCATTTCTAAAGTGGGAGATTTATGGAAAAAAGGAGAAGTAATAACATTTGACCAGCTTCGCACAACATACCAAATGGCTGACGTGGAGCAGTTCCGATACCTCCAAATCAAACACGCACTTACCAAGGCCATACCCCAAGGTACTGACCTCCCTGAGTCATCGCCCCTTGAAGACCGCCTCCTGACAGACTGCCTCACCAAAAAAGCAATTTCTCTCACCTATCGAAAACTAATAAACAATCAGACTGACCCAACACACACCCTTAAAGAGAAGTGGGAGGCAGAATTGGGAGACATGGACGAACAAGAGTGGCAGGAAGCGCTGGCATCTCCGAAAGAGGTGGCAATTCCATCCCGTCTTCAGCTGGTACAATTAAAAATATTGCACAGAACCTACTTTACTAGGACGACACTCCACAAGATTGGACGGATAGACACTCCCATGTGTTTGCGGGGGTGTGGACAGATAGGTACATTCTTCCACACGTTATGGGCCTGTCCCAACATTGCACAATTTTGGGAAGCAATTATGACAACGATCACCCAGGTCTGTGGCCTCGAGGGCCCCATAGAACCTCGGAAATGCCTCTTAAATATTTGGGAATTAACCGACCTGAACCATACAACACAGACTTGGGCAACCCTAGGAATCGTACTGGCCAAGCGTAATATCGCACAACATTGGGGAACACCAGTAGCCCCCCTGCATCGACACTGGTGTAATGACTTAGACAAAGCAATGGTAGCGGAGAGGGAGGTGTTTATTCACAGAGGCTGTCCCCACAAATGGGCGAGGATATGGGGCAAGTGGAACTCATTCCGAGGCAATATTTACGACCCCCCACCCTGAGTAGTCAGACACAGATATAAGCGACTAACAGACTCAACCTTACGTGCAGCTGCAAGTGACAAAGGGGAACAGGGAACACGTACCTTAAGCTGGTGATGTAGTTATTTTTCACAATACAAAAAAGAAAATGCTCATGTATACCTTGCAACATGTACTAAGCTACCTTGCAAATGTAACATACTAAACTTGTAAATGATATTTACTATCAGCGGAACTGTAAGCGAAAATCAATACATTTTTTTTTTTTTAAACGATTTTGCTGTGAATTAGAATTGAGAATGTTTGAATTCTGAAAATATTAGGCTGTTATTTAAACATTACTCAGTCCATGGAAAGGATGTGGTCTCCAGAGTGCTTCAATCGGCCACAGTCATCTGCAGTTTCTCTTTTAGCCACTTTCATTCTTTTGCTCCCACGTTTTTTTAAATTGTCCATATGCATATCTCACAAGTAATCCCCTTCATCACTGTCTTTATACTTAGTCCTTGTGCATGTACCTGGCAACTTGGTTCACAGAATGCATTTAAAAAACTACAGATGAAAACTCCAGATGACTGCAGATGACTGTGGCCGATTGAAGCACTCTGGAGACCACATCCTTTCCATGGACTGAGTAATGTTTAAATAACAGCCTAATATTTTCAGAATTCAAACATTCTCAATTCTAATTCACAGCAAAATCGTTATTAATAACTAATTCTTTTGCTACTCTTAACGAACATCGGTACCACCAACAGGTGTGGCATGTTTTACGGGTATGTTTATTGTGCTATATCTCTGGCTACAGTAATAGAATAAAGGCACACAAGGAAGGTGCGGGCAAAACTGCAAGCCCCGCACAGCCAAGGTGTGTAACCGAGGAAATAACTTGATTTTGAAAAAAACACATAAATGCCAAATGTGGCCCAAATTAGTAAACATACTAATAATTGTATGGGTTATGTGATATGTTAGAATTTGCGTGTCACGTAACGTCACTTAATTTAAGGAATGTTCCATGGTTTACATTGTGTTATATTATGTGCTCTGATTCGTTAAGGCCCTGCTGGGTAACCAAAAGTCTGTGAGTCGTTTCCGGTTATTTGGGGGTACAGGTGAGTCTTGAGATCTCAAGTTGGGTGTGGGGTGCGCTCTCCGGCAAGTCTAGCTATATGTTTCTTCTCACGCCGTCTCCCTGCTTCCCTCTTCCTTTCTGTCTTTCTTGTCTCACTCCTTCTGTTACTCCCCCTCCCTTTCTATCTCTTTCTTTCTCGATGGCGGTCTCTAACTAGATGTTTCAACCTGACTATGTGCTCGTCCCACTTTTCTCTTCCGCTCTCTGCATCCGTCTACTTTACTGCTGTCAATCTCCTTCACATTTCTGTACATCTATCTCTTTATCAGTGCCGGGCCGTAACTATGTGTCTCACCCTGTCTATCTCCTTGCCCTGTCCTTTCTCTGTCTTTCTCTCTCTCTCTCTCTCTCTCTGCTTGCCCCTCTGTTCCCAATTCTCTCCCCAATCGTTCATGTCTTTCTTAGCATCCCTTTCTCATCGTGCTCCCTTTCTCCTGCGGCCCCTCTCACTTTTTCTGCTCCTCTGCTCCTCTGCTTCACTCTACATGTCTAATCTTATCTCCCCTTTCCCTTCGTAACCCCCCTCTGCAATATTGCTATCAGCCGACGGACAGCCTTGTCGGTGGTAGGCATGAGACATGCATCTGGGGCTACCCCCAGCAGAAACACACAATTTAGCCATAATGTTTACTCTTTTCTGTCAGAGGGAAGCGCTGGGATCCTCTCCTGTCAATTAGTAACGGGGGCACATTAGACTTGTGAAAGAATAGCACACAGTGGCGCAGATGGACAGAGCACGTGGTAGGCCGGCGTCTGATATGCATCCGATTAGACTGACAGTTTTGCCAGTCATTGTCTTTGTTAGAACAGATTCACAATTGCTTTATTAACCTTCCTGCTTTCTCAAATTTGCTTGAAAATGCACCATTTGCCCACTCTTTTTTCAAAATTTTCTCGGGGAGAGAACCCCCCCGAACCCTCTGTAGGTGGTTCGGGCTCGCTCGCTACGCTCGCTCGCCACAGTGCAGTGCGATAATTCTTTTACGCCCTCACCACTTTCAAATGTCACCAGCCGCCACTGCTCGGGAATGCAAGATGGAGATAAACGTGTGAAAAGTAAATAGGGACTGCATCTGGAACACATTACTTTAAGGGTGTTACAATCATTCCTCAATAACTTCAACTTCTTTCCCGTCACGGTGTCAGACTTGCTGGTTTGACAAGAGCAGACTGCCCTCAGTGTAGAACAACCTGCTCTCCGAGCCCTCCTTCACTCACAGGCTGTTGCTGCTAATTTTACGGAAGGCACCGTGGTCTAGGACACGCCGGAGGCTTCCATAGGATGGAACCCTCATGGCGAAACAAAGTCTGTAAACTCACTTATGCAGTCTCCGATGCAGGAGGGTGGGGGGTGGGTTCAGGGTGACCAGACGGCACGGATTTCTCTGGAAAGTCCCTGTTTTCGGAGGTCACATTTTTAAATAGGTCTCGGTTTTTGAGATGGGTGTTGAATGATGCTGAGTAGCACCAGTGAAACGTTGACGCCAGCCTCGGATTGGCCAGGCGGCAGTCGCGGCTCGCAATACACGGGGGTGGGTAAAACAAAAAACAAAACAAAAATAAAACTTACCTGACCGGCTGTGACCGGGTCCCGCGCCACCTCTGCATTAGGGCCTTTGACACCTATGCTGTGCCCCTGATTTCTTTAGGAATGTGAAGTAAATCGGCATCGCCCTTTCACTTCTCTGCTCTGGAGAGATTTGTGGACTCTGAGGATGGCTGAGTGTGCAGCGATAAATGTAAGGACTTTGTCGTGGCCTCGTCGACGGGATGTCATGACCTTGTGCCGAACTGTAATATATCGCACATCACCCCCTGCATACCAATCTCGTCCCTAGGCAGGCGTGTGCGATCAATGTTCCTTCTGCCATCCATTTTGACAAAACTGATTAATATCATTTGTTGGTATTTTTAGGCTTCTTAAGTGTAATCCTTACTCTCATCTGCCAAGTATGTCCTTGGCTTGCGCCTCACGTGCACACTTTCTGTCACCTCCTCCTTGAACCGCACCAGAGGTGTGGAGACCAGACAGGAGGAACAACATGCATGCTCCCTCCCCTCCTGTAAGCCAATCACAACGCTGCAATGGCAGCGCTGTGATTGGTGCGGAGTCCCGGACTGCACCCAGCCGGGCGCCTGTAGTGAGGCCATTTTCTCTATTTAGGCTGCATGCAGCCTAAATAGAGAAAATGTAGAGTGCGCATGACTGCTTTGGTCGGCCCCAGGGCCGACCAAACAGTCAGGGCACTCAGAGTGGTGCAAGCCACTCTTCCCCGACCCGCCCACCCTCCCGCCCCCAACCGGGCATATCCTCCCGCCCGCCCCCAACCAGGCATACCCCTGCCTTCTGCTTTCTCGCAGCGCAAGAAGCAGAAAATAAAATGGTATTGAAATACCATTTTATTTTCTGCTTCTCGCACTGCGAGAAAGCAGTGGGGCGGCGCTCCAACGCCCCAATGGAGCGGCCGCCACTGCGAAACTCATTATGTTCTTTTACTGCCTTAAGTACTGGGACTAATAAATGGCAGCCTGAAAATGATGTCAGTCAAAAAGCTAGATGTTTGGCTAAGTGTGCTGTCGCTGAAATGGTCCACTTGAAAGCTAAGCCCTACATCCACTTAAGAACCTTCTTTACATAGCTCTGAGCCCTGAACACACACATGCAGACGCTTCCATGGCTCGTTCAATCAGATCTCCCAGCTTTGCCCAGATATTCCCTGTTATCTACAGCCTGTCCTGGCATCCCAACATCATTTTCAAATTGTAAACACATGTTCTGGTTTTAGTGAAATGGTCGGATGATCGGGTGAGAATGCGCGTTTCATTTTAAAATGTAGTGCAAGCTTATATTTCCATCAGCCCCATCTATTTACGTCCCAAGAGGAACAGATGTTTAAATGACTTTACTTACAAAAAGGCACAGAAAATAAGATGCAATGAGCTACTCTCAAGGCAAATTCAGAGCTTTGTGATGTTTTCCGTGGAACATACAACGGACTTGAAAGTTAGGTAAAGGTAACTCAAAAGATACTGATAGTTTATTTCACAATATAGAACATGAGCACTAGTTACTTGAGCCGATGCCAAGATAAAAGGCATGGTCATTTACAATACCCATAGCTCTAACTCTCACAAATGTGAAACCAATTGCTTTGCAAATGCTTGTTTGTGTGTGTGTATATCTGTGTTTATCCACATGTGCTTAAATGCATATGCGTGATTATGTGATTGAAGCAACTGGTCATATGTGGGCAATCCTTGGCATGTGAGTACTTACCTGGTTTAGATCCCAGCACCTACCTCAGCATATTACAGCAGCACTGGTCATTTGATTAACTACCTGGGTTCATGGATGGGCATGCGGTGCTTTATATCAGCATGCTAAGCTGCACCTGGGCATTTGATGGGATCCCTTCCTGGGCAACTCTGTGAACATCTCACCTACCTGGGCACATAAATGGAGAAGTGTGGCTCAATGGTTAGAGCGGCAGACCCTGATGCAGAGATCTGGCCCGGGACCAGGGTTCAATTCCCGCCTCGGCAGGTCTTGGGCTCAATTTCCTCGGACCTGATAATTCTCGCCTCGGTGCCTATTCTAATCATGGGTCCCACTCTGCAACTCTGGGCAATAGCTTGCTTAATCTCCACAACGGCCCCAACAGCGCTGGGATGCCTTGCTTCACCCTGGGGGTGCCCAGGAGTGGACATTTCACAGGGAAAAAGCCAGGAAGGGTTCCACAGCGGTATGCGTTCAGCGCCTGGACACCCCTTTGGGGGTATGGGTGCGCTTTACAAGTACAAATTTCATTTCATTCATTTCAATAAGTACATATTGGTAGTACTTTCATATAAATAACTTCCTGTCCATCTGACGGGGTACCTACCTTGGAATATGATGTGGTCAGCGCATGTGAAGCTGTACCTAGCCATAAACTAGGGAATGCCTACTTGAAAATATGATGGCAATGCTTGAGATTACAGCACCTACCTGGGCATATGATCTAGTACTCAGCTGGCAATGGCAATACTGGGCATATGGGTACCTACCCAGGCCAATGAGGCAGGCTGACAGTATAAGAGTATACGTACAAATATACATGTAAAAATACATATACGAGAGGCTATCTACCTGAGGATATAATGGCAATACTTGGTACATGAATACCTACCAGGAATATCATGGGCCACCCCAGTGCTTAATTTGTAATATATTAAGTGCCAGGGCTCTGACCAGGAGGCCACTTGCACCACCCATCGCCCTTGTCATTGCTGCCAAAATAACCACTAACCATCTCTCTCGCATGTAAATGCGACAGCTCAGATTATTCCAGGTCCCCAAAGCTAAAGGAATGGCTGGGGAGGCAGATATTAGCAATTTTAATGTATATTGTATTCCTAAACAACCCTTGTTCTGCTCATCTCTAAATTAGATGAGCAGCCCCACCATGTGGTAGACTGTTCTGAGTATGGTGTTGACAATTAGGTGCCGGTGTCGAGCACCGGAAACCTATTAAGTGCCGGTGCTGAGCACCGGAAAGCACCGGCTCAAATTAAGCACTGGGCCACCCCCTGGAATATATTATCACCACTTGTCATATGATGAAGTACCAACCTCACCATATAATGGCAAAGACTGGCACTGACGTACCTGAGCATCTGATAGGAGCTCCTGCATTGGAAAAGTATGACACTCCATGCCTGTGATTACATAAACATAAGACGAGGATAGCTACCAGAGCATATTGAGCAGTAGCTGAGCATACAATGCATGGCCTGTGGTTGCATATGGCTTATGAGGCTATGCATGCAAAAATGGAGAAAATGCATTTGAAAAGCACTGCACAAATAAACAGAACATAGATTGCCTAGGAATACATTTACATGTTTTTACTGTTTTTAGTACAGAAAAAACTTTGGCCATTTGTGCTCTTTTTGTTCTAAGAAACTCAATTTCACATTTTAAAAGTGGGAAAAATGTACTTGATCATTTCATTATTATGTAAGCACATCAAATACAGGACATTATGGGGGAAATGTATAACATTTTAGTGCAATTCAGTGCAGCAACCAAAGATGCTGTGCTCTGTTGACCTAGGAGAAGAGCGCAGTACCGACCCACATCCATATACACAAAGATATGGCACAGCTGTGCTCCTCCCCAGTACTGACAGAGACTGCCTAGTACCACGCACACCACAGTGCGATGGCGTGTGATTATGTCTAGAGTTTGTGCACTGAAAGGGTATCATACTATGATACAACTAAGTTTTAAACTTTTCACACATTTGGGGCCAGTTGTATGTTGGTAATCGTTTACGATTACCAAATAGCAAATTTCTACAATTCGCTATTTGGTAATCGCAAACACCAATGTACAAATGTGTCTTTGACACATTTTGCGATTCCCAGTGGGTCGCAAATAGACTAACTCATAAATTTTAATGAGGTTGATCTCGGTTTGCGACCCATTGGAAATCGCAAAAATCACAGGCATGGTGGCCTGCTGGGGTCAGCAGACTACCATGTCTGTCTGTGATTGCGTTTCAATAAAGCAATGTTTTTTTTTTAAATGCAGCCCTTTTCCTTAAAGGAAAATGGGATGTGTTTCAAAAAGAAAAATGAAAAGTTTTCTTTTCATTCTTTAAGAGCAGGCAATGGTCCAAGGGACCACTGCCTGCTCTTAAAAAATGTTTTTACAAACGTTTGCGAATGGGTTTCCACCTACTTGAGTAGGTGGTAAAATGTGAATATTTGCGACCGCATTTCTGTCGCAAAACATTCACACACACCACTGCAATTCGGTATTAGGAAGGGACGCTCTAAACATGCCCCTTCCTAATAATGAATCACAAACCCAATTTGTGATTCGGAAATAGGTCACCGAATCGCAGATGCCTAATCTTTGTACATTGAAAAAAGCCTTTTTTCCTTCGCAAACGGCCCGATTCTGTGAATCGGGCCGCTTGCGAACGAAAAAAGCTTTGTACATCTGGCCCTTGATGTGTGCTGTACAGTGCAGCACACATGCAGTTTGTAAAAAACTAGGAGAAATACAAAAATGTCCTCCTTGTTAACGCAAGCCTCAAATGGTTGTTATCTTTTGGTGCAAAGCTCAGTGCACCAATTTCACTGGAAAGGGCTTTGCATCAAAAACCCTGGGTCACAGTGTGGGAATGCTCATGCACCACTCCTGGGACATGTCCTTGACACAAAACAATTCAAAGTAGGAAAAAAAAATTAATGTAATCACTTTTAGGGTAACTTTCCAGACCAAAAAAGTATTGTGTTAAAAAGTAAATACTTTGTCAAGACGATGACCAGTTTCGCACTGGTTCATTTTTTTAGGTTTCTTATGAAATCTATTGTAGTTAATATAAAACTTAAAAGGGGCTTACATCCCTCCCTTGCTTTTCACTGTTTCCGGTGCTTTCCACTTACTTTTTCTCTGTTTCTATTGGCTGTAGCAAACTATTTCCTGTTGTTCCTCTGTGTGTTTCTCTTGTCAGTCTACCATGGCCCAAATACTGTTTTCATCCACTTTGTGGGACTTTTCCTTTAAGCTTTTGCCTGCACAGCACTTGTCCTGTGCTTGTTTATGGCTTGCTACAGTTCGTCTCCCTCCCTCATATTGCCCTCCCTTTCCCTCCTCCCACGCCCCACCAGTAGCTCAAATACCGTGCTTATCTCAGTACTTGTGAGACTGGTGCTATTTTGGAGTCAGGCAGCAGTTGCTCTAATAAGAAATCGTGTTTCTGACGGGGCATTATTGCCACGGAAAGAGGCTGCCACAATTAATGTGTTAATTCCCCATTTATATAACACAGAAAGGCCCCTGGGTCTAGTGGGGATAGCAGAGGAGTCCAGGAGTGTCCCTTTTATAGGACAGTTTCCCTCAGCCATCTGAAGTTGGAATGCTTCATACCTCCTCGCAATGTGAGCCTGGTCACAATGCGGGCTACAACCCCCTCACTGAGAGAGAGGAGCTCAGGGATGTTTTAAGTATAAGATGAGAGGTATACTAAAACCTGTAGATGAGCAGGCTATGGTGGGCGTTGAGCAAAAGTTTGTGAAAGTGTATGTGAGTTGAAACTAGCTCCGAGGACACGAAAGACTTTATTGCGGCATCCCAGGGTTAAGATTAAGAGCAAGACCTATAGCAGGAGTGGATTAAACCTGTCATAGTGTTGTGATGGTCAACATGTTTCAGCCCTATACCCCCCGTAGAGGTGTAGCCAGTTTCTTCAGGACCAATTGTGTGAGGTATGCCTCCTAATACTTAGCAGAGACATACACAGCCATAAAAAGGTGTACTAGACCAATGGTTGGAGTGGATCGCCACTCAGTCAAAGTCCCACCAGTGAGTGTGTTACCTGAAAGAAATAACTTGATTAAATAATCATGCAAAAAACCTCTTTATATATATACGATGCACTCACTCCAGCTATTCCCCATTTCTCAGGGGACCCGTGGGGCATAGTCAAAATTCCCTCTCAATGAGGCCGTGTTGTGTCACTGTGCGTCAGACTGACAGTGCTTGGCATTGCACAGAGGGCTGCAGGACCTCGTGGTGTGAGTCCTACAGCGCAGCGGTAACAGGAGGAGCATCGAGTAGTTAGGCTCCTCCCTGCACCCTCTCAGGCCCTAGTCCCACCCATACTCTAGGATGGCTGTGGCTGCTGCACGTACGTGCTCCTAGCAAACAGGTAGGAGTTCTAACGATAGGACCATGGGCACAGGGGGATCTAGTGTCACGGGGGCAGAGCACGGTCGCTGGTTACCCAACCACAATGGACTCACACTGAGCTAGTCTTAATTCCCCATCAATATGATGAACTTCTTTCACTTGACCTGAGCACCTATCCCTCACTTATCTTACCCTTCTCAGACCACTCATCCAACTGACGTGTTTCTCCTCTTCAGCTGCCATTAAAATGATCCAAAAGTGATTTGACACCTTTCCCTTACTGAGCAGGCCCTCTCCCTTTTAGTGTTCGCCTTCCTTCCCCACTGCACGTATTCTTTTGAAATGACACTTACCGTCATAGTCCTCGCCTCTCTCCCTCACTTCACTTGCCTTATCCTTGGTTCAGGGAGCTGTTCATGGCGCCCTCCTCTTAAATAAGGATCCATAAACATGAGTCATACATCCGGTCACTCGCTATGCTTTTATCCGGGACTGCTTTATGTTTGTGTTCTTTCTCCCTCCCGTATGGACGTATTTCTTGTTTTCTTGTACGGCAGACCTTCTTGGCTACCCAATCCTAGGATTATGCCTCAAGCCATCTGCAGCTAGGCATTTGACAATCTATCGTCAGTCATTTGTGGGCCCTTTACCTTGATTGTGCCCTGCTCTTCTCAGTGGATTTTTCCCTGAGGCAAGTATTCTTTGGCTTATATTTATTTATTTTTCCTCTTTTTTTTATTATCATTTGGTCGCATGTTTTCATACCTTCTTTCTCTATATATTTATATTTTCATACAGATGACATAATTACATCTGGTTCCCTATTTGGAACCCTAATAGTTCAGATATCCCTCTGAACCAGATAATCTTGAAGCTACTCCCAAGAAAGGGTGATTGTTTTTTCTTCCAGTTCCATCTACATTCCTCAGAAGTAGGTAGCCTTTTCTGTCTTTAGTTCTGTCCTTACTTCTACTATTTACTTACAATTTCTTGTTCTCACACACTATTCTGGATTCACGTATATCACATGTAATCTTCACCTCAGTCTCTCTATAAGGTTTCTCTATTTGTTATTTCTAACTACTAATACTTAACCCCTGCATGTGGATCTATGGAATCTTCATCTACACAAGCACATTGGGCCTCTTTCCTTTGGTATGCTACTTTAGTTATTCCTACCCCATATACTTATTGTTGCCTTAAATTAATTAATTTTGTTTCATATTTCAGACCAGTTCTTGAAGATTGTTGTGAGCCCTTTATGTTTGAAATTGCTTTTGAATAAGTGCAGATTGGATGGCAGCTGGCACAGAGTTAAATATATAGACAGCGCCCTGATGAAGGTTGCACCACTCGTTTACACCGACTTGTAACTTCCGAAACGCGCGTGAGCGCACTTCTGTCTACACATAATTCTGTTTGATAAAATATTATTTCAGAATTTTTTAACATTGCACTATAACTGTTATTATAATATGAATTAATTTTTATGACCTCATGACCTTTCTGTAGTTGATGTCTTGAAGTGTATATTTTCTTTAGTATGACTGTATGTGATTGTCTTTTTTGAACTTGTTATGTAGTTAGTATATTTTTGTCTTTGTTCTCAGTGTATTTATATGGTTCATTTGTCTTTCTATGTATGTGGAGCTCACAAATTGTATACATACATCATTGTTAAATATCACCATTTTATATGTTAAAAAATTAAAAAACAAAAAACACATTTTCATATTTAAGATTAATAAATTATAAATGACACTGGTCTGACGTATGGTATCTTTATATCATAAACGTATTGTTTCCATATTTAGACTTTGGAGAAGTTTATGTTGATTTCTGTTACTGCTATCCTTTCCTGGATTCTTCTCCAAATTTAACTCAATTTTCAGGGACCCTCTCTATGTATTTGAATGTTTCCCAGCACGTTGCTGCGAGGGTGTTTGCCTTTTTATAGAGGGTAGGAGATACACATCTATTTTTTCACCTTTCCATTTTGTATTCATTCTTCTTTCTCTTTATAATGTAATTTAACATCTTCTTCACACTGTTTCCAGCATCATATTTCCAACTATTATTCCTATTTTGCTCTCTCTACACATCACTTGTATTGCGGTATAGAGGTATTGTGTACCGTCATCTCATGGAAAGTATAAAAGCCTTTGGCTTCAGTGACGAAGAATTCTCTAAACTTTTAGGACAGACTACTATCACCAATAAACCCTTTTCAATCAATAAAGGGAGCGATGATGAATGGTTTATATTATTAAGCCTAAAAAAGAAAGCTAAAAGGACAGAGTCTCATGCTGAGTTTATGCTGCAATATCTCAAGGCAGGAGTCATACCCAATGGCCTAAGAATTAGGAATATCCCAGGTCTCTTTGTAGAGATCAGAAAGTTCTTAGAAAAATGGTCTCTCATTGCCAACCGCTGTTCTAGAGATCTTATGATCCTGATTATTGAAACTGCGAGAGAAGTGGTAGACACTCTACTGAAAGAAATTATAGAGATAGAAGAAACCTTGAAAAAGAATAATCCTGTGGAAGATGCTAAAAGAAAACCTGAAGAAGTGAACCTGGAATTAGATTCCTTTAGTGAATATTTAATCAAGAAAAAGACCGACAAATTCAAAAAAGATATTAGATATTTTTCGGAAGAAAGAGTTTACCCATATTTGGGAGCACAATATTACAACATCCCTAAAGACAACATTAATCGTTTTGACTACCAACATTGGTCAAATACAAAAATCCTTACTTTTTCAGATACCTCTGAGTCAGAGGGAGAAGGAGGTTCTAATCTGTTTGATACATACGGAAACAGAAGAATACCTCCTGAAGGACCCAATAGAAATAGTCGTCTTTTAGGGAACCGTCGAAGTACACCAAGAACGAGATTCAGGAATCAAACAAGGGGACATATCAACATATCGACAATCCTTCGCAATTTCTCCAAACCAGACGCAATCAATATTGGAGGGATTGAACTCTCCATCTCATGTTGATCCCATACCGATATTCAATCTGTCACTTGTTGAACTTGATGAGCACTCGCTAGGGCTTCCTACCAAAGGATTATCCTTTGTTCCTAGTTACATCGTAGATAAATTTGAACTCTGCCGCAATATTTACTCTTCTTTTCCGAAAAGTAAGACTCAGAAAGTTCTTTATGGATTCTGGTGTCTCCACTTCAAACAATAGATCAGGACTGAAACTTCCATCTACATTCACCCCAACTCTTGATGAGTTTGGTCCAGAAGTGAGTATCTTTGAGAAAACAGTTTTTACCAAGATTCAAACTATGTTGAAATTTGTACCCAAACCTCCCTACAACTTGAATTTCATTGAATATAATGCCCTCAATAATGTACGCAAAAATCGCGAGGTCACCATCAAACCATGTGACAAGGGCGGGGGGATTGTTATTTTAGATACACAAAATTGCAAGAATCAGATACATATGATGCTTGATGTCCCTGAGCACTATTCTAAAATGAGCAACTATCCTGAACAAAGGATTAAAAAAGAAATTCTTCATATCACAGAAAATGCCTTGAATATAGGCACGATATGCCAACAGGAATTTGAGTTTCTCAATAGAACCCACACTTGAACTCCGGTGATGTCTGGAGTTCCTAAAACCCACAAAGATCCTATCAACCCCCGTTTAGACCCATTGTGTCCACTATAGGATTGATTACAGAACCCTTGTCTAAATATGTGGATCACTTTTTAAAACCACTGGTGTCGGCTCTTCCAGCATATGTCAAGGACACAGGACAAATGAAATCCAAAATAGAAGGCACACCTTTTAACCCGAATACTGATATTCTGGTCACCATGGATATCGAGGCATTATATACCAAGATCCCTCAACTAAAAGCCTTGGAAGTGGTCAAAGAGACCCTAGATAGGATTAAGACACAAGATAATCATATGTTCATCTTACAATGTTTGGCCATTGTTCTTAAAGAGAACTACTTCGAACTTGACAGCTCCTTCTATAAACAGATCAAGGGAGTTAGTATAGGGGCGGCATGCGCCTACAATGTTGCCAATATATACATGGGCATCTTCGAAGAACAATTCATTTTCAATGAAATAGCACCCTTCGCTGAAAACATCCATCAATGGCAAAGATACATTGATAAACAACAAAATAATGTCCCCCACGTTCCTCATAGATTTTCTTTGATACTGCCCACTCACCACTCTACTCATCCACACACTAAATTACTGAACTCTTCAACATGTGACAATGTTCGCTATGTTCCTGTTCTAATATCTATACAGCAACACTATTCAAAAAAGTTTCTACAAAGAAATCTTTTCAGGAGCAAATTCAGTTAAAAATTTATTAAAACACTTTTTAGTGTAATCACACAATATAAAAAGATTTATGTTAAAAAGATTGAGGCTATTTATATCAACTGGAGTTTGCCTCCAACTTTCAATATCTTATGAGTACAATTCATCAATCAATATATATACATAGTTAAATGACCACATAGTATACCAAATAATCACATAAACAAATACAAAGGAATTTTTATATAATCACATCTGGCTTATGACCACAAAAATTTAAAAACATGTAGTTGTCGACGCAGCGTTTCGGTGGATCATATCCAATACAACCACCTTCTTCAGGACATTGATTTTGTGACAACAATCATCTAAAAAACATATAAAACATAATTACTCCTTTTACATATATGACCTTAGTTACATCTCAAGAGTTCAGTTCACATACATATGTATATTTTATCATCCATTCTACCCGTATAATATTCCACTTGCATTCTACTTGGAATAGATTTCTTTTAATTGCGATGCTCGAAACCTCACATTTTTCTATATCGTCAATTCGGTCATACCCCTATTATCTCTAATCCCTTAAATGTATGGATTCAGCTTAGGGTCTACTCAGAAATTAAACCTCATAATTAATCCATTTCTATACCTGTGTGGTTGTTGTGCACAGGAAACCCTCAGGTATTTGCCACACTCCCGGAGTCTATTTAGCTATTAAAATAAGAAGACAAATAACTTAGTTTCCTGGATAGTCTATTCGTCATCTAGTTCCTTATTCACCCATTCAGGGGGAGCACTCCTTACCTCTCTATTCACTTTTGATCTATCCTCCAATATTTAATTGATTCCTATTACGTTTCCGTTCTCTTGGACTTAGATGACTCCACGAGATAATCACAAAGGGGTCGATTCCGATCCCGGCCGGAAGCGCACCTAACACCATTCGTCCGGAAAAAATACAAGCCGAATGCGTGTTTCCCGACCGATTCGAACAGTCGTCCGAACGAGCAAGTACGATGCGCATTACTGCTCAGACACGTACGACACGTACACGTACGACACGTACCCGACATATGTCACACACACATAGGGATGCAGAAATGACGTACACTAGCAACAGCAGAACCTTAGGGGCGGGATGGCTATCGCCAATGCCATACATACCCATAGGGGCCTGATGGCTACCACTACCACCACCCCTACCCATGTGGGCCTGGATGCCTGTCACTACTACCATCCCCACTCATAGGGGGATGGATGCCTACCACTACCACTACCCCTACTCATGGGGGGCTGGATGCCTACCACTACCACCACCCCTACTCATGGGGGACTGGATGCCTACCACTACCCCTACTCATTGGGGCTTGGATGCCTGTCACTACTACCATCCCAACTCATAGGGGGATGGATGCCTACCACTACCCCTACTCATGGGGGCCTGGATGCCTACCACTACCACTACCCCTACTCATGGGGGCCTGGATGCCTATCACTACCACTACCCCTACTCATGGGGGCCTGGATGCCTACCACTACCACCACACCTACTCATGGGGGCCTGGAGGCCTACCACTACCACTACCCCTACTCTTGGGGGCCTGGATGCCTGTCACTACTACCATCCCCACTCATAGGGGGATGGATGCCTACCACTACCCCTACGCATGGGGGCTGGATGCCTAGCACTACCAGTACCCCCTACCCATAGGGGGCTGGATGCCTACCACTACCACCACCCCTACTCATGGGGGCCTGGATGCCTACCACTACCACCACCTCTACTCATGTGGGCCTGGATGCCTGTCACTACTACCATCCCCACTCATAGGGGGATGGATGCCTACCACTACCCCTACTCATGGGGGCCTGGATGCCTACCACTACCACTACCCCTACTCATGGGGGCCTGGGTGCCTGTCACTACTACCATCCCCACTCATAAAGGGATGGATGCCTGTCACTACTACCATCCCCACTCATAGGGGGATGGATGCCTACCACTACCACTACCCCTACTCATGGGGGCCTGGATGCCTGTCACCACTACCATCCCTACTCATGGGGGGCTGGATGCCTACCACTACCACTACCCCTACTCATGGGGGCCTGGATGCCTACCACTACCACCACCCCTACTCATGTGGGCCTGGATGCCTGTCACTACTACCATCTCCACTCATAGGGGGATGGATACCTACCACTACCACCACCCCTACTCATGGGGGGCTGGATGCCTACCACTACCACCACCCCTACTCAGGGGGGCCTGGATGCCTACCACTACCACCACCCCTACTCATGTGGGCCTGGATGCCTGTCACTACTACCATCCCCACTCATAGGGGGATGGATGCCTACCACTACCACTACCCCTACTCATGGGGGCTGGATGCCTACCACTACCACCACCCCTACTCATGGGGGCTGGATGCCTACCACTACCACCACCCCTACTCATGGGTGCCTGGATGCCTACCACTACTACCATCCCCACTCATAGGACGGGTAATGCATGACACAACCAGCATACTCCAACCTAATGAATGTCAGCAAAAGACATCCCCCAACATCATGACAAGAGTGTGTAGTCTGTGTCAAATGCCTACAACACTGAACATGACATTGAACATACAATGTGACCCCCTATCACATGTGTCACACATAAATGTGTGTGGCCTCCACAATGCAAGCAGACCATGACCACTGTGGGAATGGGGTCTAAACCCCCATCATCACAGTGACCAAAAGGTAAGTGTGGGGTCCATAGCTGAAGCACAGTTTTGACCATTGTGGCAATGGGGTCTAAACCCCCATCATCACAGTGACCAAAAGGTAAGTGTGGGGTCCATAGCTGAAGCACAGTTTTGAACATTGTGGCAATGGGGTCTAAACCCCCATCATCACAGTGACCAAAAGGTAAGTGTTGGTTCCATAGCTGAAGCACAGTTTTGAACATTGTGGCAATGGGGTCTAAACCCACATCATCACAGTGACCAAAAGGTAAGTGTTGTCATGGAAAAAGCTGCAACTGCCAAACAGCATGGATGATTCCTGGTCACACAACAACAAACACATCAGTGGCAAAGTAGTGGTTGTGTCCCATAGCAACATAGATTGGGTGAGGCAAACAGTGCAGTGCAAATAAAACATACCTTTGGCCATGTGCAGACAAACATCACCCATGGGGTCTGACATTGTCTCCATTTATCAATTACACAATGCCAGAAGTGACCATCATAATGCAGACCCACATATCTGCACTAATGGACACACAAATGTAGATATCCTGTGGAGACTGTAGATGTGAGGTGAACAAATACCATACCATGGCAGCAATGGGACATACAAACCATGATTATTGTGCTGACTGATGACCTAGGAGTCCCAGGGACAGCAGGGGAAATCTTCCAAACAACATACAGGCAATGGCACACTAAAGATATGCCATTGCAGTGGTGCAGATGCACAAACACAAATAGGCAGCCTCACACTGCATATCAAACACAACAGGTGATGGGGAGGTGTGCCAGTGTCCCCAGGCAACCACACAACACATGAGGAGGCCTGAATTCCAATTACACAGATGTGTATACAGTGCCATACAAAAGTAACTCATGGATCGGATTCCCCTATGTGGGCAATCAGGCATTGTTAGATGAGAGGGAGCCCATATTACACATGTCACACAAGCTTGTAGGAACAGCAACTAACACAGCAAGAGACAGACCCACCACAGCACTACCCCCAGGGATCCCACATTGTGGTGACACTATCCTGCATGATAATCCCACTGTGATGACAAAGGTAGATGTCGTTCACACTGTGAACCACAGCCATGTGTCCTGAGCAACAAACTACCATCACACCTACACAAGCACAAATCAATCAGCACGGCCTGTCATCCAAGGCCAATATGGAGGTAGGGGTCTAGCCGTGCAACAACTCACATTTGCACACACTCAACACCACACACCTTGATCTCCACCAATGTGCAGCAGTGAAGCTCACATGGACTGGTGACATTGCACATGCACCCATGACAATCCCAGGGGTGGTGGTGGGAACTAAGGTGCAGAAACCCATCACACATGGCCAGTCAACAAGACTTGTGAATGTCTGCCACACTGCACAGTACGCGGTACATGGGCATGACGTGAAATCCACCCCAATCAATGGGATCCCGGCCACAGTCACACACCAATGAAGAAGCCAAGGTGACACACAAAGAACACACGTAGACAACTTCCAACATTGCAGCTCTGACCCTGAGGAGTGGCAGCAGTCACACACAACGTGTCACAATCACTGAAAGCTACCACAAACTGTAAATTACATGACTTGTGTAACCAACAAGTGCAAAGGGGAATCCTGACTGTGTCCCATCTGCGTTTGCCCACATCCCCAGCCCTGACAACAAAGACAACTAGGGATGACAACCTGATGAACATTAGTTTGCCATGCACCCACATCCCGGAGAAACCAGGTCCAAGATGCTGGATGAACACAGGACAACTCAGCAAGCATCACAAACAGGAACATCCGTAGGGACACAGCCTGTGTAGGAAAAGGGAAGGGAACACACACAGACATGCTTACACAACACACAACACGGGCCCAGGCAATGTCACGGGATTACACACTGCCATGAGGGCAATCCACTCCTGTGGAAGTGTCTGCTGTGCCAAACCTTGTCTGTGCACGACTCAAACATGTCAGCAGAACACTCGGTCAGTGAGTCAACAACTACAACACACTGAAGGCTCTGCTCACATCAGCCTGGGTACGGGAGTGTCACTTCAGTCATCTGCATATACCCAAAACACGTGTCAAGCAAGTTGCACTGTATACACAGATGAGTCCTTCAACATTGATGTGGTAAACTGCATGTCCAGTGGAGATGGGCACACAGTCAGGGAAATAGAAACATTGAACAGTGGTAAGCCCACCAGATGTGCATCAGTGTAAGCCACAGATGTTAATTTACAAATGCAAAACGTACATCCCTGTGTCAAATGCTGAACATTACACCCTCAGACTGCAGCAAAGGATGCTATACATCCAGACTAGATTAGGACACATATCCCATGGACCACATGGAGTCCATCACAGCAACACTTCATTTTCCTGATCTGAACACTATTACAACTGCAAATGCATGATGATACTCATCTACATCATGTACATCAAATGAAAAACCACAAGTAAACAAAAAGAGGCTTTATTCAGCAAATGTGAAACTAAAATTTGAAGTCCAAAAGAAACTAAGGCCAATGGCCAGTCCACATACACAGTCCGAACAGGGTGATATGTGACAACTTGTCACCCATTGCTTGCCTGCACTGCTACGGACAGGGGACATCCCCCTCCGAGGGGCATACAAGGGGCAGGCCAGGCACCGCAGGGACAGGATCAGGGGATGCCAGAAGGAGGCAGTGAAGGGGTGGTGGGTGCAGGAGTGTCACCGGCAACTGCAGTGGAGGTGTCTGACTCAGTGGGGGCCGGCACCACTGTAGGGCACAAGTCAGATGGTGTGGGTGCTGCAACCACTGCAGTGGGCCGGTCAGATGGAGTGGACTGGGTCCCCACTGCAGTGCCCAAGTCAGACGGGGTGGTTGTGGACTCCACTGCAGTGCATAACTCCAAGGGAGTGGAAGGGGGGCAGATGAGGTGGGCAGGACAGAGGGTGGGGACCCGGTCTCCACACCAGTGGCACAAACAGGCAGAGCGTCTGGGTTGGGGGTGGAAGAGCAAGTGGTAGGGGGGGAGGGCCTAAGCAGTTTGGGGATGCGGTATTGGTGTGTGGGGGAACCTGGGGCAGGGTGTGGCGGGGGAACCTGTGGAGTGGTGGCCTGGGGGATGGAGGAGAGAGACTGTGTGGTGGAGCTGCGTGGTGGTGGTGGTGGGGTCTTGCCCTTCCTGGTCCGGGGGACTTTCTAATGGGGTCCTCAGTCTGCCTGTGCCTGGGGGAGGGTGTCTGGGTGTGAGGGGCACTCCCTTCTGTGTGTGGTGGTCGCCTCTTCCACCTGGATGTTGTGTCAGATGGATCTGTGGGGAAGAGGCCAAGCTCACAGAGGAAGAGCTTCTGGGGGGGGGGTTGCAGGTGAGGCAAGGGAAGGGGTTTTGGAGGGAGAGGTATCTGAGGACTGCGGAGTGCTCGTGGATGCGTGTGTGTGTGTCTGGGCCCCATCCCCTGTGAGTGAGGTATCAGTCCCCTGACTGTGCGTGCGTGTGCGTCTGGATTTTGGCTTGTGTGTCTGTTTGCTGCTTGTGTCTGTGCTGGTGCGTGCCGGTGTGTGTGTGCTTGGGACAGGTAGGGTGCTGGGGATTGTGGATGGGGTAGAGGTAGGAGGAGTGAGGGACTGTTGCAGGAGGGACACTGCTGCCGTCAGTGAGGAGGCCATGGACTGATTGGTCCGATGTAGGGCAGACATGCCAGATGACATGCCCTCCATGAAAGACACCAGTTGTGTCAACAGACCCGTGTGTGCATGGAGGACACTCAGCATTGATGTCTGCCCTACATGGATCTGTTTCAGCAAGTCCACAGACTCCACACTCAGGGCAGCAGGGGGACAGAGGCAGGGGTGCGGTGCCTGGCATGAAGGAGACACGCTCCCCTACACGGGAGCCTCCACGGACATGTGGGATGGGAGCAGATGGGAGGGTGGAGATGGTGGTGGTGGCGGGGACAGACTTGCTTGATTTTGCCTCTGGTCTGCTGACACCCGCCTCCACAAGGGAGTCCTCACTGGAAGTGATGTGTTCCTCAGCCGAGGTGGTCGTAGCTGAGGTCTCCTCAGTGTGGCTCCTCTCACCCTCCGTGCCACTGGGTCCCTCGGTCTCCCCTGCAGTGGACCCAGTCTGGCTCTGCCGCTCCTCTTGGTCCGTGGAGCTGTCTCCTCCTGTGGCCGTGGATGTATCTGCAAACAATCAGGATAAACAGAGCAACATTAGTCACCTGTACTGACCACACACACCACAGTAAGTACAGCACATCACAGAGCAAGCCCTGCCATCATTTGCTAGACATTGCAATAAGTGCTGACACTGATTTGAAGAAGCCCATTGTCTGCCTGACAGTCATTCATGCCACACATATCCTACCTGTCCATGCACCCATCTGTCTGGTGCCTGTTGTATGCGACTAATCATATGTGCACACATGCACCACATCCACAGTTGTTGGACATCCAAGAGAACATATGGAAATGTGTCACTCCAAACACATGCCATCTCCTGCCACTGACTCAGTACATGTGTCAGGAAAAGTGATGGGCAGAGTCTCTGTCGATATGCGGGTTTTGCTTCCATCACCAGACACAATGATGTCCTCATGTCCTGATAGACAATGCGACAATGGTGTGCATGCAGGACATATCACACTACTGCTGGATCACCCTTTGCGAGTTGAATGTCATGGCACAGGCCTGTCTGGCAAGTCAGTCATAACTGTCTCCTGTCACAGGGGCAGTGCATACACACAACACCAGTCTACACTGTGTCACAATCATGGAAGTTTTGGGAATGCAAGCCCTGTAGCTGACAGGTGCACATGTGCACCCCTGGCCACCCACATCATGAGGACTAAGATGATCCCACGTCAATCAAATGAGACATTTGAGTGACTGCAAACACAAATCCATACACATGAGCACTTCACCGTCTGATGAGAATGAACCAAAGCTGCCTGCACCTCAATGTTTCATACACCATTGTGCACAGTCAAGGGATCAGAGACCTATGCATTAACCAATGTGCAGATCCTATAGTCACAACTCAGATGGCTGGCCACCCCAAATTGTTAAACACTCCAGGAGTCCAAAAGCAAGGCCACACCACGGTGACACAGAGGCATACACCTGAGTGCACTCTTCACAATGCCCAATATGTATGCTGACACACGGGAGTGGGAGAACAGAGTGCCTTCGATGTACGGAGTAGGCATTACAGTCCTGGTCCATGTGCAACATGGTATTACCCTGAACACTAGGCAGGTGGCTATGCATGTGTCACACACATGATGTACATACTTCTGAGGCTCCTACCTTGGTCTCTGCTGCAGCATGGGTGTGTGGCACATACCCCAGACATGTGGTGAGTCAGAGCAGCAATTGGAACACATATTAAAGCCATACCCAGAGTACATGTCAGATCACAGGCATTGTGTGAGCAATTGTACCACCCATGCAGCCCACAACAAAGTTCCTGTAACTGATGCTGTCCCCAACTTGAACCACAGGTAACTGCAAGTACACAGTACCCAAGTGACCTAAGTCACAGACTGTAAGGGCCACACCTGTGTATCAGATGAGGAGGGGGCATGACACAAGTGAGGGACATGAGTCCAGGACGACAAGACAGTTGTACTGTGGAAGTGGAACCAGGCTAAAGGAGTGCATAGAGCATGTTAGTCATAGTACACAGGAAAGGCTAGCACTTACCCCCTCCTTGCTGCTGTCTGGCCTTCAGCTGCCCATCCAGGTCAGGGAAGACCACCGCCAGAATCCGGAGCATGTGGGGGTCAGGGTCCGGTGTCCGCCCCTCCTGCAAGGAGGCGACAGCTTCAGCTGGACCCTTGCGATCCTCCGGGTCCAGCCACGAAGGTCCTGCCACCTCTTCTGGCAGTTGCGGATCCTGCGCCTGTAGACCCCCACAGATCGTACTGCCCGGACGATGGTCAGCCAGATCTCCTGCTTCTGGTGGGCATCAACCTGTGAGGATGACAAAGTGAAAAGGCCATTACTACACATGCAACATATCCGTGCATCACACAGTTGGATATACATGTCTCAATCACAGGGGCATATGATGTACACAGGTAGTGCAACTATGGCTATGAACAGTTGTCCAGCAGTTACTAAATGGTATCATTGCCTGGGAAGTCAAACCTTGTTGGAATGCACTGTTACTGCACTATACCTGTTCAGTGCATGTAACTACACACTTTGGGGGTGACAACTACTCAGTGAGCATGCTAGCCACTGGTGTACACACTGTAAGTCTTGCTAGTCAGACAACATGCACAATTAGTAAGGCAGTGGACAGCACACTCACCTGCTCCCCTGGTTTCCCATACAGCTTGCTGTACTGTGGAAGGAGGCTGTCCAGCAGGGCCTGGTTCTCCTCAGTGCTGAAGGCTGGGGCTCTATCCACAGTACGTGCCATTGCAGTAGCCAGAGGATGCAGAGACAGCAGCAGTGGTGGTGGCAGATGTCGTCCTGGAGCATGTAGTGCAGGCAAGTGAGCTCTCAGGGGAACAGCCAGCATTATATGTGTGCTGCAGAGGCAGATACTGTCCCATGTGTCCAAAGTGATAGGTCCAAGTCGTTCGCATCTTCTGAATCTGGCCAATCCATGGAATTGCACCACTTATACACGCCCACAGCATCCTTCAAAGGTTCAACTTCCTGACACCCATGAATTTGCAACATTGTTGTGGGTGGCCAACTGAATTCACTGCATCCGACTCGTAAAAGCTTCGAAAACGCGTCCGTTACCATGTCAGTCCATAGCCAATGCGTGCGCACCGATCGGACCATTGCTGTACGACGCGTATTATGGCACACAACACGCATCCGTCAACATCATATGCAATGGCCAATGCGTGCGCACCGATCGGTCCATTGCTGTACAACGCATATTTCGAAACACAACACGCATCCGTCCACATCATATGCAATAGCCAATGCGTGCGCACCGATCGGTCCATTGCAGTACGACGCGTATTTCGGAGCACAACACGCATCCGTCCACATCATATGCAATGGCCAATGCGTGCGCACCGATCGGTCCATTGCTGTATGACGCGTATTTCGGAGCACAACACGCATCCGTCCACATCATATGCAATGGCCAATGCGTGCGCACCGATCGGTCCATTGCTGTACGACGTGTAATTCGGAGCACAACACGCATCCGTCCACATCATATGCAATGGCCAATGCGTGCGCACCGATCGGTCCATTGCTGTACGACGCGTCCCTGTACAAGTCACTCGCATATGTCACCATGGTTGTCACTGGTGAACGTATGCCAGCCACAATTACTTGCCAGGGACTCAGGGGCACACCTACAACACCACAGCCTGTCCACACTGTATCCTAAGGCATGTAAGGCTGCATTACCTGTGTGTGTATGGGGGTCAACATGTGGTTTGTTGGGTGGCACTTGGGGGCAGCCACTCCCAGGCTGTGCACGTGTTCATGGGGACAGAATCCTTTGTGTGTTGTGCACATGACCACTGTGATGTGCAACTGTTCAGTTCAGAGCATGTGGCATGGTCACATCTCCAGGTTGTGTATGTGTATGTTATGTCACATACACCCTGAGTCCCATGTGGGATGGTATGTACGTCACAGGGTGACCCATTGCCACAATTGTGATGGTCCTCCACAGTCTGTGTGCATGTTGTGTTTCAGATGTCTCTGATTCCATGTGCACAATGGGAGACAGTCTCCACATCCACGTTGTTTGTGCATCGACTTTGATGTTGTGCGTGTGTGTGTCACAGACGTCCATGTCTGTCCTGCAGAGGCAACAGGGGCCACTACCTGTGGGAGTCATGGTTGTTTTGCTGACGTGTACATGATACGCCATGTCATGCCAGTGTCCATGTGGCAATACAGGGTCCCTGGGAATCTACCTGTCAAAGAGCTGTGATGCCTGGGGCACATCTGTCCTCACTTGTCACTGTGGTGTGTGTTTGGAACGTGACAGCAGTACATGGGTACTGTGACACAGCCTAATGATTTCCCATAGCACAACCTGGAACTTGTTGTCAACACATGTTGAACTGAGATGTTAGATGTTGGCCATGTAGGTGCCATATATGTCCATACAGAACGGCACACACATCAAGTACTTGTGTCTCATAATGATGTATCATGTGATATTGAGTATGGTCAATGCCACATATGTGGGGTGACTGACAATCTTTCTTTGTTCACCTATGCACTGCAGGGCACCAGCTGTCCATAGACCATTCCCTGACCTTGCAACCATGGTTGAACGTGACTGCATCCGACGGTACCGCTTCAACAGGCCGCTGATTGAGGAATTGGCGGTGCGGTTGGCCCCACATTTGCAACCTGGCCGGCACTACCCTACAGCGCTGACCCCCAAGGTGAAGGTGATGGCAGCCCTACACTTCTTTGCCACCGGTACCTTTCAACACACTGTGGCGTCTGCTGGTGGGATGTCACAGACCATGTTCAGCTGTGTGCTACGCGATGTTTTGGAGGCGATGTTGAGATACCTGAACCAGTACATCTATTTCCCTAAACGTCAACAAGTCACTGACGTCAAGAGTGACTTCTATGCCCTGGGGAGGATGCCACATGTCATCGGCTCCATTGATGGGACACATGTGGCTTTAGTACCACCACAGGCACATGAGCAGGCATACAGGAACAGGAAACATTACCATTCTATCAATGCTCTGGTGGTATGTCTTGCAGATATGAGCATCTCACATGTGTGTGCACGTTTCCCCGGTTCTGCACACGATGCCTACGTAATGAGGAGTAGTCGCATCCCGAGGATGATGTCACAGATGCAGAACCAGCGTGCCTGGCTTGTCGGTGTGTACTGACTTTGTACCATTGTGTGTGTTCTGCAATGTTGTATTCCACCCTCTTTTCCAACTCAGCTAATGTGCAATTGTCTGTATGTAGGTGACTCCGGATACCCCAACATGCCGTGGTTGCTGACACCCCTCAGGAACCCTGTGACACCAGCCCAGATGCGCTACAATGAGGCACATGGTCGGACCAGGAGAGTGATCGAGCGGACATTTGGTCTCCTGAAGAGCCGCTTTCGCTGCCTGGACAAGACAGGAGGGGCCCTCCCATATGCCCCTGCAAAGGTGTGCAAGATTGTCATCGTCTGCTGCATGCTACACAACCTGGCAGTGCGGAAGGAGTTGCCTCTCATCCTGTATGACGATGACCAACATCCGCCACCTGTGGAGGATCCTGGCCTGGGCCACGATGCCAGTGATGATGATGATGATGAGGGTGATGTCCGCACACAGCTCATCACCAACTTCTTCAGCTGAATGTGAGTATACAGAGATGTTATGTCAATGATTTGAGTTTGCATGATATGTGTTGGTGGTGCTCTGTTGCTGTTTGAGTGTGGCCATGTGCTACTTGACTGGATGCGTGCAGCGATGTGTCCTTACAGGTAGTCTGTACTCCCCAACAGTGTTGACATGCTAACTTGGTTTTGTGTAGGTATCTTGTGACATGTATTGGGCATGAGTATTGCAGTTCTGTCCTGTTCTTCAGTGCTTTTGACTGTGTGTCATGTCTGTCCTTCACAGGGTACTTTCAGAGTTGTTTGGTCAACTCGGCTCCCCCGACACCATGATTCAACTTCCAGGGTGGAAGCAGTCGTTTCCCTACAGGTGATGTGCCACACACCCCTGGACTTTATTTCTTCTACACTTGGTGACTGTGTGGCCACTGTCACGTGGGATTTCCTTGCATCTGTAGTGGAAACAACATGTTGCAAATGTGTAATAAACCTGTGTTTCACTTTGGGATGTGCGTTGTCTGTGGTCACACATCTGACTGACATTTGCTTACTGCACCTGTGGGCTAGTTAACACAGACTCTGAATAGGTGTGGTGTCTGTGCATTCCACTGTATTTCCTGGCAACATCAGTGTAGGCGATGAGTCAGATGGCCCTGGTGTGTATGTGTTGTGTAGCCCTAGTGGTGTGTCTCCCTCATATGTGTCACGTCGCCATGACTCACATGACGGTGTTGAACTTGCTGTAGCAGTTAGCATGCACAGTGTCATTTAGCAGATCATCATCTCCATGACAAAAACAACGTTGGAATAACAACAGAGGCAAGTATGGTGTATTAGTGAGTTTATTTACATACATGTGTGAGGTTAGTGCACAGGATGGTGGGTGCTGTACATTGGGATTGGAATCCAAAGTTCCCAGATGAGTTGGAAGTGTTGGTAGCAGAAATGTCTTGAGTAAAGTCCACAGTCATCTGATACATTAGTCCAACTTAAACTCCCCATGTCATGTGGGAGAGTTGGGTTGCATTCGACAGGGTGAACAGTTTGCACACAAAGAAGAATTTCCAGAACAGGTGTTGGGTTCCTGGGGGATGTACATGGCCATCTGCCTCTCAGTTGTCCTTCCTCGGACGACCTCTCTTCTTTCTGGGGGGACCCTCACGTGCAGGCTGCTGCGGTGCAGAGGACTCTCCACCAGAGTCATCCTCCCTCCCTGTGGCAGTTGCAGTTGTTGCGGCACCAGATGTTGTGGGCACACAGGGAGGTGTGGACATGTTGGTGCTAATCTGGCGGAGGCATGTCAATATGTCCCTCTGCACCGCTGTCAGTTCTTCCAATGTGTCCCACTTGGACTCCATGCCAGACATGTGTGTATCCACACGGGACATGTGTGAGTCCAAGCGGGCATGATGGGCAGCCTGCTGCTGTTGAATGTCCTTGAGGATCCCCATTACCTGGCTGACCTCTCCGGTGCTATTCTGGTACGCATCAGCAATGCGTACCAGTTGTGGGTCATCATGCAGTCCAGACCCCTCTGCAAACAGCGACCTCTGCCTACCACCCCTGGCCACACGTGCGGGACCTGCGGTGGCACGCACAGTTGACCCTAGGCCCCCTTGGGGGTTGGTACTGGGGTTGTTGTCCATTGCTTCACGGTGGGCCGGGGTCCCTGTGCTGTTGTCATTCAGTGTCCTTGGTCTGTCCGTGTCGGCAGGGGTGGTCTGTGTGTTGGCAGATGTTGGAGGAGTGGGTGCAGGGGGTGCAGATGGTGGTCCTGCTGGTGCTGCATGATGACTCACACCGGAGGGGCCAGGTAGGTCTTCGCCATCCGAGGAGGGCAGAGGCTGTTCCACACCAGAGAGCTCAGGGGCCACCGGAGCCTGGGACAGGGACTCATCATCTGCTGCTGTGTCCCCATCATCACCTGTGTTTGGAAGAGACACACAATGTATGTTATGTTTCTACAGGCATCAATGGTTCACACACCTGACAGTTGTGACTGTACCTCTGGATGCGGGCCTGTACATTGCATTGTCCTAAGTTGTCACAGTCAGAGGTTGATATTGGTGTAGCACATTGTCCTGCCAACCTGAAGCATTTCAATGTGAATGTTGAGGTGTGTGCATGACCAGCTTTGGTGGTATTTGGTTGACATCCGGACCTCCTTCTCCCCCAAGCCCAGTTATCCCACCATGAAGCATGCCACCCTTGCAGTGTGTGCAGGTTAACTCTCAGGATGTCAGTCAGTGGTGTCCTGCTGTTGGTTGGTGCCCAGTTCCCAGCAGGGCCTGGTACTCCCCACAACAGAGCACCATTGTCAGACATCTTAGAAGTGGCTTTTCACTCCCTGTGAGGTGTGCATGCTTCAGTGTGAGCTTGCTGGGCCATGTGGGTGGGGGATGTTGAGCTGTGACTACCACTCCCATCATGCTATTGCCTACACCCCCCTTCACAGCATGCCCATACTTCCTTCCTTTTGAGTCGACTTCACTGTGTGTGAGTGTGACAGCAATGGCAAGATGGCTGATAGTGTGGTCCTGTTGTTTGTTGCTGCACAGTTCACAGCAGGGCCTTGTGCTCCCCACAGCTGAGGCCAGTGTCAGACATCTTGGAAGTGGCTTTTCACTCACTCTCTTGTAGAGCACGGTTCCAGTTGTGTTGTTTGGAGTTAGTGGAAGTGGTGTGTGTGTAAGGGCCTGCTGGTAGCTGTAGTCGGAGCTGGCACTCCTCCTCCCCCCAGGCCAGACATCCCACCATGAAACGTGCTTCCATTGCAGGGAGTGCAAGTTGGTTGTCAGGATGTCAGTCAGTGGTGTCCTGCTGTTGGTTGGTGCCCAGTTCCCAGCAGGGCCTGGTGCTCCCCACAACAGAGCACCATTGTCAGACATCTTAGAAGTGACTTTTCACTCCCTGTGAGGTGTGCATGCTTCAGTGTGAGGTTGCTGGGCCATGTGGGTGGGGGATGTTGAGCTGTGACTACCACTCCCATCATGCTATTGCCTACACCCCCTTCCCAGCATGCCCATACTTCCTTCCTTTTGAGTCGACTTCACTGTGTGTGAGTGTGACAGCAATGACAAGATGGCTGACAGTGTGGTCCTGTTGTTTGTTGGTGCACAGTTCACAGCAGGGCCTTGTGCTCCCCACAGCTGAGGCCAGTGTCAGACATCTTTGAAGTGGCTTTTCCCTCCCTGTGAGGTGTGCATGCTTCAGTGTGAGCTTGCTGGGCCATGTGGGTGGGGGATGTTGAGCTGTGACTACCACTTCCATCATGCTATTGCCTACACCCCCCTTCCCAGCATGCCCATACTTCCTTCCTTTTGACTCTGCTTCCCTGTGGGGTAGTGTGCCTGTGCTGACAGGATGGCTGACAGTGTTGTCCTGGCGTTTGTTTGGCTACAAGTCCCAAAAGTGTCCCTGTGCGTCACACAGCATAACCCAGTGTGGTTGTTCTTTGTGGGATATTTAATTAGAGTGTGAGGCATTGCATTCTCCCAGGTGAGTTGTTCGGAGTTTGTGTTAAGGGGGTGTGTGAGAAAAGCTGCTGGTAACTATGGTCAGAGCTGTCAGTCCTCCTTCCCACCCAGCCAGATATCCCACCATGGAACGTGCTTCCATTGCAGGGAGTGCAAGTTGGCTTAGAGGATGTTAGGCAGTGGTGTCCTGCTGTTGGTTGGTGCACAGTTCCCAGCAGGGCCTGGTACTCCCCACAACAGAGCACCATTGTCAGACATCTTAGAAGTGGCTTTTCACTCCCTGTGAGGTGTGCATGCTTCAGTGTGAGCTTGCCGGGCCATGTGGGTGGGGGATGTTGAGCTTTGACTACCACTCCCATCATGCTATTGCCTACACCCCCTTCCCAGCATGCCCATACTTCCTTCCTTTTGAGTCGACTTCACTGTGTGTGAGTGTGACAGCAATGGCAAGATGGCTGACAGTGTGGTCCTGTTGTTTGTTGGTGCACAGTTCACAGCAGGGCCTTGTGCTCCCCACAGCAGTACCCAGTGTGAGCCTTCTTGTCAGTACTTTTCCACTCCCTGTGATGTGAGCATGGTTCAGAGTGGTGTTGATGGGCCAATTGTGAGGGTGACCAATATCTGTGACTACAACTCCCATCATGCTATTGGCTACACTCACTTCACCAGCACACACACAATTCCTTCCTTTCAGTGAGCTTCCCTGTGAGGTGGTGTTCTAGTGGTGGCAAAATGTCTGACAGTGTTTGTTGGTTAGATTTGTGCCACTGCCTTGCTCTATTTGATGTTGGGTTTGTACATGTCATGACACAGTTACATATCACTATGAGATGGCAGGTATTGTGTTTGTCTAACTAACATACACATCTTGGGATGATTATCTTTTGGTTACTGTGGCTTTGCTAACGGTGCATGGTTTCACTATCCCCTTGACAGTGATGTGTGTGTATTGTCACACAATATTGGGTATATTGGTTGTGTACTCACCAGGCTCTGGGATGTTTGATAGTCCATGTACGCTCTCTGGTGGTAGGATGGCCTGCACCTTCTCCTCCCAGGGCCTGAGGTATACTGGTTTGGCAGGAGGGCCACTGCCGGTGCGATGACTCAAGGCGTAATCCTTCTTGAGTAGGTCCTTGACCCTCCTGCGCACATCATACCACCTGTTCTGGATGTCTTCCTTTGTGCGCAAACATGGTGATTGTGCATTCACCCTGTCGACGATCCTCTCCCACATCTTGGTTTTCTGCGACATGGGGTCTGTTGGACCAATGTACCAAACAACTGTGGCTCTACCCTGAGGAATTCATCTACCAGGACTTCCAATTCACTGTCTAGGAACTTTGGATTCTTCTTTGGGGGCATGGTGATGGGTGGTGGTGGGGATTGATGTGTGTGTGAGTGTGCAAGTGAGGGTGGGTGAGTGTAGGTTTTGCTGGGTGTATGTGAGGGTGCTATTTGGGAGGTGCTAATGGTATGTGGCTTGTGTGATGGATGAGTTGTGAGTGTGTCTGTGGTTGCTGTCTGATGGTGTTCTGTGCTGGCAGGTCAGTTGAATTTTCAAAGGATCATGGTAGGGATTTGTGGCCTTTATATGGGTGGAGTTGTGGGTGTGTCTTTGTTCCATGTTTTTTTCCCCCTGTATTTATTGACTTTGTCATTGCTTGTTTGGCCCTTTTTAAAAAAAAATCCCTTTGTAGTTTTTAGGCATGTAGGAGACGTTCTTCTGACCGAGTGGGACGCTGCAGTTGGCTCGTGCGGGCTTCTCCGAGTCTTTCAAGCTGTGTTTCTGCTGGGTTTCATGTGCGGCGTACGCGTCGGTCGTGGAGTATTGGGTTGCTTCGGCTCCCTGTTTTGTATGCGTGTCGGTCGTACGGCTTGAGCTCCGTGCGACTCGGTCTGGTTTTACACGCATTGCATCGTACTGCGCGGTTTGGAGTTCGCGGGTACGTGTCTGTCGGGTTCATTCCTGGTGCGTGTCGGTCGGTTCGATTCACGTAGTTTTCCGGCCGGATAGCTGGTTTCCGTGCGGTTCGGTCGTTCGGCTTGTGTTCCGTACGAGTCGGTCGTAATTCACATGCATTGCATCATACTACGCAGATCGGGCAGCGCCGGTGCGTGTCGGTCGGACTACATTCCCGTACCGAGTCGGTTGGTATGTTTTCCGGCCAGAATCGGAATCGGCCCCAAAATGTCCTTCAGCGGAGGTAACAATGATTAACATTCTTTTTAATCACTCCATTAAACTTCTTAGTCTGTTTTTTCACCTTACTCTTACCTATTGATTTTAGTTCCCTGCTTTAATTCTCAATTTTGATCAAATCTGTGCATTTGCTCATGAATTCTTATTCTTCTTCATACCGGTTATGCTAATTTCTTCATTTTCAAGAGCTGCCTAATCAGGTTCTAATTCAAACAGAAAGACGGGGGTAGATTATGGGATATATACTTATTTCAAATCATGTTTTATGTGTTCTCCATAATTCCCTTATATCATAGGTCCCCGTATTGTTGGAGCTTCACAATCTTTAGACCCATTCTAAATGCTCCTTTCAACTTATAGTCGGGTACTCGCACCCGTACCCCAGTCACGTTGCATGCTCTTTACGGATGCCATAAATAGACACATTCCCTCCTTAATTACTTTTTTCTAGGACACAGCTGTAATCCTGTAGGTCCCCCGCACTTCCAAGCCTTATGCCCTGACGCTTACCTCAAAGTTTAAAACTCCCGTCAATGCGATCGGGTGATTGTATACCTTCTTTTATGTGGACCGAGCATGATCTAATGCCCCTTTTCTATTGTTAGGGGTGGCGTCGCTTACGTCGCTCGCGCATGCGTGGCCCATACCAGTGTTTTTTTCTCCGTTCGTGCGCTACTAACTTTATTTATGATTAGTGTTCATGCACAACGAACACTCGTTCACTTCCTACATACATTTTGGGATACCCAGTGTTAAGATTTAAATTCTATTGTTACAGCAAAGAGTTTTACTCTACATGTTGCTTACTCTTTATTACGGGCATCACGTGAATATTCAATAATTCTATTATCATACCAAGATATCTACTACATTGGTTGCCACCAATTTCTTATGGGCATCACCTCTATACTTCACGTATATGCGTTCTCTGTGCTGCATAATATTGCATGCACTGGTCATACACGGTTGCCTGTATTCTTAAAATCCTCTATCTACTTTCGAGCTGGAGTAATTCCCAAACTTCAATGGTTCTGCACTATTGTGCGCAAATGTTTCTTCAGGATGTTCTATCGCTAGATTTCAGTTGGTTTATATCTATATGGCGGTATATATAAAGGGCATCTATATATATCCTTATAATATGAGCCTTTCCCATTCTTCCCTGTTGTTAAGTCCGGACTTATAGGAATCAAATTTGCTCATAAAAAACTGCTCTCTTTTCTTTCTTTTAGTCTCCAGGTCCCCACCTCTAGTAGATCCTTTGACACATTCCAAAACACACCATTTAGGGGCCGATTCCGATCTCGGCCGGTAGTGCTCCGAATCGGATTCGGATTCACCGGATCCGATTCGGAGCCCTGTTTCCCGACCGAATCGTACGCGGGTCCGGCCGAGCGAGTACGATGCAAGCTCCCGCGAAATCGCCGACCAACTCGAACGCGGCTTCAACACGCTCCGACCGACTCGCATGATCACGACTCGCACCGCGCTATGGAGACGTTTCCCGGCCGGGTAAGTACGATGCGCGCCGCGAGCAGTCCGACCGACTCGCGCCGTCCGGCTCGAAAAAGCTGTTGGAGCCGGACTTTGGGGGTCCGCGTCGGACCCCCTGTACGCGTAGGCGCGCGGAGTCGCACACAGGGGGACCCATGGGTCCCCCTACCTGTGCATTTACGCCGCGATGCGCATGGACGCGTACCCGCTGTAGGGGACGCCCTTGTTTGCCTCGCACCCATTGAGTCAATGGGAGCCCGCGTACGCGTTGTACGACCGGCTCCCATTGACTTCAATGGGAGTCCGACCGACTCGAGTCCGATAGCATGCGAATGCATCGTACTCGTCCGGTCGGACTGCTAGGGTCCGATTCGGTCGGAATTCTCTCCGGGTCCGGCTCAGTCGGAGAGATTTCCGGCCGGAATCAGAATCGGCCCCTTAATGTCTTTCTCTGTGTGTTTGCATTGAAGCCAATGTTTTGTAAGTGGTGCGTTTCTTTTATTCGTTCTAATGGCTGATCTGTGCTCGTTTAGCCTGGTCCATATTTCTCTTTTTGTCTCTCCTACGTAGCCTTTTTGGCAAGGGCATACTATTAGACAGATCACATTCTTTGTTCTACAATTTATCATGGTCTTATATTGATGTTGTTTTCCATTATATTCTATCCTACGACCTTTTATAATGGAGTCACAGTTTCCACAGCTCCCACACGGGTAGTTACCCACTACTCTCTCTCCTTCAATTAAACTCATTTGGTGCATCATAAGGGTTTCCCTGTATGTATGCACTAGTTCAATTCTGATCGTCCTGTTTCTCCTAAATGCAAAGAGTGGTTTAGGCAAAACTGTTTTTTTCTGCACTATTCAATAATGCCCAATTTCTGTTGATTATATTTTTAATCTTATTGCTAATATTTGAGAAATTGGTGACACAGACTATTTGTTGGTCGTTCTTTTTCCTACATGATTCATTTGTAAATAGACTCTCTCTGTTATAATATTTCGCTCAGCTTATAAGCTTGTCTAATGACTCTCTTGGGGAACCCTCTGTTTTGTATCTTCTTTTTAAGGACCTCCGCATGATACTCAAAGTCATTTTTATTCGTAAAATTTCTCTTTAATCTTAAAAACTGGCCGAACGGAATATTATCTCTTTGGAAACGGGGGTGATTAATGGTGTAGTGTAAAATGGTGTTCCTATCTGTGGGTTTCTAAACGAGTTCCACTTCAAGAGTTCTGTCTACCACTTTATTTCTGATATCAAAGAAAGCACACATGGATTGACTCATTGTGGATGTAAATTTTAAATTCACATCATCACAGTTTATCCATTCTATGAATTTCTCTAGTGAATTCTTGTCACCATGCCAAATGAAAAAAACATCATCAATGAATCGAAACCAATGTGTGATATTCGTGAGAAAGGGTGCTGCCTCATTAAAAACATGCTTCTTTTCGAACCTCCCAACGTATAAACAGGCCAGACTTGGGGCACAAGTGGCTCCCATGCTGGTCCCCTTGATTTGACAAAAATAATCTGAATTAAACAAGAAAACGTTGTTACTCAAAATCAATACGACACACTCCCAAATGAATTTGGCATGTGGTGTTAAGTACCCCTCACTATCCTCCAACAATTTGCTTATCATTTCTATGGTATCCTCCTGGGGTATATTAGTATGCAAAGCTTCTATGTCTAATGACATAAGCCAGTCACTCTCAGGATTAAAATTTATCCCTTCTATCTTCTTAATCATGTCAGTGGTGTCTTTTATATCTGACGGTTGTTCCGAGACTAAAGGGCTCAGAAAACAATCCGCATATTTGCTTAGAGGTTCTGTTAGGGAGTTCAAACTAGAGACAATTGGTCTCATTGGGGGATTCTCAATATTTTTGTGTACTTTCGGTAGCCCATAGAGGGCTGGTATTATCGGATGTTCAATACCTTATGAGTACAATTCATCTATCAATATATATACATAGTTACATGACCACATAATATACCAAACAATCACATAAACAAATACAAAGGAATTTTTATATAATCACATCTGGCTTATGACCACTAAAATTTAAAAACATGTAGTTGTCGACGCAGCGTTTCGGTGGATCATATCCAATACAACCACCTTCTTCAGGACATTGATTTTGTGACAACAATCATCTAAAAAACATATAAAACATAATTACTCCTTTTACATTAGTTACATCTCAAGAGTTCAGTTCATATACATATGTATATTCTATCATCCATTCTACCCGTATAATATTCCACTTGCATTCTACTTGGAATAGATTTCTTTTAATTGCGAAGCTCGAAACCTCACATTTTTCTATATCGTCAATTCGGTCATACCCCTATTATCTCTAATCCCTTAAATGTATGGATTCAGCTTAGGGTCTACTCAGAAATTAAACCTTATAATTAATCCATTTCTATACCTGTGTGGTTGTTGTGCACAGGAAACCCTCAGGTATTTGCCACACTCCCGGAGTCTATTTAGCTATTAAAATAAGAAGACAAATAACTAAGCGGGGCCGATTCCGATTCTGGCCGGAAAACGTACCGACCGACTCAGTACGGGAATTTAGTCCGACCGACACGTACCGGCGCTGCCCGATCCGCGTAGTACGATGCAATGCATGTGAAATACGACCGACTCGTACGGAACACAAGCCGAACGACCGAACCGCACGGAAACCAGCTATCCGGCTGGGAAACCACGTGAATCGAACCGACCGACACGCACCAGGAAAGAACCCGACAGAAACGTACCCGTGAACTCCGACCCGCGCAGTACGATGCAATGCATGCAAAACCAGACCGAGTCGCACGGAGCCCAAGCCGTACGACCGACACGCATACAAAACCGAGCCAAAGCAACCCAATACTCCGCAACCGACGCGTACGCCGCACATGAAATCCATCAGAAACACAGCGTGAAAGACTCGGAGAAGCTCGCACGAGCCAACTGCAGCGTCCGACTCCATCAGAAGAACGTCTCCTACATGCTCAGAAACTACAAATGAAAAATTATTAAAAAAAGGGCCAAACAAGCAATGACAAAGCCAATAAATACTGGGGGGAAAAACATGGAACAAAGACACACCCCCAACTCCACCCATATAAAGGCCACAAATCCCTACCGTGATCCTTTGCAAATTCAACTGACCTGCCAGCACAGAACACCATCACACAGCAACCACAGACACACTCACAACTCATCCATCACACAAGCCACACACCATTACCACCTCACAAATAGCACCCTCACATACACCCAGCAAAACCTACACTCACCCACCCTCACTTGCACACCCACACACACATCAATCCCCACCACCACCCATCACCATGCCCCCAAAGAAGAATCCAAAGTTCCTAGACAGTGAATTGGAAGTCCTGGTAGATGAGATCCTCAGAGTAGAGCCACAGTTGTTTGGTACATTGGTCCAACAGACCCCCATGTCGCAGAAAACCAAGATGTGGGAGAGGATCGTCGACAGGGTGAACGCACAATCACCATGTTTGCGCACAAAGGAAGACATCCAGAACAGGTGGTATGATGTACGCAGGAGGGTCAAGGAACTACTAAAGAAGGATTACATCTTGAGTCAGCGCACCGGCAGTGGCCCTCCTGCCAAACCAGTATACCTCAGGCCCTGGGAGGAGAAGGTGCAGGCCATCCTACCACCAGTGAGCGTATATGGACTATCAAACATCCCAGAGCCTGGTGAGTACACAACAAATATACACAATATTGTGTGACAATACACACACATCACTGAAAGAGGATAGTCAAACCATGCTCCCTTAGCAAATCCACAGCAACCAAAAGATAATCATCCCAAGATGTGTACGTTAGTTAGAGAAACACAATACATGCCATCTCATAGTGATATGTAACTGTGTCATGACATGTACAAACCGAACAACAAATAGAGCTAGGCAGTGGCACAAATCTAACCAACAAACACAGTCAGATATTTTGCCACCACTAGAACACCACCTCACAGGGAAGCTCACTGAAAGGAAGGAATTCTATGTATGCTGGTGAAGTCAGTGTAGCCAATAGCATGATGGGAGTTGTAGTCACAGATATTGGTCACCCTCACAATTGGCCCATCAACACCACCTGAACCATGCTCACATCACAGGGAGTGGAAAAGAAATGACAAGATGGCTGACACTGGGTACTGCTGTGGGGAGCACAAGGCCCTGCTGGGAATTGTGCACCAACAAACAACAAGACCACACTGTCAGCCATCTTGCCAATGCTGTCACACTCACACACAGTGAAGTCCACCCAAAAGGAAGGAAGTATGGGCATGCTGGGAAGGGGGGTGTAGGCAATAGCATGATGGGAGTTGTAGTCACAGATATTGGTCACCCTCACAATTGGCCCATCAACACCACTCTGAACCATGCTCACATCACAGGGAGTGGAAAAGAACTGACAAGATGGCTGACACTGGGTACTGCTGTGGGGAGCACAAGGCCCTGCTGGGAACTGTGCACCAACCAACAGCAGGACACCACTGACTGACATCCTGAAAGCCAACTTGCACTCCCTGCAATGGAAGCACGTTCCATGGTGGGATATCTGGCTGGGTGGGAAGGAGGACTGACAGCTCTGACCATAGTTACAAGCAGCTTTTCTCACACACCCCCTTAACACAAACTCCACATAACTCACCTGGGAGAATGCAATGCCTCACACTCTAATTAAATATCCCACAAAGAACCACCACCCTGGGTTATGCTGTGTGAAGCACAGGGACACTCTTGGGACTTGTAGCCAAACAAACGCCAGGACAACACTGTCAGCCATCCTGTCAATCAATTAATCAATCAATTTACTTTATTCGATTTGGAACACAAATCATATAAGCATTTACATTTAAATGCATCCAAGAGATTCACAACCCAATATTTCATAATATCTAAAAAATACTAACAAGTCATTTCTCAATATCATTAACCATTCTCGTGGATCTTGATTTAAGGGCCATTCGTAAAAAATTTACCACACAAGACAGGGTTAAAACATCGGCAGAAAGTTTTAAAAAGAGCAGAGCCACACGTGCCTGTCTAATCCCGGTGGTCTGCAATAAAGACTTCAAGAACCTTTTTCTAAGAAGGGCATAAAATGAACAATTAAAAAGGAAATGGAGGGTATCCTGCGGAGACACATTGTCGCAGCCGCAGGGCCCTCTTTCTCCTAGCTTTACTCTAAAGCCTGCTGGAACCGCTAAAATATGGTGAATAAAATTAAATCTAAAACGTGTGATTAAAAATCTATCATGGGCATTTGTCATAATGGTTAAGTATGGTTCTATCCTCAAGGAGGTTTTAATTAGGACGTATTCTCTTACAGTGGGTTTAACCAACTCATTGCCCTCACGTTGCGCCATACTAAACTGAAGAAACAACTTTTTAACAACTGCCTTGTCCTTCTGTCTTATATTATCTGGCTCATCGAACAGTGCCTGCCGTCCCATTTTTTGTAGGCAATCCCGCACATATTTTAACCATGGGATCTTCATTACGTTGGCCAGAGACAAGCAATCCTGAACAACAAGCCTTGTCAGGCCTATCTCTTCATTTAACCAGACCTTCAACCAGTGAATTATAGGTCTAACAGCCACTGAATCTGAAATATAACTAGCTCCCAGTTCTTCGTGGGCAATAAATGCCGGGGTGCTGTGGGGAACCCTTAACAGACGCCTCATATATTTGTTTTCTTCCGTTTGTAGGCTGTTGGTTTTCACAAAGCCCCAGACCTCACTACCATACAGCACCTTGGCACAGCAGATTGAGTTGTACAGTTTCAAAATCACATCTGGGGTCCACAACCCAAGTCTGCTTGCAAAATTCGCAATTGAACCTGTGGATCTGATTAAAGACAGAGATTTCTCTTCTAGTAAGTGTTTAAAATTAAGCTTCCCATCAAATAATATGCCTAGGTAAGCAAAAACTGGGACTTTGCCTAAAACATGCGAACCTATGGTATATTTATATGATTTGGCTGGCTTTTTCCCCAGCTCCATTACATATGATTTGGTGAAATTGGGGGCCATTTCGAGTTTTTCCATGAACTCTACAAAACCATTAATTAAAAGTTGTAGGCTGTGAGGGGTGCGGGCCAATAGCACCGCATCATCTGCGTATAATAAAACCGGCACAGTTCTTTCCCCTATTCGTGGTAAGTCTGCCCTAATATCCCGCAGTGCCGCATCCAGGCCATTGATGTATAAAGTAAATAAAAAAGGAGCCAGAATGCATCCCTGCCTGACACCGCTTGAACATCTAAACCGATCCGTGACTTTTCCCTCCTGAGTGTACCTTACTGCAGCCGTGGTATAATTATGCAATGATTGAAGTATGTTTATTAGTTATGGATCCACCCCCTGATTAGCCATTACTTGCCACAGCTTATTCCGGTTCACACGGTTGAAAGCCGCCGATAGATCCATAAAAGCCAAATAAAAAGCCCCCCCTTTTACCAGCGTATATTTAGCGGAAATAAGATAAAGATTAAGACACTGGTCCACAGTTGATTTCCCTGGGCGGAATCCGTATTGAACATCAGTAATTATGTTAACAGACTCGGCCCACTCCATTAGTCTATTTAAAATTACCCGCCCCAGGACCTTGGCTGAGACATCTATCAAAGATATTGGTCGATAACAGTGCGGACTATCCCTGTTACCCTTCTTAAAAATCGGTACTATAATTGCCGAGGACCAAGATATAGGCATTGAGACACTTATCGCTGCATTTAGGACCCTTGTTAATAAACAAACTCTGAACAACTCACCTGGGAGAATGCAATGCCTCACACTCTAATTAAATATCCCACAAAGAACCACCACCCTGGGTTATGCTGTGTGAAGCACAGGGACACTCTTGGGACTTGTAGCCAAACAAACGCCAGGACAACACTGTCAGCCATCCTGTCAGCACAGGCACACTACCCCACAGGGAAGCAGAGTCAAAAGGAAGGAAGTATGGGCATGCTGGGAAGGGGGGTGTAGGCAATAGCATGATGGGAGTGGTAGTCACAGCTCAACATCCCCCACCCACATGGCCCAGCAAGCTCACACTGAAGCATGCACACCTCACAGGGAGTGAAAAGCCACTTCTAAGATGTCTGACAATGGTCCTCTGTTGTGGGGAGTACCAGGCCCTGCTGGGAACTGTGCACCAACCAACAGCAGGACACCACTGACTGACATCCTGAAAGCCAACTTTTGCACTCCCTGCAATGGAAGCACGTTCCATGGTGGGATATCTGGCTGGGTGGGAAGGAGGACTGACAGCTCTGACCATAGTTACAAGCAGCATTTCTCACACACCCCCTCAACACAAACTCCACATAACTCACCTGGGAGAATGCAATGCCTCACACTCTAATTAAATATCCCACAAAGAACCACCACCCTGGGTTATGCTGTGTGAAGCACAGGGACACTCTTGGGACTTGTAGCCAAACAAACACCAGGACAACACTGTCAGCCATCCTGTCAGCACAGGCACACTACCCCACAGGGAAGCAGAGTCAAAAGGAAGGAAGTATGGGCATGCTGGGAAGGGGGGTGTAGGCAATAGCATGATGGGAGTGGTAGTCACAGCTCAACATCCCCCACCCACATGGCACAGCAAGCTCACACTGAAGCATGCACACCTCACAGGGAGTGAAAAGCCACTTCTAAGATGTCTGACAATGGTCCTCTGTTGTGGGGAGTACCAGGCCCTGCTGGGAACTGGGCACCAACCAACAGCAGGACACCACTGACTGACATCCTGAGAGTCAACCTGCACACACTGCAAGGGTGGCATGCTTCATGGTGGGATAACTGGGCTGGGGGGAGAAGGAGGGCCGGATGTCCACCAAATACAACCAATGCTGGCCATGCACACACCTCAACATTCACATTGAAATGCTTCAGGTTGGCAGGACAATGTGCTACACCAATATCAACCTCTGACTGTGACAACTTAGGACAATGCAATGTACAGGCCCGCATCCAGAGGTACAGTCACAACTGTCAGGTGTGTGAACCATTGATGCCTGTAGAAACATAACATACATTGTGTGTCTCTTCTAAAAACAGGTGATGATGGGGACACAGCAGCAGACGAGGAGGAGTCCCTGTCCCAGGCTCCGGGGGACACTGAGCTCACTGGTGTGGAACAGCCTCTGCCCTCCTCGGATGGCGAAGACCTACCTGGCCCCTCCGGTGTGAGTCATCATGCAGCACCAGCAGGACTAACATCTGCACCCCCTGCACCCACTCCTCCAACAACTGCCAACATACAGACCACCCCCGCCGACACGGACAGACCAAGGACCACCAATGACAACAGCACAGGGACCCCGGCCCACCGTGGAGCAACGGACAACAACGCCAGTAACAACCCCCAAGGGGGCCTAGGGTCACCTGTGTGTGCCACCGCAGGTTCCGCACGTGTCGCCAGGGGTGGTGGGAGGGGTGGTAGACATAGGTCGCTGTTTGCAGAGGGGTCTGGACTGCATAATGACCCACAACTGGTACGCATTGCTGATGCGTACCAGAATAGCACCGGAGAGGTCAGCCAGGTAGTGGGGATCCTCAAGGACATTCAACAGCAGCAGGCTGCCCATCATGCCCGCTTGGACTCACACATGTCCCGTGTGGAGACACACATGTCTGGCATGGAGTCCAAGTGGGACACATTGCAAGAACTGACAGCGGTGCATAGGGACAAATTGACATGCCTCCGCCAGATTAGCACCAACATGGCCACACCTCCCTGTGTGCCCACAACATCTGGTGCTGCAACAACTGCAACTGCCACAGGGAGGGAGGATGACTCTGGCGGAGAGTCCTCTGCACCGCAGCAGCCTGCACGTGAGGGTCCCCCCCGAAAGAAGAGGGGTCGTCCGAGGAAGGAAAACCGAGAGGCCGATGGCCATGCACATCCCCCAGGAACCCAACACCTGTTCTGGAAATTCTCCTTTGTGTGCAAACTGTTCACCCTGTCGAATGCAACCCAACTCTCCCACATGACATGGGGAGTTTAAGTTGGCCCAATGTATCAGATGACTGTGGACTTTACTCAGGACATTTCTGCTACCAAGACTTCCAACTCATCTGGGAACTTTGGATTCCAATCCCAATGTACAGCACCCACCATCCTGTGCACTATCCTCACACATGTATGTAAATAAACTCACTAATACACCATACTTGCCTTTGTTGTGATTCCAACGTGGTTTCTGTCATGGAGATGATGATCTGCTAAATGACACTGTGCATGCTAACTGCTACAGCAAGTTCAACACCGTCATGTGAGTCATGGCGACGTGACACATATGAGGGAGACACACCACTAGGGCTACACAACACATACACACCAGGGCCATCTGACTCATCGCCTACACTGATGTTGCCAGGAAATACAGTGGAATGCACAGACACCACACCTATTCAGAGTCTGTGTTAACTAGCCCACAGGTGCAGTAAGCAAATGTCAGTCAGATGTGTGACCACAGACAACGCACATCCCAAATTGAAGCACAGGTTTATTACACATTTGCAACATGTTGTTTCCACTACAGATGCAAGGTAATCCCACGTGGCAGTGGCCACACAGTCAACAAGTGTAGAAGAAATAAAGTCCAGGGGTGTGTGGCACATCACCTGTAGGGAAACGACTGCTTCCACCCTAGAAGTTGAATCATGGTGTCGGGAGATCACAGTTGACCAAACAACTCTGAAAGTACCCTGTGTAGGACAGACATGACACACAGTCAAAAGCACTGAAGAACAGGACAGAACTGCAATACTCATGCCCAATACATGTCACAAGATACTTACAGAAAACAAAGTTAGCATGTCAACACTGTTGTGGAGTACAGACTACCTGTAAGGACACATCGCTGCACGCTTCCAGTCAAGTAGCACATGGCCACACTCAAACAGCACCAGAGCACCACCAACACATATCACGCAAACTCACATCATTGACATGACATCTCTGGATACTCACATTCAGCTGAAGAAGTTGGTGATGAGCTGTGTGCGGACATCACCCTCATCATCATCATCATCATCATCACTGGCATCGTGGCCCAGGCCAGGATCCTCCACAGGTGGCGGATGTTGGTCATCGTCATCCAGGATGAGAGGCAACTCCTTCCGCACTGCCAGGTTGTGTAGCATGCAGCAGACGATGACAATCTTGCACACCTTTGCTGGGGCATATGGGAGGGCCCCTCCTGTCTTGTCTAGGCAGTGAAAGCGGCTCTTCAGGAGACCAAATGTCCGCTCGATCACTCTCCTGGTCCGACCATGTGCCTCATTGTAGCGCATCTGGGCTGGTGTCACAGGGTTCCTGAGGGGTGTCAGCAACCACGGCATGTTGGGGTATCCCGAGTCACCTACATACAGACAATTGCACATTAGCTGAGTTGGAAAAGAGGGTGGAATACAACATTGCAGAACAAACACAATGGTACAAAGTCAGTACACACCGACAAGCCAGGCATGCTGGTTCCGCATCTGTGACATCATCCTCGGGATGCGACTACTCCTCATCACGTAGGCATCGTGTGCAGAACCGGGGAAACGGGCACACACGTGTGAGATGCTCATATCTGCAAGACATACCACCAGAGCATTGACCGAATGGTAATGTTTCCTGTTCCTGTATGCCTGCTCATGTGCCTGTGGTGGTACCAAAGCCACATGTGTCCCATCAATGGAGCCAATGACATGCGGCATCCTCCCCAGGGCATAGAAGTCACTCTTGACGTCAGTGAGTTGTTGACGTTTAGGGAAATAGATGTACTGGTTCAGGTTTCTCAACATTGCCTCCAAAACATCGCGTAGCACACGGCTGAACATGGTCTGTGACATCCCACCAGCAGACGCCACAGTGTGTTGAAAGGTACCGGTGGCAAAGAAGTGTAGGGCTGCCATCACCTTCACCTTGGGGGTCAGCGCTGTAGGGTAGGGCCGGCCAGGTTCCAAATGTGGGGCCAACCGCACCGCCAATTCCTCAATCAGCGGCCTGTTGAAGCGGTACTGTAAAATGCAGTCACGTTCAACCATGGTTGCAAGGTCAGGGAAGGGTCTATGGACAGCTGGTGCCCTGCAGTGCATAGGTGAAGAAAGAAAGATTGTCAGTCACCCCACATATGTGGCATAGACCATACTCAATATCACATGATACATCATTACGAGACACAAGTACCTGATGTGTGTGCCGTTCTGTAAGGACATGTATGGCACCTACATGGCCAACATCTAACATCACAGTTCAACATGTGTTGACAACAAGTTCCAGGTTGTGCTATGGGATATCATTAGGCTGTGTCACAGTACCCATGTACTGCTGTCACGTTCCAAACACACACCACAGTGACATGTGAGGACAGATGTGCCCCAGGCATCACAGCTCATTGACAGGTAGATTCCCAGGGACCCTGTATTGCCACATGGACACTGGCATGACATGGCGTATCATGAATACACCACAGCAAAACAACCATGACCCTCACAGGTAGTGGTCCCTGTTGCCTCTGCAGGACAGACATGGACGTCTGTGACACACACACACGCACAACATCAAAGTCGATGCACAAACAACGTGGATGTGGAGACTGTCTCTCATTGTGCACATGGAATCAGAGACATTGTAAACACAACATGCACACAGACTGTGGAGGGCCATCACTATTGTGGCAATGGGTCACCCTGTGACGTACATACCTTCCCACATGGGACTCAGGGGGTATGTGACATGACATACACATACACACCCTGGAAATGTGACCATGCCACATGCTCTGAAATGAACCGTTGCACACCACAGTGGTCATGTGCACAACACACAAAGGATTCTGTCCCCATGAACACGTGCACAGCCTGGGAGTGGCTGCCCCCAAGTGCCACCCAAAAAACCACATGTTGACCCCCATACACAGAAAAGGTAATGCAGCCTTACATGCCTCAGGATACAGTGTGGACAGGCTGTGGTGTTGTAGGTGTGCCCCTGAGTCCCTGGCAAGTAAACGTGGCTGGCATACGTTCACCAGTGACAACCATGGTGACATATGCGAGTGACTTGTACAGGGACGCGTTGTATAGCAATGGACCGATCGGTGCACACGCATTGGACATTGCATACGATGTGAGCGGGTACGCGTTGTACAGCAATGGACCGATCCGTGCGCACGCATTGGACATTGTATATGATGTGAGCGGGTACGCGTTGTACAGCAATGGACCGATCGGTGCGCACGCATTGGACATTGCATATGATGTGAGCGGGTACGCGTTGTACAGCAATGGACCGATCGGTGCGCACGCATTGGACATTGCATATGATGTGAGCGGGTACGCGTTGTACAGCAATGGACCGATCGGTGCGCACGCATTGGCTAGGGCATGGCATGGCAACGGACGCGTTTTCGAAGCTTTAACGAGTCTCATGCAGTGAATTCAGTTGGCCAGCCACAACAATGTTGCAAATTCATGGGTGTCATGAAGTTTAACTTTTGAAGGATGCTGTGGGCGTGTATAAGTGGTACAAATCCATGGATTGGCCAGATTCAGAAGATGCAAACGACTTGGACCTATCACTTTGGACACATGGGACAGTATCTGCCTCTGCAGCACACATATAATGCTGGCTGTTCCCTTGAGAGCTCACTTGCCTGCACTACATGCTCCAGGACGACATCTGCCACCAACACTGCTGCTGTTTCTGCATCCTCTGGCTACTGCAATGGCACGTACTGTGGAGAGAGCCCCAGCCTTCACCACTGAGGAGAACCAGGCCCTGCTGGACAGCCTCCTTCCACAGTACAGCAAGCTGTATGGGAAACCAGGGGAGCAGGTGAGTGTGCTGTCCACTGCCTTACTAAATGTGCATGTTGACTGACTAGCAAGGCTTACAGTGTGCAGACCACTGGCTAGCATGCTCACTGAGTAGTTCTCACACCCCAAAGTGTGTAGTTACATGCACTGAACAGGTATAGTGCAGTAACAGTGCATTCCAACAAGGTTTTACTTCCCAGGCAATGATACCATGTAGTAACTGCTGGACAACTGTTCATAGCCATAGTTGCACTGCCTGTGTACATCATATGCCCCTGTGATTCAGACATGTATATCCAACTGTGTGATGCACGGATATGTTGCATGTGTAGTAATGGCCTTTTCACTTTGTCATCCTCACAGGTTGATGCCCACCAGAAGCAGGAAATCTGGCTGACCATCGCCCGGTCAGTAAGATCCGTGGGGGACTACAAGCGCCGGATCCGCAACTGCCAGAAGAGGTGGCAGGACCTTCGGGGCTGGACCCGGAGGATCACAAGGGTCCAGCTGAAGCTGTCGCCTCCTCGCAGGAGGGGCGGACACCGGACCCTGACCCCCACATGCTCAGGATCCTGGCAGTGGTCTTCCCTGACCTGGATGGGCAGCTGAAGGCCAGACAGCAGCAAGGAGGGGGTGAGTCCATGACTGCACTGTGAACTTTGTCTGACATGCTATGTGCCCTCCTCTGGCCTGGTTAAACTTCCACAGTACATCAGTCTTGTGGTCCAGGACCCATGTCCCTCAATTGTAACATGCCCACTCCTCATCTGATACCCAGGTGTGGCCCTTACAGTCAGGAAATTGTGTCACTTGGGTACTGTGTCCTTGCATTTTGCTTAGCTCAAGGTGGGGGACAGCATTTGTTCCCGTAACTCTGTGGTGGGCTTCATGGGTGGGTCAATTGCTTACACAATGTCTGAGGTCTGACATGTAATCTGCGTGTAACTTTGATATGTGGTCCAATTGCGGATCTGACTCACCACATGTGCCTGGGGTATTTGGCACACCCCCATGCTGCGGGTGGGAACAATGTTTGGGCCTCAGGAGTATGTATATCAAGTGTGTCACACATGCTTAGCCACCTGCCTACTGTCCAGGGCTCATCCCTCTTTCACGTGGAGCAGGACAGTCATGCCTACTCCAGGGCATACAATACACTCTGTACTTCCACTCCCGCGTATCAGCTGACACGTTGTGCTCAGTGAAATGTTCCCTCAGGTGTCTGCCTCTGTGTCATTGTGCTGTGGCTTCGTTGTCAGGACTACTGGGGTGTTTATCGGTTAGGGCTCAGCATGCCATCTGAGATGTGACCATGAGAGACGATACTTGTGTGACATATAGGTGTTTGATCACTTGACTGTGCAGACTGGTGTATGCGACTGTGAAGTTCAGGCAGCTGTTTTTCATTCACAGCAGACTGTGAGGTGCTCAGGTTCAGAGAGTTGTGTTTCATGTCTCCCATATGTCCAATTGGTATGACGTGGACAAATAAGAGTTCAGATGATGTGTTTTGTGGGGGATGGACATGTGCACTTGTCAGCTACAGAACTTGCATTCCCCATGACCTAGGATTGTGACACAGTGCAGACTGTCGTTGGCTGGCTGCCCTGCCCATGTGACTGGAGACAGTGATGTATGACTTTGCAGGCATGCCTGTGCCATGCCATTAAACTTCCTAAGAGTGATCCTGCAGGGGAGTGACATGTGCTACATGCACCCCATTGTGGCATTGACTATCAGGACATGGGTGCATCATGGTGTCTGGTGCTGGTATGCATCACATGCATTTCAAATTAGACTCTGGCCATCCCTTTATCCGGACACCTGTACTGACTCAGTGGCAAGAGATGTGATGTGTGCATGTTCACATACTTCACCGTGTTCTCTGCAATGTCCAACAACTGTGTAGGTGGTGCATGTGTCCACACTGGGGTATTACCATCCGGCAGGCACCAGACAGATGGGTGCAAGGCCAGGAGGGATGTGAGTGCCATGGTTGACCATCAGACTGACAATTGGCTTCTCCTAATCTGTGTGAGCACTTCTGGCAATGTTCAACTAAGGATGCCAGGGCTTGCTCTGTAATGTGCTGTACTTACTGTGGTGTGTGCGGTCAGTGCAGGTGACTGATGTTTGTCTGTTTCCCTAATTGTTTGCAGATACATCCACGGCCACAGGAGGGGACAGCTCCATGGACCAGGAGGAGCTGCAGAGCCAGACTGGGTCAGCAGCCGATGAGTGGTCAGAGGGACCCAGTGGCACGGAGGGCAAGGGGAGCCACACCGAGGAGTCCTCAGCACCATCCACCTCAGCTGAGGACCACAGCAGCTCAGAGAATGACTCCCTTGTGGAGGTGGGTGTCAGCAGCCACCACACCCCAGCTAGTATGGCTGGCCCCGCCACCACCACCACCACCGCCCTCCCATCGGCTCCCATTCCAGAGGTCCGTGGAGGCTCCCGTGTTCGGGAGCGTGTCTCCTTCGTGCCAGGCACCGCACCCCCTGCCCCTGTGTCCCCTGCTGCCCTGAGTGAGGAGTCTGTGTACTTACTTCGCCAGCTCCATGTAGGGCAGACATCAATGCTGAGTGTCCTCCATGCCCACACCACTCTGTTGACACAGCTGGTGTCGTTCATGGAGGGCATCTCATCGGGCATGTCTGCCCTACAGAGGAGCAATAAGTCCATGGCCTCCTCCCTGATGGCAGCAGTGTCCCTCCTCCAACAGTCCCTCACCCCTCCTACCTCTGCCCCATCCACACTTTCTGGCACCCTACCTGTCCCAAGCACATGCACACCTGCACAATCACCCAAACACACAGACACGAGCAGCACAGAAACACCCAAAACAAAGTCAAAACGTGCACGCAAGCATCCTCAGGGGACTGATACCACACCCACAGGGGATGGGGAACAGACACACACACAGGCATCCACAGTCACTCCGCAGTCCTCCAATTCCTCTCCCTCCAAGACCCCTTCCCTTGCCTCACCTGCAACCCCACCTAAAAAGCAGCTCTTCCTCTGTGACCTCGGCCTCTTCCCCTCCGATCCAGCTGATCCAGCATACAGGGGGAAGAGGAAGTCCACCCACACAGAGGGGAGTGCCCCTCACCCCCGGACACCCTCCCCCAGGCACAGACAAACTGAGCCCCCCACCCGCAAGTCCCCCCGGACCCGGAAGAGCAAGACCCCGCCACCGCCCTGCAGCTCAACCACACAGTCTCCTTCCTCCATCCCTCAGGCCCCCACAACACAGGTTCCCCCACCACACCCTGCCCCAGGTTCCCCCACCCACAGATACACCATCCACAAAATGATCCGGCCTTCTCCCCCTACCACTTGCTCTTCCAGCCCCACCCCCCCGCTGCACATGTTTATGCCCCTGGTGTGGAGACCGTGTCCTCCCCCTCTGTCCTGCCCACCTTACCTGAACCCCATTCTACTCCCCTGGAGATAGGCACTGCAGTGGAGTCCACTACCACCCTGTCTGACTTTGGCACTGCAGTGGGGAACCTGTCCACTCCATCTGGCCAGCCCACTGCAGTTGTGCCGGCACCCACACCATCTGACTCATGCCCCCCAGTTGTGCCGGCACCCACCATGTCAGACACCTCCACTGCAGTTGCCAGTGACTCTCCTGCACCCACCACCCCTTCCCTGCCTCCTTCTGGTGAGCCTGATCCTGTCCCTGCGGTGCCTGGCCTGCCCCCACATATGCCCCTTTGAGGGGGATGTCCCTGGTCCTTAGCAGTGCAGGCAAGCAAAGGGTGACATCTGCCACTATCACCCTGTTCGGACTTGATTAATGGACTGGCCATTGGCCTTTGTGTTTTTTCAGGACTTCCATTTTTAATATCATATATGCTGAATAAAGCTCCTTTCTGTTCTCTAGTGGTTTTGCTTCCGATATACATGATGTTGATGATGCTAACCATGCCCTTGTAGCAGTGATGGTGTTTTTGATATCAGGAAAATGAAGTGTTACTGTGCAGGACCCCATGTGGTCCAGGGGGAATGTGTCCTATCCTGGTGTGTATCCATGTCATCCTTTGCAGCAATATGAGGGTGTCATGATTACAATATTTGCCAATGGGATTTCCTACTTTTATTTGCAATATCACATCTGTGGCTTACACCCATGCACATCTGTTGTGCTTGCCATTGTTCAATTTGTCTATTTCCCTGACCGTGTAACCATCTCCACTGGACATGTAAGTTTGGGCATCAATGGGGAAGGACTCATCTGTGTTATCAGTGCAACTTGCTATACATGTGTGTTGGATCTGTGCAGATGATTTCGGTGACACTCCCATGACCAGGCTGATGTGACGAGAGCCTTCAATTTGTGCTAATTGTTGACTGAGTGACCAAGTGTTCTGCTGACATGATAGAGCCCTGCAGAGACAACGTATGGCACAGCTTTCCTTACACAGGAGTGGAGTCCCCTCATGGCAGTGTGTAATTCCGTGACATTGCCTGAGCCCAAGGTGTGTGTTGTGTGAGCATGTCTGTGTGTGTTCACTTCCATTTTGCTACGCAGGCTGGGATCCCTAGTGATGTTCCTGTTTGTGGTGCTTGCTGAGTTGACCTATGTTCCCCCAGAATCTTCGCCCTGGGTTCTCTGGGATGTGGGTGCATGGCACATTACTGGTCATCAGGGTGTCATCCATAGGTGTGTTTGCTGTCAGGACTGAGTTTGTGGGCAAACGCAGATGAGACACAGTCAGGATTCCCCTTGGCACTTGTTGGTTACACAAGTAATGTAATTTACAGTTTGTGGTAGCTTTCAGTGATTGTGACACGTTGTGTGTGTGACTGCTGCCACTCCTCAGGGTCAGAGCTGCAATGTTGGAAGTTGTCTATGTGTGTTCTTTGTGGGTGACCTTGGCTTCTTCATTGGTGTGTGACTGTGGCCGGGATCCCATTGGTTTGTGTGGATTTGACGTCATGCCCATGTACAGCGTACTGTGCAGTGTGTCAGACATTCACGAGTCTTGTTGACTGGCCATGTGTGATGGGTTTCGGCACGTTAGTTTCCACCACCACCCCTGGGATTGTCATGGGTGCATGTGCAATGTCACCAGTCCATGTGAGCTTCACTGCTGCACATTGGTGGAGATCAAGGTGTGTGGTGTTGAGTGTGTGCAAATGAGAGTTGTTGCACGGCTAGACCCCTACCTCCATATTGGCCTTGGCTAACAGGCCGTGCTGATTGATTTGTGCTTGTGTAGGTGTGATGGTAGTTTGTTGCTCAGGACACATGGCTGTGGTTCACAGTGTGAACGACATCTAGCTTTGTCATCACAGTGGGATTATCATGCAGGCCAGTGTCACCACAATGTGGGGTCCCTGGGGGTAGTGCTGTGGTGGGTCTGTCTCTTGCTGTGTTAGTTGCTGTTCCTACAAGCTTGTGTGACATGTGTAATTTGGGCTCCCTCTCATCTAACAATGCCTGATTGCCCACATAGGGGAATCCGATCCATGAGTTACTTTTGTGTGGCACTGTATACACATCTGTGTGATTGGGATTCAGGCCTCCTCATGTGTTGTGTGGTTGCCTGGGGACACTGGCACCCCCCCCATCACCTGTTGTGTTTGATATGCAGTGTGAGGCTGCCTGTTTGTGTTTGTGCATCTGCACCACTGCATTGGCATATCTTTAGTGTGCCATTGGCTGTATGTTGTTTGGTGGGTTTCCCCTGCTGTCCCTGGGACTCCTAGGTCATCAGTCAGCACAATGATCATGGTTTGTATGTCCCATTGCGGCCATGGTATGGTATTTGTTCACCTCACATCTACAGTCTCCGCAGGATATCTACATTTGTGTGTCCATTGGTGCAGATATGTGGGTCTGCATTATGATGGTCACTTCTGTCATTGTGTTATTGATGAATGTTGACAATGTCAGCCCCCATGGGTGATGTTTGTCTGCACATGGCCAAAGGTATGTGTTATTTGCACTGCACTGTTTGCCTCACCCAATCTATGGTGCTATGGGACACAAGCACTACTATGCCACTGATGTGTTTGTTGTTCTGTGAGCAGGAATCATCCATGCTGTTTGGCAGTTGCAGCTTTTTCCATGACAACACTTACCTTTTGGTCACTGTGATGATGGGGGTTTAGACCCCATTGCCACAATGTTCAAAATGTGCTCCAGCTATGGACCCCACACTTACCTTTTGGTCACTGTGATGATGGGGGTTTAGACCCCATTGCCACAATGTTCAAAATGTGCTTCAGCTATGGACCCCACACTTACCTTTTGGTCACTGTGATGATGGGGGTTTAGACCCCATTGCCACAATGTTCAAAATGTGCTTCAGGTATGGACCCCACACTTACATTTTGGTCACTGTGATGATGGGGGTTTAGACCCCATTGCCACAATGTTCAGAATGTGCTTCAGGTATGGACCCCAGACTTACCTTTTGGTCACTGTGTTGATGGGGTGTTAGACCCCATTGCCACAGTGGTCATGGTCTGCTTGCATTGTGGAGGCCACACACATTTATGTGTGACACATGTGATAGGGGGTCACATTGTATGTTCAATGTCATGTTCAGTGTTGTAGGCATTTGACACAGACTACACACGCTTGTCATGGTGTTGGGGCGATGTGTTTTTCTGACATTCCTTATGTTGGAGTATGCTGGTTGTGTCATGCATTACCCGTCCTATGAGTAGGGGTGGTGTGGGTGGTGGGCATCCAGCACCCATGAGTAGGGGTGGTGGTAGTGGTAGGCATCCAACCCCCCTGAGTAGGGGTGGTGGTAGTGGTAGGCATCCGGCACCCATGAGTAGGGGTGGTGGTAGTGGTAGGCATCCATCCCCCTATGTGTGGGGATGGTAGTAGTGACAGGCATCCAGCCCCCCCTGAGTAGGGGTGGTAGTGGTGGTAGGCATCCAGCCCCCCCTGAGTAGGGGTGGTGGTAGTGGTAGGCATCCAGCCCCCTATGTGTGGGGATGGTATTAGTGACAGGCATCCAGGTCCCCCTGAGTAGGGGTGGTGGTAGGCATCCAGCCCCCCCTGAGTAGGGGTGGTGGTAGTGGTAGGCATCCAGCACCCATGAGTAGGGGTGGTGGTAGTGATAGGCATCCAGCACCCATGAGTAGGGGTGGTGGTAGTGGTAGGCATCCAGCACCCATGAGTAGGGGTAGTGTTAGTGGTAGGCATCCATCCCCCTATGTGTGGGGATTGTAGTAGTGACAGGCATCCAGCCCCCCTGAGTAGGGGTGGTAGGCATCCAGCCCCCTGAGTAGGGGTGGTGGTGGTAGTGGTAGGCATCCAGCCCCCCTGAGTAGGGGTGGTGGTAGTGGTAGGCATCCAGCACCCATGAGTAGGGGTGGTGGTGAGGCATCCAGCCCCCCTGAGTAGGGGTGGTGGTAGTGGTAGGCACCAGCACCCATGAGTAGGGGTGGTGGTAGTGGTAGGCATCCAGCACCCATGAGTAGGGGTGGTGGTAGTGGTAGGCAACCATCCCCCATGTGTGGGGATGGTAGTAGTGACAGGCATCCAGCCCCCCCTGAGTAGGGGTAGTGGTAGGCATCCAGCCCCCCCTGAGTAGGGGTGGTGGTAGTGGTAGGCATCCAGCCCCCCCTGAGTAGGGGTGGTGGTAGTGGTAGGCATCCAGCACCCATGAGTAGGGGTGGTGGTAGTGGTAGGCATCCATCCCCCTATGAGTGGGGATGGTAGTAGTGACAGGCATCCAGGCCCCCTGAGTAGGGGTGGGGGTGGTGGTAGGCATCCAGCCCCCTGAGTAGGGGTGGTGGTAGTGGTAGGCATCCAGCACCCCTGAGTAGGGGTGATGGTAGTGGTAGGCATCCAGGCCCCCCTGTGTAGGGGTGGTGGTAGTGGTAGGCATCCAGGCCCACATGAGTAGGGGTGGTGGTAGTGGTAGGCATCCATCCCCCTATGTGTGGGGATGGTAGTAGTGACAGGCATCCAGCCCCCCCTGAGTAGGGGTGGTGGTAGTGACAGGCATCCAGCCCCCCCTGAGTAGGGGTGGTGGTAGTGGTAGGCATCCAGGCCCCTATGGGTGTGTATGGCATTGGTGATAGCCATCCCGCCCCTATGATTCTGCTGTTGCTAGTGTGCGTCATTTCTGCATCCCTATGTGTGTGTGACATATGTTGGGTACGTGTTGTTTGTTTGTGTAGTGGGTGTTTGACTTACCGTCTGCGCCGTATGCGTACGTACCTGTTCCGGTAATAGATGTAGAGTATTGGTAGGACCTGCGCGATGGGATTCATGGTTGGTTCGTCTCGTTCGGGTTTCTCGTTGCTTCGACTCGTACTCGTCGCTGGCTTGTTCGTCTCGTAGCCGTGGATCGTCTTGTGGCGCGAATCGGAGCTTATGTGCGGCTCTCCCGGATGCTCTGACGTGCCGGACGTAGCGACGGGTTCGGCGCGTACGGAAGGCGCATCGTACTAGTCCGGCCGGAAGGTGCTGTATATTTGCTTCCGTGCGGCTCGATTCGGCGTTTACGGATCCGGCTCGGGCGGGGAACAGGAGCTGGAATGGGTAAGTACGGCTCGCTCGGAATCTGTGCTGTTATGCGCATCGTACTTGCTCGTTCGGACGACTGTTCGAATCGGTCGGGAAACACGCATTCGGCTGGGTTTTTTTCCGGACGAATAGTGTTAGGTGCGCTTCCGGCCCGAATCGGAATCGGCCCCTTAGTTTCCTGGATAGTCTATTCGTCATCTAGTTCCTTATTCACCTATTCAGGGGGAGCACTCCTTACCTCTCTATTCACTTTTGATCTATCCTCCAATATTTAATTGATTCCTATTACGTTTCCGTTCTCTTGGACTTAGATGACTCTACGAGGTAATCACAAAATGTCCTTCAGTGGAGGTAACAATGATTAACATTCTTTTTAATCACTCCATTAAACTTCTTAGTCTGTTTTTTCACCTTACTCTTACCTATTGATTTTAGTTCCCCGCTTTAATTCTCAATTTTTATCAAATCTGTGCATTTGCTCATGAATTCTTATTCTTCTTCACACCGGTTATGCTAATTTCTTCATTTTCAAGAGCTGCCTAATCAGGTTCTAATTCAAACAGAAAGACGGGGGTAGATTATGGGATATATACTTATTTCAAATCATGTTTTATGTATTCTCCATAATTCCCTTATATCATAGGTCCCCGACCCAGCGTTTCGGTGGATCATATCCAATACAACCACCTTCTTTAGGACATTGATTTTGTGACAACAATCATCTATTTAGATGATTGTTGTCACAAATGTTGCCATATGCAATGGAGAGAGATCTCAATGATCTTTTTCGTAAAATTAGGCTCAAAAGATTCTTTGAAGGGAAAGAATCATCAATAGACGTGAATAAATCAGGTCTGAAACCTCGCTGTACATGGACACCACATAGAAATTTGGTGGGCAAGGAAATAGAGATGTTTGAGAGAGTGGTAGAAAAAAGCTTAGAAGACCTACTTACCAAAGAATTTAGAGCAACCAATAATTTAATTAAAACTCAAAGAGAAGCGCTCCACGGTCTAGCAAAGAGTGAAGAAATAACAATCAAACCGGGAGACAAGGGAGGCAGTATTGTAATAATGGATACTGAAGACTATAACAGAAGAATGTACTCCCTGCTAGAAGTAAAATCACACTATAGAAAATCCAGTGAAACAGAGTGGAAAGAACTAGGCCTAAGGATAAATAGATTACTGAGGTTTGCAAAAGAGGATGGAATTATTTGTCAACAAGAATATGACTTCTTAAATCCCCTCTCCATGGCCGGCAGAATTGCCATACTGAAAATGGTGGTTCTACCACGATTTTTATATCTCTTCTTGAACATTCCTATCGCTTTAACCACAAAATTTTTCGACACACTCCGGTCTCTATTGATTTGTCTTGTATGGGCAGGTAAGCAGCCACGTATAAGCTGAAACACTTTAATTATGCCTTACGAACGCTAGGGATTCGGAGTCCCTGATTTTTACTTGTATTACCTGGTGGCTCAAATCCACTTTACATATTATTGGTATCACCCTGATGCCCGACTCCAATACCTTAAGCCCGAGCGGTCTCAAATATATCCCAACTCGCTCTCCGTTATATTGCCTCGGGGCCTACCGCGTTGCCCCACTGAGATCCAAACACTGCTCACGACATGTTGGGCATGGACCAAATTGCAGCGGTAGTTACAAAAAAAGTCCTTATACTCGGCACATATACCATTAGCAGACAATCCGTGGCTAGCCCCCACCACTGAAGCCCTTACCGAACGGACATTAGCCAAACATAGACTCCAGAAGATTGGAGACCTGTTCAAAGACTCACGACCATGTACGATAAATGAACTTGCAGCCTGCGGGGACGCTACATACATGGATAGATTCCTCCTTCATAGGGTCCGGGGATCCCTGATTGAGGCTATACCGGATTCATCGATGGAACCGGACGACTTTCCCCCTCTCTCGGTCGTCATAAACGCGCCGGACAGTACTCACTTGGTTTCACGCTTATACCACCTATCATTATCCTTCCGCCCTGTAGTTGGGGCCAAATCACGGGCAGCCTGGGAACGGGACCTAGGCACACCAATAACTGACAGTATGTGCACTATTGCTGTGCACAAACACAATACATCTCGAATAACCATCAACATAAATTATTACATTTTAAATATCTACACAGAGTTTATGTAACCCCGAAATTGCTATAAACATTGGACCCTAACGTATCAAACAAATGCGCTAGATGTACCGACCCCGAGGCCGACTTCCCACACCTTGCATGGAATTGTGCACCAGTGCGGGCGTACTGGGAAGAAATCTTTCGATGCCTGTCTCTAATGGTAGAACAGACAGTACAACCTACACCACTGATGGCATTATTGGGTTATGTTAAACCTCTAAAGAAAGGTATCAGAAGGTTCAACGCAATCGCCATGCTTATTGCAAAACGTCAAATTTCTCTACATTGGGGCAGAGCACAAACACCAACGGTGAGGGCCTGGCTCCGTGACATGATTCACTGTGACACCATGAGTGAAGTGTATGCTACACTATTACCACCCACCTCATGCCCTTGCGACATCTGGCAACCACTGTAGAACTATTTACATACATACCCCCTTGATGAAAATTGAAATATACATATGGATGCAGCTGCACGGAGTACCATACTGGGAGATTGGAATATGAGATAGCTTGGTGGCTTGATAATAATAACCGCTAAAAGTAGGATGAACCTTGATTCACTGTAGGTATTGTTATAATAGATGTAGTGGATGTACCACATTGTGCTTATAATTGTTTATTTTCTTGGGAATTGCTCCTTTGTACCTTGCTTGGTTGTTGGGATATGAGAGGTTTCTTCATTGTTATAACTGTACTTCATTGCCTTTATGAGCTGTACATAATCATGCACTTCCAGTGCGACTGTTCTTTGTAAAATTCAATTACAAAAAAACCAGAATATGACTTCTTGAAAAATGAACACCCGAGAATACCAGTCCTCTATGGGCTACCGAAAGTCCACACAAATATTGAGAATCCCTCAATGAGACCAATTGTCTCTAGTTTGAACTCCCAAACAGAACCTCTAAGCAAATATGCGGATTGTTTTCTGAGACCTTTAGTCTCGGAACAACCGTCATATATAAAAGACACCACTGACATGATTAAGAAGATAGAAGGGATAAGTTTTAATCCTGAGAGTGACTGGCTTGTGTCATTAGGCATAGAAGCTTTGTATACTAATATACCTCAGGAGGATACCATAGAAATGTAGGCAAATTGTTGGAGGATAGTGAGGGGTACTCATGCCAAATTCATTTGGGAGTGTGTCGAATTGATTTTGAGTAACAACATTTTCTTGTTTAATTCAGATTATTTTTGTCAAATCAAGGGGACCAGCATGGGAGCCACTTGTGCCCCAAGTCTGGCCTGTTTATACGTTGGGAGGTTCGAAAAGAAGGATGTTTTTAATGGATCACTGACAGAATATCGACAACAGAAATATCAGGCTACAGAAATAGCGTGACAAAAATATCGTTGTCAAAAATATCGACCTCCTATCTTCATAATGGGAAGTACAAAAATATCTAAAAAAAATATCGTTGTTAAAAATATCGAAGTAGAAAATATTGTTTTTGTTATATGTATAAAAAATAATGCAAAGTAAATTAAATAATACATTTAAGTAAAAAAATAATTTAGATTTATTTGTATATTCTAACAATTATAAGTAATAAATGTAATGTAAAAATAAATTAAACATACATATTTAAAATGTAATATATATATATTTACTTAAAAATAATTAATAAATAATAATTGTAATTAATTATAAAATGTTAGAAATATATTAAAATGTATAAATAAATATATATATACATACACCTGTAGCATAAAAATAAAAAATAAAAAATTATATTATAAATTAAAATATTGAAATATGTAATATTTTTTAAACCTACATTTTACACTACATTGACTGCAACAGTAGAGGAAGTGTTGGATATCAGAGGAGAAAAATTACTATTCCTACTCAAGCGAGTGAAACAGTAGGGAAAGTGTTAGATAGCGGATGGGAATAATTTACTATTCCCACTCGAATAACTGCAACAGTAGGGAAAGTGTTGGATAGCGGAGGGGAATAATTTACTATTCCCACTCCAGCGAGTGCAACAGTAGGGAAAGTGTTGGATAGCGCAGGGATAAAAATTACTATTCCCACTCCAGCAAGTACAACAGTAGGGAAAGTGTCGGATAGCCGAGGGGAATAATTTACTATTCCCACTCCAGCGAGTGCAACAGTAGGGAAAGTGTTGGATAGCGTAGGGGAACAATTTACTATTCCCACTCCAGCGAGTGCAACAGTAGGGAAAGTGTTGGATAACGGAGGGGAATAATTTACTATTTTCACTCCAATGAGTGCAACAGTAGGGAAAGTGTTGGATAGCGGAGGGGATAAAATTACTATTCCCACTCCAAAGAGTGCAACAGTAGGGAAAGTGTTGGATAGAGTAGGGGTAAAAATTTCTATTCCCACTCCAGCGAGTGCAACAGTAGGGAAAATGTTGGATAGCGTAGGGGTAAAAATTACTATTCCCACTCCAGCGAGTGCAACAGTAGGTAAAGTGTTGGATAGCGTAGGGGTAAAAATTACTATTCCCACTCCAGCGAGTGCAACAGTAGGGAAAGTGTTGGATAGTGGAGGGGAATAATTTACTATTCCCACTTCAATGAGTGCAAGAGTAGGGAAAGTGTTGGATAGCGGAGGGGTAAAATTACTATTCCCACTCTAGTGAGTGCAACAGTAGGGAAAGTGTTGGATAGCGTAGTGGTAAAAATTACTATTCCCACTCCAGCAAGTGCAGCAGTAGGGAAAGCGTTGGATAGCGTAGGGGTAAAAATTACTATTCCCACTCCAGCGAGTGCAAAAGTAGGGAAAGTGTTGGATAGCGCAGGGGTAAAAATTACTATTCCCACTCCAGCGAGTGCAACAGTAGGAATAGCGGAGGGGAATAATTTACTATTCCCACTCCTGCGAATGCAGCAGTAGGGAAAGTGTTGGATAGCAAAGGGGTCAAAATTACTATTCACACTTAAGAAAATTCAAATTTAAAAACAAACAAAATATCAACTACTATACAACAGATAAAAAAAAACACCCAAAAACAAAACATATCTATTATAAATTTTTACAAAACATAGAAACATATAATAAGGTAGAAAAAATATAAAATTTGACTTAAAAAGATTATTTTTTTAATTTTAACAAGAAATTATCAAACAAATAAATATTTTGTATTAGAAATTAATTGTAATCTAAAAAAATAATTATTACATAAATGTAATATGTTTTTTCCTACCCTATAACACCACACAATTTACAACACACATCTAAATTAAATAAAAAAGTGTACCTCCATAATTAACACAATTAATTATCAATTTAAAAATTATTAATAGTTAAAAAAATATTTAAAAAGTTCAAAATTATTGTAGTAACCAAACATTACAGCTATACAACATAAATCCCCAAACAAAGAAAAAATAAACAATTACCAAAAATATTTAACAATTAATAAATAAATATTATTAATCAAGTAATGATTAATTAATGTAATCTAAATTACTTTCCACCATCTATCCCAATAAACACCATAACACACCCCTAAAAATATTTACTTAATTTCCATAACTAATTTTACATTAATAAATTCATATCAATGAACAACAAATAAGGGGGACATTAGGATGGCGGGCGGATCGCCATTGCCAGCCAGGCGGTGGCGATCCGCCCGCCATCTCCACCCGATTCACCCCCCGCCATATTATAATGGCGGGGGTACCAAGGCGGACGCAAAGTGCGTCCGCCGCTTTTCTGCCGGTCGGACTGGGGCCTTAATATGGCGGCGGTGCCTAGCAGGCACCGCCATCCATATAACATAACATGTGTATTTGTAAAGCGCACGTTCACCCAGAGGTCTCTTGGCGCTGAATAACAGATGTTCATTGTTACCCAACGGTACTCATTTTATCGACCTCAGATGGATGAAAGGCTGAGTGGACCCGCCGGGATTTGAACCTGTGACCATGAGGTCGAACACAGGCCCCTGCAATGAACGCATTAGTCCACTGAGACAACAGACCCGGCATATAGGATGCTGGGTTTCACAGGCCTGCTTTGGGGGCCCATTGCGGGCCCCCATGGGTGTGGGGGGCTGCACTTGGGGTACCCCCCTTCATTGCCATGCACAAGGTGGCAGGCACCGCGCGGTGCCTGCCACCTTGTGCATGGCAATGCACAACATGCCTCTTTGGCATTGCGGCGGGTGCTGCTTACAGCAGCACCCGCCGCAATGTCAAAATAGCAGAATGCGACCTCCAGGGTGGCGGTCGCATCCTAATTAGCGGTGCGTGACCGTCGCACGTCTGGTGGACGGTCCCAACACCGCGAGGATGGCGGGGGGACTCAGGTCCGCCCGCCATCCTAATCGGCCCCTAAGTAATTAATTTGAAAAAATGTACTTCCCACCATTTACCACTATAAACACCACAACTCACACATCAAAAATGTTACACAAATGACAAAATTAAAATGTAATTAATTAATTAGCATCAAATAACAAAGAATTAATTAATTACAAATAATTTACCTCCCACCATATTACCCTATAAATGCCACCAACAATTTCGTAAAAAATTATACAATTAACATAATTAATTAACAATTAATCAATTAATTAATAGTAATTAACAATCAAAATATAAATAAATATTAATAAATTAATTCACACAATTAATACTATAAAATAATAATTAATAAATACTATATAAAAAATATTATTAAAATTAAATCACTTCCCACCCTACTCCCCTATCAACCCACAACCCACTCCTAAAAAAATCACACAATTAACATAATTACCGATTAAGTAATAATAATTAATAACAAATTATTAAATAATTAATAATAAATTATTTCCCACAATTAACAATATAACATATTAAATAAATATTAATTATGAAAAATATTAATAATTTAATTATAATTAAATAACTTCCAACCCTATTCCCCTACAACGCCACAACCCGCTCCTAAAAAAATGACACAATTAACATATTTACCAATTAATTAATCAATAAAATTAACAGCCAATTAATAATTAATTAATAATAAGTGAATTACAATAATTAACACTATAAAATCAAAATTAAATAAATATAAATTAATATTCAATTTATTATAATTAAATTACTTCCCACCCTATTCCCCTATAAACCCACAACCCGCTACGGAACTAAAACACAACATTTAATTAAAAGAAAATTAATATTCAATTTATTATAATTAAATTACTTCCCACCCTATTCCCCTATAAACCCATAACCCGCTACGGAACTAAAACGCAAAATGTAATTAAGATAAAATGTATAACTTCCAAAAATTTAACACATACATTAAAAAAAATGCAATACATACATTTAAAATACATACTAAAATACATAACACTAACTAAAAAAACAATATTTTTAAGAACTAGGGGCCCTATTAGGATGGCGGGCGGACTTTAGTCCGCCCGCCACCCTAGCGGTGTTGGGACCGTCCGCCAGCGGTGCGGCGGTCCCGCCCTGCAAATTAGGATGCGACCACCACCGTGACGGTCGCAGTCCGTATCTTCGACAGTGTGGCGGGTGCTGCTGTAAGCAGCACCCGCCACAATGCCAAAGAGGCACGTCGTGCATTGCCATGCACAACGTGGCAGGCACCGCATGGCAATGTAGGGGGTACCCCCCAAATGCAGCCCCCCACCCCCCACTCCCCTGGGGGCCCGCAACGGGCCCAATGCAAAACTCTGTATACCTATCCATGGCGGCATCGGAAAGGCAGGTTTTGGTATGCATACTAATCTGGTGGACGGTGCCTGCTAGGCACCGCCACCATTTTGGGCACCCTGCACCTTCCGCCAGGCAATTGGTACGATTGCTGGTGGCGGACGCTCTTTGCGTCCGCAGCGGACGCAGTCATGTTCCCATCGCCATCATAAACTGGCGGTGGGAAAATTCCGTTTGACGGCGGAAGGAGCGCCACTGCAGGGCCGGCGGTTGCCACCGCCGGCCCTCAGGTGGCGGTCCTTCCACAATCCTAATCACCCCCTATATTTTTGCAAACGATATTAATAACTTCGATATTTTGGAAAACAATATTTCTTACCTTAAACTCGATATTCTTGACCACGATATTCTGGCAGTCGATATTTCTGTATCACGATATTTTGCACTCGATATTACTGCAAGTCGATATTTCCTACTCGATATTCTGACTGTTTACCGTTTTTAATGAGGCAGCACCCTTTTTCGAGAATATCACATATTGGTCACGATTCATTGGTGATGTTTTTCATTTGGCATGGTGACAAGAATTCACTAGAGGAATTCATAGTATGGATCAACTGTGGGGATGTGAATTTAAAATGTACATCCACAATGAGTCAATTCATTTGTGATTTCTTGGATATCAGAATTAAAGTGGTAGACAGAACTCTTGAAGTGGAACTCTTTTCGAAACCCATTTTACACTACACCATTAATCACCCCCGTTTCCAAAGAGATAATATTCCGTTCGGCCAGTTTTTAAGATTAAAGAGAAATTGTACGAATAAAAATTATTTTGAGTACCATGCGGAGGTCTCTAAAAAGAAGTTACAAAACAGAGGGTACCCCAAGAGAGTCATTAGACAAGCTTATAAGCGAGCGAAATATTATAACAGAGAGAGTCAATTTACAAATGAATCATGTAGGAAAAAGAAGAACGACCAACAAATAGTCTGTGTCACCAATTTCTCAAATATTAGCGATAAGATTAAAAATATAATCAACAGAAATTGGGCATTATTGAATAGTGCAGAAAAAAACTGTTTTGCCTAACCACACTTTGCATTTAGGAGAAACAGGACGATCAGAAATGAACTAGTGCATACATACAGGGAAACCCGTATGATGCACCAAATGAGTTAATTGAAGGAGAGAGAGTAGTGGGTAACTACCCCTGTGGGAGCTGTGGCATAGAATATAATGGAAAACGACATCAATATAAGACCATGATGAATTGTAGAACAAAGAATGTGATCTATCTAATAGTATGCCCTTGCCAAAAAGGCTACGTAGGAGAGACAAAAAGAGAAATACGGACCAGGCTAAACAAGCACAGATCAGCCATTAGAACGAATAAAAGAAAAGCACCACTTACAGAACATCGGCTTCAATGCAAACACACAGAGAAAGACGTTACATGGTGTGTTTTGGAATGTGTCAAAGGATCTACTAGAGTTGGGTACCTGGAGACTAAAAGAAAGAAAAGGTAGCAATTTTTTATGAGCAAATTTGATTCCTATAAGTCCGGACTTAACAACACGGAAGAATGGGAAAGGCTCATATTATAGGGAAATATATAGATGCCCTTTATATATACCGCCATATAGATATAAACCAACTGAAATCTAGTGATAGAACAACCTGAAGAAACATTTGTGCACAATAGTGCAGAACCATTGAAGTTTGGGAATTACTCCAGCTCGAAGGTGGATAGAGGCTTTTAAGAATACAGGCAACCGTGTATGACCAGTGCATGCAATATTATGCAGCACAGAGAACGCATATACGTGAAGTATAGAGGTGATGCCCATAAGAAATTGGTGGCAACCAATGAAGTAGATATCTTGGTATGATAATAGAATTATTGAATATTCACGTGATGCCCGTAATAAAGAGTAAGCAACATGTAGAGTTAAACGCTTTGCTGCAACAATAGAATTTAAATCTTAACACTGGGTATCCCAAAATGTATGTGGGAAGTGAACGAGTGTTCGTTGTGCATGAACACTAATAAGAAATAAAGTTAGTAGCTCAGGAACTGAGAAAAAATTACTGGTACGGGCCATGCATGCGTGAGCGACGTACGCAACGCCATCCCTAACAATAGAAAAGGGACATTAGATCACGCTCTGTCCACATAAAAGAAGGTACACAATCGCCTGATTGCGTTGACAAGAGTTTTGGTCTTTGAGGTAAGCGTCAGGGCATAAGGCTTGGAAATGCGGGGGACCTACAGGATTACAGCTGTGTCCTAGAAAAAAGTAATTAAGGAGGGAATGTGTCTATTTATGGCATCCATAAAGAGCATGCAACGTGACTGGGGTACGGGTGCGAGTACCCAACTATAAGTTGAAAGGAGCATTTAGAATGGGTCTAAAGATTGTGAAGCTCCAAGAATATGGGGACCTATGATATAAGGGAATTATGGAGAACACATAAAACATGATTTGAAATGAGTATATATCCCATAATCTACCTCCGTCTTTCTGTTTGAATTAGAAACTGATTAGGCAGCTCTTGAAAATGAAGAAATGAGCATAACCGGTGTGAAGAACAATAAGAATTCATGAGCAAATGCACCGATTTGATAAAAATTGAGAATTAAAGCGGGGAACTAAAATCAATAGGTAAGAGTAAGGTGAATAAACACACTAAGGGGTCGATTCCGATTCGGGCCGGAAAAAGCACCGACCGACTCGGATCCGGAAAAAATACCGACCGACACGTACCAGTGGCGCCCGACACGCCAAGTACGATGCAAGCCGCGATAAATCCGACCGACACGTCAGGAAACCAAGCCGACCGACCGAGCCGCTCGGAAAATTGCAATCCGGCCGGAAAAACACGCGAATCCAACCGACCGACACGCACCCGGAACAAATCCGACCGAATCGTACCCGCCAACTCCAACCCGCAAAGTACGATGCAAGGCGCGAAAAACACGACCGAGTCGGACGGAGGACAAGCCGTACGACCGACACGCATACAAAACCGAGCCGAAGCAACACAATACACCGCGACCGACGCGTACGCAGCATACAAAACTGCACAAACACAGCGTGAACGAAGCGGAAAACACCGTACGAGACCAATGCAGGGTCCGACTCGGTCACAAGAACGTTTCCAACATACACAAACAGCACAAAGGAAAAATTAACCAAAAAAAGGCCAAACAAGCAATTACCAAGCCAATAAATACTGGGGGGTGGGGACAGAGAACAAAGACACACCCACAACTCCACCTATATAAAGGACACAAATCACTACCATGAGCCTTTGCAAATGCCATTCCACTGCCAGCACCCAAGAGAAAGCAACCACACACCCACAGCTCATCCCTCACACAAGCCACACACCAGCAGCACACCAACAAATACCTACCTCACATACACCCAGCACAACACACACCCACACACCCTCACCTGCACACCAACACACACATCACCCACCATCACCACCCATCACCATGCCCCCCAAGAAGAATCACAAGTTCCTAGATTGTGAATTGGAAGTCCTGGTAGACGAGATCCTCAGGGTAGAGCCACAGCTGTTTGGCACATTGGTCCAACAGACCCCCATGTCGCAGAAAACCAAGATGTGGGAGAGGATCATCAACAGGGTGAACGCCCAATCACCATGTCGGCGCACAAAGAGCGACATCCAGAACAGGTGGTATGACGTGCGCAGGAGGGTACGGAAACTGCTGAAGCAAGATTACATCAACAGCCAACACACCGGCAGTGGCCCTCCTGCCAAGCCAATATACCTCAGGCCCTGGGAGGAGAAGGTGCGGGCCATCCTACCGCCAGTGAGCATATATGGACTAGAGGACATCCCAGAGCCTGGTGAGTACACAACAAATGTACACAATAAACTGCCACAAAACACACACATCACTGTCAAGGGGAGAGTCAAACCATGCACACATAGCAATTACACAGCAACTAGAACAGAATCATCCCAAAATGTGTATGTCAGTCAGATAAACACAACACATGCCATCAAAAAAGTCACATCCAACTGTGCCAACACATGTACAAACACAACCACAACTACAGCTAGGCAGTGGCACAAATAGAACTAACACACACATCCACACATGTAGCCACCACAACAACACCAACACACAGTGAAGACCACTCAAAGGAAGGAATTCTGTGTATGCTGGCCAAGTCAGTGTAGCCAATAGCATCATGGGAGTCGCAGTCACACATATTGCCCCCCCACAACTGTCCCATCAACACCACCCTGAACCATGCTCACATCACAGGGAGTGGAGAAGGACTCACAAGATGGCTGACACTGGCTACTGCTGTGGGGAGCACAAGGCCCTGCTGGCAACTGTGCACCAACAAACAGCAGGACACCACTGACTGACATCCTGAGAGACAACTTACACTCCCTGCAATGCAAGCACGTTCCATGGTGGGATATCTGGCTGGCTGGGTGGGAAGGGGGACTTGCAGCACTGACTATAGTCACCAGCACCTCCCCTCACCCCCCCCAACACAAACTCCACAGTACCCACCTGGTAGAATGCAATGCCCTCCATCCTAACACAAGATCCCACAAAGCACCACCACCCTGGGTTATGTTGTGTGAAGCACAGGGACACTCTTGGGACTCTTAGCCAAACAACTGCCAGGACAACACTCCCAGCCATCCTGTCAGCACAGCCAGCCCACCCCACAGGGAAGCAGAGTCAAAAGGAAGGAAGCATGGGCATGCTGGGAAGGGGGTGGAGGCAATAGCATGATGGGAGTCGTAGTCACAGACATAGCTCACCCCCACAACTGTCCCATCAACACCACCCTGAACCATGCTCACATCACAGGGAGTGGAGAAGGACTCACAAGATGGCTGACACTGGCTACTGCTGTGGGGAGCACAAGGCCCTGCTGGCAACTGTGCACCAACAAACAGCAGGACACCACTGACTGACATCCTGAGAGACAACTTACACTCCCTGCAATGCAAGCACGTTCCATGGTGGGATATCTGGCTGGCTGGGTGGGAAGGGGGACTTGCAGCACTGACTATAGTCACCAGCACCTCCCCTCACCCCCCCAACACAAACTCCACAGTACCCACCTGGTAGAATGCAATGCCCTCCATCCTAACACAAGATCCCACAAAGCACCACCACCCTGGGTTATGTTGTGTGAAGCACAGGGACACTCTTGGGACTCTTAGCCAAACAACTGCCAGGACAACACTCCCAGCCATCCTGTCAGCACAGCCAGCCCACCCCACAGGGAAGCAGAGTCAAAAGGAAGGAAGCATGGGCATGCTGGGAAGGGGGGTGGAGGCAATAGCATGATGGGAGTCGTAGTCACAGACATAGCTCACCCCCACAACTGTCCCATCAACACCACCCTGAACCATGCTCACATCACAGGGAGTGGAGAAGGACTCACAAGATGGCTGACACTGGCTACTGCTGTGGGGAGCACAAGGCCCTGCTGCCAACTGTGCACCAACAAACAGCAGGACACCACTGACTGACATCCTGAGAGACAACTTACACTCCCTGCAATGCAAGCACGTTCCATGGTGGGATATCTGGCTGGCTGGGTGGGAAGGGGGACTTGCAGCACTGACTATAGTCACCAGCACCTCCCCTCACCCCCCCAACACAAACTCCACAGTACCCACCTGGTAGAATGCAATGCCCTCCATCCTAACACAAGATCCCACAAAGCACCACCACCCTGGGTTATGTTGTGTGAAGCACAGGGACACTCTTGGGACTCTTAGCCAAACAACTGCCAGGACAACACTCCCAGCCATCCTGTCAGCACAGCCAGCCCACCCCACAGGGAAGCAGAGTCAAAAGGAAGGAAGCATGGGCATGCTGGGAAGGGGGTGGAGGCAATAGCATGATGGGAGTCGTAGTCACAGACATAGCTCACCCTCACAACTGTCCCATCAACACCACCCTGAACCATGCTCACATCACAGGGAGTGGAGAAGGACTCACAAGATGGCTGACACTGGCTACTGCTGTGGGGAGCACAAGGCCCTGCTGGCAACTGTGCACCAACAAACAGCAGGACACCACTGACTGACATCCTGAGAGACAACTTACACTCCCTGCAATGCAAGCACGTTCCATGGTGGGATATCTGGCTGGCTGGGTGGGAAGGGGGACTTGCAGCACTGACTATAGTCACCAGCACCTCCCCTCACCCCCCCAACACAAACTCCACAGTACCCACCTGGTAGAATGCAATGCCCTCCATCCTAACACAAGATCCCACAAAGCACCACCACCCTGGGTTATGTTGTGTGAAGCACAGGGACACTCTTGGGACTCTTAGCCAAACAACTGCCAGGACAACACTCCCAGCCATCCTGTCAGCACAGCCAGCCCACCCCACAGGGAAGCAGAGTCAAAAGGAAGGAAGCATGGGCATGCTGGGAAGGGGGTGGAGGCAATAGCATGATGGGAGTCGTAGTCACAGACATAGCTCACCCCCACAACTGTCCCATCAACACCACCCTGAACCATGCTCACATCACAGGGAGTGGAGAAGGACTCACAAGATGGCTGACACTGGCTACTGCTGTGGGGAGCACAAGGCCCTGCTGGCAACTGTGCACCAACAAACAGCAGGACACCACTGACTGACATCCTGAGAGACAACTTACACTCCCTGCAATGCAAGCACGTTCCATGGTGGGATATCTGGCTGGCTGGGTGGGAAGGGGGACTTGCAGCACTGACTATAGTCACCAGCACCTCCCCTCACCCCCCCAACACAAACTCCACAGTACCCACCTGGTAGAATGCAATGCCCTCCATCCTAACACAAGATCCCACAAAGCACCACCACCCTGGGTTATGTTGTGTGAAGCACAGGGACACTCTTGGGACTCTTAGCCAAACAACTGCCAGGACAACACTCCCAGCCATCCTGTCAGCACAGCCAGCCCACCCCACAGGGAAGCAGAGTCAAAAGGAAGGAAGCATGGGCATGCTGGGAAGGGGGTGGAGGCAATAGCATGATGGGAGTCGTAGTCACAGACATAGCTCACCCTCACAACTGTCCCATCAACACCACCCTGAACCATGCTCACATCACAGGGAGTGGAGAAGGACTCACAAGATGGCTGACACTGGCTACTGCTGTGGGGAGCACAAGGCCCTGCTGCCAACTGTGCACCAACAAACAGCAGGACACCACTGACTGACATCCTGAGAGACAACTTACACTCCCTGCAATGCAAGCACGTTCCATGGTGGGATATCTGGCTGGCTGGGTGGGAAGGGGGACTTGCAGCACTGACTATAGTCACCAGCACCTCCCCTCACCCCCCCCAACACAAACTCCACAGTACCCACCTGGTAGAATGCAATGCCCTCCATCCTAACACAAGATCCCACAAAGCACCACCACCCTGGGTTATGTTGTGTGAAGCACAGGGACACTCTTGGGACTCTTAGCCAAACAACTGCCAGGACAACACTCCCAGCCATCCTGTCAGCACAGCCAGCCCACCCCACAGGGAAGCAGAGTCAAAGGAAGGAAGCATGGGCATGCTGGGAAGGGGGTGGAGGCAATAGCATGATGGGAGTCGTAGTCACAGACATAGCTCACCCCCACAACTGTCCCATCAACACCACCCTGAACCATGCTCACATCACAGGGAGTGGAGAAGGACTCACAAGATGGCTGACACTGGCTACTGCTGTGGGGAGCACAAGGCCCTGCTGCCAACTGTGCACCAACAAACAGCAGGACACCACTGACTGACATCCTGAGAGACAACTTACACTCCCTGCAATGCAAGCACGTTCCATGGTGGGATATCTGGCTGGCTGGGTGGGAAGGGGGACTTGCAGCACTGACTATAGTCACCAGCACCTCCCCTCACCCCCCCAACACAAACTCCACAGTACCCACCTGGTAGAATGCAATGCCCTCCATCCTAACACAAGATCCCACAAAGCACCACCACCCTGGGTTATGTTGTGTGAAGCACAGGGACACTCTTGGGACTCTTAGCCAAACAACTGCCAGGACAACACTCCCAGCCATCCTGTCAGCACAGCCAGCCCACCCCACAGGGAAGCAGAGTCAAAGGAAGGAAGCATGGGCATGCTGGGAAGGGGGTGGAGGCAATAGCATGATGGGAGTCGTAGTCACAGACATAGCTCACCCCCACAACTGTCCCATCAACACCACCCTGAACCATGCTCACATCACAGGGAGTGGAGAAGGACTCACAAGATGGCTGACACTGGCTACTGCTGTGGGGAGCACAAGGCCCTGCTGCCAACTGTGCACCAACAAACAGCAGGACACCACTGACTGACATCCTGAGAGACAACTTACACTCCCTGCAATGCAAGCACGTTCCATGGTGGGATAACTGACTGGGTGGGTGGGTGGGTGGGAAGGAGGTCTGGCTGACAACCAAACACAATCAATGCAGACCATGTTCACACCCCAGAGAATACATAGAAATGCCCAAATAATGCAGGACAATGTGCCACACCAATATCAACCCCTGACTGTGACGACTTAGGACAATACAATGTACAGGCCCGCACCCGAGGCACAGTCACAACTGTCAGGTGTGTCAACCACTGATGCCTGCAGAAACATGACATACATTGTTTGTGTCTCCCAAAAACAGGTGATGATAGGGACACAGCAGCAGACGCTGAGGAGTCCCAGTCCCAGGCTCAAGAGGATGCCGAGCTCACTGGCGTCGTACAGCCTCTGTCCTCCTCGGACGATGAAGAACAACCTGGCACATCCGGTGCAAGTCAACATGCTGCACCAGCAGGACCACCAGCTGCAGCACCAGCAGGTCCACCAGCTGCACCCCCTGCACCCACCCCTCCAACGACTGTCACCACGAATACCATCCCTGCCGACATGGACAGAATAAGGAACAACACCAGCGCAGTGACCCTGGACCAACCTGGGGCCATGGACACCACCACCACCACCAACCCCCAAGGTGGACCAGGGTTATCTGTGCGTGCAACTGCACACACTGCACATGTCAGCAGGGGTGGTGGGAGGGGTGGGAGACAGAGGTCGCTGCTTGCAGACGTTGCTGGTGTGCATGAAGACCCACAACTGGTACGCATAGCTGATGCGTACCAGTCCAGCACCGGAGAGCTCAGCCAGGTAGTGGGGCTCCTCAGAGACATCAAACAGCAGCAGGCTGCCCATCATGCCCGCTTGGACTCCCACATGTCCCACGTGGAGTCACACATGTCACGTGTGGACTCCCACATGTCACGTGTGGACTCCCACATGACCCGCGTGGAGTCCAAGTGGGATGTACTACATGAGATGACGGCGGTGCACAGGGACATTTTACAATGCCTCCGCCAGATGAACAGCAACCAGTCCACACCTCCCTGTGTGCCAACAACATCTGGTACCGAACAAACTGCAACTGCCACAGGGAGGGAGGAGGACTCTGGCGGAGAGTCCCCTGCACCGCAGCAGCCTGCACTTGAGGGCCCCCCCCCAAGAAGAGGGGTCGTCCGAGGAGGGGAAAGTGAGAGGCTGATGGCCAAGCGCAACTCCCAGGAAGCCTGAACCTGTTCTGGATTTTCGCCTTTGTGCACAGACTGTTCACCCTGTTGATGGCAACACTACTCCCACACATTGCATGGGGAGTACAAGTTGGAACAATGTGTCAGACAACTGTGGCCCCGATACTGGGGATCCTGTCTACCTGGACTTTCTATTCATCTAGGAACTTGGGATTGCAAGATTCATGTACAGCACAATCCATCCTATGCACTATTATCAGATGATCACAATAAACACACTAATACACCATACTTGCCTCTGTCGTGATTCCAACGTGGGTGCTGTTATGGGGATGATGAACTGCAAAATTACACAGTGTATGCGAACTGCAACAGCAAGGACAACACAGGCATGTGAGTACAGGCAACGTGACACATATGAGGGAGACACACCACCAGGGCTACACAACACATACACACCTAGGCCATCTGACTCATTGCCTACACTGATGTTGCCAGGGAAGACGGTGCAATGCACAGACACCACACCCATTCCCAGTTGTAGTCAAGTAGCCCACAGGTGCAGTAAGCAAATGGCAGTCAAATGTGTGACCACAGACAACGCACATCACTAAGTGAAGCACAGGTTTATTACACAGTAGCAACATGCCGTAACCACTACAGATGCAAGGTAACCCCACCTGGTAGCGGGCACACAGTCAACAACTGTAGACAGAAGGAAGTCCATGAGTGTGGCGCACATCACCTGTAGGGACACAACAGCTACCAGCCTGGATGTGCAATCACATCGTCGGTGGACACAGTTGACCAAACGAATCTGAAAGTACCCTGTGAAGGACAGAAATGACACACAGTCAAAAGCAATGCAGTACAGGACAGAACAGCAAAACTCATGCACAATACATGTTACAAGATACCCACCCAGAACCAAGTTAGCATGTCAACACTGTTGGGGAGTACAGCCCACCTGTCACCACACATCGCAACACACATCCTGTCAAGTAGCCCATGGACACACTCCAACAGCACCAGAGCACCACCCACACATCATGCCAACTCACATCATTCACATGACACCTCAGGATACTCACATTCAGCTAAAGAAGTTGGTGATGAGCTGTGTGCGGACATCACCATCACCATCATCATCATCATCGTCACTGGCATCGTGGTCCAGGCCAGGATCCTCCACAGGTGGCGGATGTTGGTCATCGTCATCCTGGATGAGAGGCAACTCCTTCCGCACTGCCAGGTTGTGGAGCATGCAGCAGACGATGATAATCTTGCACACTTTCGCAGGGGCATATGGGAGGGACCCTCCGGTCTTGTCCAGGCAGCGGAAGCGGCTCTTCAGGAGACCAAAGGTCCGCTCAATCACTCTCCTGGTCCGACCATGTGCCTCATTGTAGCGCATCTGGGCAGGTGTCACAGGGTTCCTGAGGGGTGTCAGCAACCACGGCATGTTGGGGTATCCCGAGTCACCTACGGACAGACAAGTGCACATCAGCTGACTTGGAAAAGTGGGCGGAATACTACAGATCAGATCACACACAATGGCACAAAGTCAGTACACACCGACAAGCCAGGCACGCTGGTTCTGCATCTGTGCCATCAACCTGGGGATGCGACTACTCCTCATCACAAAGGCATCGTGTGCTGAACCAGGGAAACGGGCACACACGTGTGTGATGGTCATGTCTGCAAGACACACCACCAGTGCATTGACCGAGTGGTAGTGCTTGCGGTTCCTGTAGGCCTGCTCCTGGGCCTGTGGTGGTACCAAAGCCACATGTGTCCCATCAATGGAGCCAATGACATGCGGCATCCTCCCCAGGGCATAAAAGTCACTCTTCACGTCAGTGAGTCGTCGCAGTCTAGGGAAATAGATGTACCGGTTCAGGAAGAGCAACATTGCCGCCAAAACATCGCGGAGCACACGGCTGAACATGGTCTGTGACATCCCACCAGCAGACGCCACAGTATGTTGGAAGGTACCGGTGGCAAAGAAGTGTAGGGCTGCCATCACCTTCACCTTGGGGGTCAGCGCTGTAGGATACGGCCGGCCAGGCTGCAAATGTGGGGACAACTGCACTGCCAAATCCTCAATCAGCTGCCTGGTGAAGCGGTACCGTCGGATGCTGTCCCGTTCCACCATCGTTGCCAGGTCTGGGAATGGCCGATGGACAGCAGGAGCCCTGCAGTGCAGAGGAGAAGTAAGCAAGATCGTCAGTCACCCCACATATGCGGCATTGAACACACTCAAGATCCCAACATACATCATCATGAGGCACAACTACATGAAGTGTGCAGTACCGGAACGACATTTATGGTACATACATGGCCAACATCTGTCAACACGGTCCTACAGGTGGCATCAATTTGTCCCAGGTTGGCCCATTGGATATCATGATGCTGTGTCACAGTCACCCCCCAGTGACATGTGAGGACAGATGTGCCCCAGGCACCACAGCTCAACGACAGGCACATTCCCAGGGACCCTGTAATGCCACATGGACACTGGCATCACCTGGAGTATCATGTGTACACCACAACAAAACAAACATGACCCCCACAGGTAGTGGCCACACTTGCCATGGCAGGAGAGCCATGGACGTCTGTGACACACACGCACAACATCAGAGTCCATGCACACACAACGTGGATGTGGAGACTGTCTCCCATTGTGCACATGAAATCAGAGACATTGTAAACACTACATGCACAAAGACTGTGGAGGGCCATCACTATTGTGCCACTGGGACACCCTGGCTCAAACATACCGTCCCACATGGGACTCACGGGGTATGTGACATGACATACACAAACACCACTGTGAAATGTGACCATGGCACATGCACAGATATGAACAGTTGCACATCACAGTGGTCACGTACACGTAACACCCAGGATCCTGTCCCCATGAACACGTGCACAGCCTGGGGGTGGCTGCCCACAGGTGACACCCACAGGACAACATGTACACCAACATACACACAATAGGAAATGCAGCCTTACATGCCTTATGATAAGGTTTGGACAGGCTGTCGTGATGTAGGTGTGCCCCTCACTCCCTGGGAGCTATCTGTGGCTGGCATATGTCCATCTGAGACAGGCATGCTGACATATGCCAGTCACATGTACAGTGATGCGTTGAACAGCAATGGACCGATCGGTGCCTCCGGCCGGCCCATTGCATTCAATGTGTGCGGGTACGCGTTGTACCCCTGTGCGCGTTGTACAGCAATGGACCGATCGGTGCCTCCGGCCGGCCCATTGCATTCAATGTGTGCGGGTACGCGTTGTACCCCTGTGCGCGTTGAACAGCAATGGACCGATCGGTGCCTCCGGCCGGCCCATTGCATTCAATGTGTGCGGGTACGCGTTGTACCCTGTGCGCGTTGAACAGCAATGGACCGATCGGTGCCTCCGGCCGGCCCATTGCATTCAATGTGTGCGGGTACGCGTTGTACCCCTGTGCGCGTTGAACAGCAATGGACCGATCGGTGCCTCCGGCCGGCCCATTGCATTCAATGTGTGCGGGTACGCGTTGTACCCCTGTGCGCGTTGAACAGCAATGGACCGATCGGTGCGCACCCATTGACAATGGGCTTGCCTGGCAACGGACGCGTTTTTGAATATTCGAACGAGTCGGTTGCTGGAAATTCAGTTGGTCACCCACAACAATGTTGCAAAATAATGTATGTCATGAAGTTGAAGATTTGAAGGATGCTGTGGGCGTGTTTTGGTGCTGCTATTCCATGGATTGGCCAGATTCAGAAGATGCAAACGACTTGGACCTATCACTTTGGACACAAGGGACAGTATCTGCCTCTCCAGCACATATATATTGCTGCATGTTCCCCTGAGAGCCCACTTGCCTGCACTACATGCTCCAGGACGACATCTGCCACTGCACTGCTGCTGTCTCTGCCCCTCTGGACCCTGCAATGGCACGTACTGTGGAGAGAGCCCCAGCCTTCAGCCTTGAAGAGAACCAGGCCCTGCTGGACAGCCTACTTCCACAGTACAGCAAGCTGTATGGGACACCAGGGGAGCAGGTGAGTGTTCTGTGCACTGCCTTTCTGAATGTGCATTTTGTCTGACTAGCAAGGCTGAGAGTCAGCACACCACTGGCTAGCAGGCTCACTGAGTAGTTGTCACCCCCCATAGTGTGTAGTGACTTGCACTGGACAGGTATGGTGCAGTGACAGTGCTTCTGAACAGGGTTTTACTCCCCATGCTATGATACCATGTAGTGACTTCTGGAAAACTGTCCATGGGCAGCCGTGCACTGCCTGGGTACACCATGTGCCCCTGTGATTGCGACATGTATATGCAACTGTGTCATGCACGGATATGTTGCATGTGTAGTAATGTCCTTATCACTTTGTCATCCTGACAGGCTTCTGCCCATCGGAAGCATGAGATCTGGAAGGACATCGTCCGGGCTGTCCGGTCCGTGGGGGTCTACCAGCGCCGGATCCGCAACTGCCAAAAGAGGTGGCAGGACCTTCGGGGCTGGACCCGGAGGATTGCACGGGTCCAGCTGAAGCTGTCGCCTCCTCGCAGGAGGGGCGGAACACGGACCCTGACCCCCCACATGCTCAGGATCCTGGCGGTGGTCTTTCCAGACCTGGATGGGCAGCTGAAGGCCAGAGAGCAGCAAGGAGGGGTGAGTCAAAGACTGCACTGTGTACTCTGTCTAACATGTTATGTGCCCTCCTCGGGCCAGGTTGAACTGCCACAGTACAGCAGTCATGTTGTCCAGGAGCCATGTCCCTCTATTGTGCACTGCCCACTCCTCATCTGATACCCAGGTGTGGCCCTTACATGCAGGGAATTCTGTCACTTAGGACTGTGTCCTTGCAGTTTGCTTGACTCAAGGTGGGAGACAGCATCTGTTTCCCTGACTCTGTGGTGGGCATCATGGGTGGGTCCATTGCTTACACAATGCCTGTATTCTGACATGTAGGGTAGTGTCACAGGTCTCCCATATGTCCAATAGGTATGACCTGGACAGATGAGGGTTAAGAGGATGTGTTGTGGGGGATGTACATGTGCACTTGTGCAGCTCCAGGACTTGCATTCCCCATGACCTACTATTGTGACACAGTGCAGAGTGTTGTTAGTCTGGCTGCAAAGTCATACATCACTGAGACAGTGATGTATGACTTTGCAGTCATGCCTCCGCCATGGCATGTGTCTACTGATTGGTGATCCTGCAGGGGAGTGACATGTGCTACATGCACACCATAGTTGCGCTGGCTATCAGGACATGGGTGCATCATGGTGTCTGTCGCTGGTATGCATCACATGCATTTCCTATTTGACTCTGGGCATCCCTTACATCCGTAAACCTGTACTGACTCAGTGGCAAGAGCTGTGATGTGTCCACACCGTGTCCTCTGCACTGTCCAACTACTGTGTACTTGGTGCATGTGTCAACACTGGGGTGTTGCAATCCAACAGACACCAGACAGATGGGTGCAAGGCCATGTGGGATGTGAGTGCCATGCTTGGCATCAGACTGACAATTGACTTCTCCTGTTCAATTAGTGCACTTTTAGCAATGTACAACTAATGATGCCAGGGCTTGCTCTGGGATGTGCTGTGCTCACAGTGGTGTGTGCGTTATGTGCAGGTGACTGATGTCTGTCTGTTTCCCCATTGTTTGCAGATACATCCACGGCCACGGAAGGGGACAGCTCCACGGACCAGGAGGAGCCGGAGAGCCAGACTGGGTCAGCAGCCGAGGAGTGGTCGGAGGGACCCAGTGGCACGGAGGGCGAGGGGAGCCACACCGAGGAGTCCTCAGCAGCATCCACCTCAGCTGAGGACCAGAGCAACTCGGAGGATGACTCCCTTGTGGAGGCGGGTGTCAGCAGCCACCACACCCCAGCTAGTGTTGCTGTCCCCGCCACCACCAGCACCACCACCGCCCTCCCATCGGCTCCCATTCCCCAGGTCCGTGGAGGCTCCCATGTCCGGGAGCGTGTCTCCTTTGGGCCAGGCACCGCACCCCCTGCCCCTGTGTCCCCTGCTGCCCTGAGTGAGGAGTCTGTGTACCTCCTTCGCCAGCTCCATGTAGGGCAGACAGCCATGCTGAGTGTCCTCCATGCGCACACCGCGCTGTTGACTCAGCTGGTGTCGTTCATGGAGGGCATCTCATCGGGCATGTCTGACCTACAGAGGGGCAATAGGTCCATGGACTCCTCCCTGACGGCAGCAGTGTCCCTCCTCAAACGGTCCCTCACCCCTCCTGCCTCTGCTCCATCCACACTCCCCAGCACCTTACCCATCCCAGGCACACACACACTGGCACACACCAGCACACACACATCCAGCACACTGACACACACGCCAATGACAAAACGCACACGCAAGCACATTCAGGGGACTGAAGCCAGACTCACAGGGGATGGGGCCCTGGAACACACACACGCATCCACATGCACTGCGCAGTCCTCAGTTCCCTCTCCCTCCAAAGCACCCTCCCTTGCCTCACCTGCAACCCCAAAGTCACAGCAGCTCTTCCTCTGTGACCTCGGCCTCTTCCCCACCGATGAAGCTGCTCCAGCATCCCGGGGGAAGAGGAAGCCCACCCACACGGAGCAGAGTGCCCCTCGCCCCCGGACACCCTCCCCCAGGCGCAGACGGACTGAGGCCCCCACCCGCAAGTCCCCCGGAGTGCTAAGAGCAAGACCCCGCCACCGCCCTGCAGCTCAGGCACAAGGTCTCCGTCCTCCATCCCTCAGGCCCCCACTGCACAGGTGCCCCCACCACACCCTGCCCCAGGTTCCCCCACCCACAGATATACCATCCCCAAGATGCTCCGGCCTTCTCCCCCTGCCACTTGCTCTCCCAGCACCACACCCCCGCTGCGCTTGTCTGTGCCACTGATGTGGTGAGGGTGTCCTCCCCTCTGTCCAACCCACCTTGCCTGTTCCCCATTCTCCTCCCCTGGAGGTAGGCACTGCAGTGGAGTCCACTACCGCCCTGTCTGACTTGGGCACTGCAGTGGCGGACCTGTCCACCCCATCTGCAGGGTCCACTGCAGTTGTGCCGGCACCCACGACATCTGTGTCATGCCCCCAGTTGTGCCGGCACACACCATGTCAGACACCTCCACTGCAGTTGTCAGTGGCTCTCCAGCACCCACCACCCCTTCCCTGACTCCCCCTGGTGAGCCCTGATCCTGTCCCTGCGGTGCCTGGCCTGCCCCCGGTTGCCCCTCCTAGTGGATTGTCCCTGGTATTGTGCAGGCATGCGTAGGGTGACATCTGCCAGTGTCACCCTGTTTGAACTTTGACAATGGACTGGCCATTGGCCTTTGCTCTTTTTCAGGACTTCGTTTGGCCTCAACACATATGCTGAATAAAGCAACTTTCTTTTCTCTAGTGCTCATGCTTCAGATGTACATGTTGTTGGTGCAGCTAACCATGCCCTTGCTGCAGTGATGGTGATATCTGGTCTCATGATTATGAAGTGTTACTGTGCAGGAACCCATGTGGTCCAGGGGAATGTGTCCTATCATGTGGTGTATCCATGTCATCAATAGCAGCATCTGAGGGTGTCATGTGTTCAGTATTTTGCAATGGGTTTCCTACTTACATTGGCAATTTCATATCTGTGGCTTCCACCCCTGCACATCTGTTGTGCCTGCCATCGTTGCATTTGTCTACTTCCCTGACCGTGTTGCCATCTCCAGTGGACATGCAGGTTTGGGCATCAATGGGGAGGGACTCATCCGTGTAGTCAGTGCAACATTGCTATACAAGTGTGTTGGATCTGTGCTGATGATTCCGTTGGCACATCCATGACCAGGCTGATGTGATGGGAGCCCTCATTTGGTGCTAATTGTTGATTGTGTGACCAAGTGCTCAGCTGACATGATGGGGCCCTACTGAGGCAACATATGGCACAGCTTTCCTCACACAGGAGTGGAGTCCCCTCATGGCAGTGTGTACACGTGTGACATTGCCTGCGCCCAAGGTGTGTGTTGTTTGTGCATGTCTGTGTGTTCACTTCCATTCATCTGCGCATGCTGTGATCCCTAGTGTTGTACCTGTTTGTGATGCTTGCTGACTTGAGCTATGTTCCCCCAAAGTCTTCTCCCTGTGTTCTCTGTGATGTGGGTGCATGGCACATTACTGGTCATCAGGGTGTCACCCATAGGTGTGTTTGCTGTCAGGGCAGAGTTTGTGTGCTGACGCAGATGGGTCACAGTCAGGTTTCCCTTTGGCACTTGTTGTTTGCCCCTGTCATGTGATTTCCAGTTTGTGTTATCTTTCAGTGATTGTGACACGTTGTGTGTGTGACTGCTGGCACTCCTTAGGGTCCGGGCTGCAATGTTGGTTGTTGTCTATGTGTGTTCTTTGTGGGTGACCTTGGCTTCTTCATTGGTGTGTGACTGTGGCTGGGATCCCATTGGTCGGTGTGGTATTGCCGTCATGTCCATGTACAGCGTAGTGTGCAGTGTGTCAGACATTCAGGAGTCTTGTTGAGTGTCCATGTGTGATGTGTTTCTACACCTTGGTTCCCACCCACCACCCTGGAATAGTCATGGGTGCATGTGCAATGTCACCAGTGCATGTGTACTTCACTGCTGCACATTGTTGGAGGTCGAGGGGTGTGGTCTTGAGTGTGTGCAGATGAGAGTTGTTGCCCGGCTAGTCCCCTGCCTCCATGTTGGCCTTGGCTTACTGGCCATGCTGATTGATTTGTGCTTGTGTAGGTGTGATGGTAGTTAGTTGCTCAGGACACCTGACTGTGGTTCACAGTGTGAACGACATTTAGCTTTGTCATCACAGTGGTATTTTTCTTCAGCCCAGGGTCACCACATTGTGGGGGCCCTGGGGGTGGTGCTGTGGTGTGTCTGTGACTTGCTGTGTCAGTTGTTGTTCCTACGTGCCTGTGTGACATGTGTGTTTTGTGCTCCCTCTCACCTGTCAATGCCTGCTTGCCCACATAGGGGATTTGGATCCATGAGTTACCTTAGTGTGGCAGTGTATGCACATCTGTATGATTGTTATTCAGCTCTCCTCATGTGTTGTGTTGTTGCCTGGGGACACTGGCACCCCCACCCCTCACCTGCTGTGTATGATGACAGTGTTGGTCTGCCTGTTTGTGTTTGTGCATCTGCACCACTGCATTGGCATATCTTGGGTGTGCCATTGGCTGTATGTTGTTTGGTGTGTTTCCGCTGCTGTCCCTGGGACTCCTAGGTCATCGGTCAGCACAGTGATCATGGTTTGTGTGTCCCATTGCTGCCATGGTATGGTATCTGTTCACCTCACATCTGCTGTCTCCACAGGGTATCTGCATTTGTGTGCCCATTGGTGCAAATATGTGGTTCTGCATTCTGATGGTCACTTCTGTCATTGTGTCATTGATGACTGTTGACGGTCTCAGCCCCCATGGGTGTTGTTTGTCTGCACATGGCCAAAGGAATGTTTCATTTGCACTGCAGTATTTGGCTCCCCCAATTTGTGTTGCAATGGGACACATACACTACTTTGCCACAGATGAGTTTTTGGTTCTGTGACCAGGAATGATCCATGCAGTTTGGCAGTTGCAGCTCTTTCTTTGTCAACAATTACCTTTTGGTCACTGTGATGATGAGGGTGTAGACCCCATTGCCACAATGGTCAAAATGTGCTTCAGCTATGGACCCCACACTTACCTTTTGGTCACTGTGATGATGGGGGTTTAGACCCCATTGCCACAATGGTCAAAATGTGCTTCAGCTATGGACCCCACACTTACCTTTTGGTCACTGTGATGATGGGGGTTTGGACCCCATTGCCACAATGGTCAAAATGTGCTTCAGCTATGGACCCCACACTTACCTTTTGGTCACTGTGATGATGGGGGTTTAGGCCCCATTGCCACAATGGTCATGGGCTGCTTGCATTGTGGGTGCCACACACATATATGTGTGGCACATGTGATAGGGGGTCACATTGTATGTTCAATGTCATGTTCGGTGTTGTAGGCATTTGACACAGCCTGCTCACACGCTTGTCATGGTGGTGGGGGATGTCTTAATCTTGCATTCCCTAGGTTGTGGTGTGCTTGTTGTGTCATGCATTGTCCATCCTATGAGTGGGGGTGGTAGTAGTGGTAGGCATCCAGCCCCCTGGCTAAGGGTGGTAGTAGTGGTGGGCATCCTGCCCCCCTGGGTGAGGGTGGTAGTAGTGGTGGGCATCCTGCCCCCTGGTTAAGGGTGGTAGTAGTGGTGGGCATCCTGCCCCCCTGGGTGAGGGTGGTAGTAGTGGTGGGCATCCTGCCCCCTGGCTAAGGGTGGTAGTAGTGGTGGGCATCCTGCCCCCCTGGGTGAGGGTGGTAGTAGTGGTGGGCATCCTGCCCCCCTGGGTGAGGGTGGTAGTAGTGGTGGGCATCCTGCCCCCTGGCTAAGGGTGGTAGTAGTGGTAGGCATCCTGCTTCCCTGGCTAAGGGTGGTAGTAGTGGTGGGCATCCTGCCCCCTGGGTGAGGGTGGTAGTAGTGGTGGGCATCCTGCCCCCCTGGGTGAGGGTGGTAGTAGTGGTGGGCATCCTGCCCCCTGGCTAAGGGTGGTAGTAGTGGTGGGCATCCTGCCCCCCTGGGTGAGGGTGGTAGTAGTGGTGGGCATCCTGCCCCCCTGGGTGAGGGTGGTAGTAGTGGTGGGCATCCTGCCCCCTGGCTAAGGGTGGTAGTAGTGGTAGGCATCCTGCCCCCTGGCTAAGGGTGGTAGTAGTGGTAGGCATCCAGCCCCCTGGCTAAGGGTGGTAGTAGTGGTGGGCATCCTGCCCCCCTGGGTGAGGGTGGTAGTAGTGGTGGGCATCCTGCCCCCTGGCTAAGGGTGGTAGTAGTGGTAGGCATCCTGCCCCCCTGGGTGAGGGTGGTAGTAGTGGTGGGCATCCTGCCCCCTGGGTGAGGGTGGTAGTAGTGGTGGGCATCCTGCCCCCCTGGGTGAGGGTGGTAGTAGTGGTGGGCATCCTGCCCCCTGGGTGAGGGTGGTAGTAGTGGTGGGCATCCTGCCCCCTGGCTAAGGGTGGTAGTAGTGGTAGGCATCCTGCTTCCCTGGCTAAGGGTGGTAGTAGTGGTAGGCATCCTGCCCCCTGGCTAAGGGTGGTAGTAGTGGTGGGCATCCTGCCCCCTGGCTAAGGGTGGTAGTAGTGGTGGGCATCCTGCCCCCTGGCTAAGGGTGGTAGTAGTGGTAGGCATCCTGCTTCCCTGGCTAAGGGTGGTAGTAGTGGTAGGCATCCTGCCCCCTGGCTAAGGGTGGTAGTAGTGGTGGGCATCCTGCCCCCCTGGGTGAGGGTGGTAGTAGTGGTGGGCATCCTGCCCCCTGGGTGAGGGTGGTAGTAGTGGTGGGCATCCTGCCCCCCTGGGTGAGGGTGGTAGTAGTGGTGGGCATCCTGCCCCCTGGCTAAGGGTGGTAGTAGTGGTAGGCATCCTGCTTCCCTGGCTAAGGGTGGTAGTAGTGGTAGGCATCCTGCCCCCTGGCTGAGGGTGGTAGTAGTGGTGGGCATCCTGCCCCCTGGCTAAGGGTGGTAGTAGTGGTGGGCATCCTGCCCCCTGGCTAAGGGTGGTAGTAGTGGTAGGCATCCTGCTTCCCTGGCTAAGGGTGGTAGTAGTGGTAGGCATCCTGCCCCCTGGCTAAGGGTGGTAGTAGTGGTGGGCATCCTGCCCCCTGGCTAAGGGTGGTAGTAGTGGTAGGCATCCTGCCCCCTGGCTAAGGGTGGTAGTAGTGGTGGGCATCCTGCCCCCCTGGGTGAGGGTGGTAGTAGTGGTAGGCATCCTGCCCCCTGGCTAAGGGTGGTAGTAGTGGTAGGCATCCTGCCCCCTGGCTAAGGGTGGTAGTAGTGGTAGGCATCCTGCCCCCTGGCTAAGGGTGGTAGTAGTGGTGGGCATCCTGCCCCCTGGGTGAGGGTGGTAGTAGTGGTGGGCATCCTGCCCCCCTGGCTAAGGGTGGTAGTAGTGGTGGGCATCCTGCCCCCTGGGTGAGGGTGGTAGTAGTGGTGGGCATCCTGCCCCCTGGGTGAGGGTGGTAGTAGTGGTGGGCATCCTGCCCCCCTGGCTAAGGGTGGTAGTAGTGGTAGGCATCCTGCTTCCCTGGCTAAGGGTGGTAGTAGTGGTAGGCATCCTGCCCCCTGGCTAAGGGTGGTAGTAGTGGTGGGCATCCTGCCCCCTGGCTAAGGGTGGTAGTAGTGGTGGGCATCCTGCCCCCCTGGCTAAGGGTGGTAGTAGTGGTAGGCATCCTGCTTCCCTGGCTAAGGGTGGTAGTAGTGGTAGGCATCCTGCCCCCTGGCTAAGGGTGGTAGTAGTGGTGGGCATCCTGCCCCCCTGGGTGAGGGTGGTAGTAGTGGTGGGCATCCTGCCCCCTGGCTAAGGGTGGTAGTAGTGGTGGGCATCCTGCCCCCCTGGGTGAGGGTGGTAGTAGTGGTGGGCATCCTGCCCCCCTGGGTGAGGGTGGTAGTAGTGGTAGGCATCCTGCTTCCCTGGCTAAGGGTGGTAGTAGTGGTAGGCATCCTGCCCCCTGGCTAAGGGTGGTAGTAGTGGTGGGCATCCTGCCCCCCTGGGTGAGGGTGGTAGTAGTGGTGGGCATCCTGCCCCCTGGCTAAGGGTGGTAGTAGTGGTGGGCATCCTGCCCCCTGGGTTGGGGTGGTGGCGCGCATTCAGGCCCCTGTGTGCATATGTGGCATTGGTGATGGGCATCCCGCCCCTATGGTGCTGCTGTTGCAAGTATATTCAGATTCCCAGTGTATGTGTGTGATGTGTCGTGTACGTGTTGTATGTGTTTTGTGGTTGGTGTCTGACTTACCTTCTGCGCCGTACGCGTCCGTGCCTGTTCCGGTAGTAGATGTAGAATATTGGTATGATCGGGACGAAGGGATTCATGGTTGGTTCGTGTCGTTCGTCCTTCTCGTTGCTTCGCGTCGTCCTCGTCGCTTGGCTTCGTCCTCGTCGCTTCGCTTCGTCCTCGTCGCGCCGCGTCGTCCTCGTCTGTGCTGTGTTCGCCTCGTAGCCGTGGATCGTGTTGTGGCGCGATTCGGAGCTTATGTGCGCCTCTCCCGGATGCTTTGACGTGCCGTGCGTAGCGACGGGTTCGGCGCGTACGGAAAGCGCATCGTACTTGTCCGGCCGGACGGGGCTGCATTTTCCCTTCCGTGCGACTCGATTCGGCGTTTCCGGATTCGCCTCGGTCGGAGAACAGGACCTGGTTTGGGTGAGTACGGCTCGGCCGGAATTTTTGCTGTTGTGCGCATCGTACTTGCTCGTTCGGTGTGCTGTACGGATCGGTCGGGAAACTGGCTTTCGCATGGCTTTTTTCCCGACCGAATAGTATTGGGTGCGCCTCCGACCGAGATCGGAATCGGCCCCTATGCGTTAGTGTATGAGCTGCAGACAGCACGGTTCAGAAATGTGGAGTGGTGGTAACTTCTCTGCATTTCCTTACCCCTGTGTAATGAGCTCAGCACTATTTCTAGGATTTACTAAGGCCCTCATTTATGGGGCTTTAGCACTGGCAGCGCAGGACAGCGCAACAAGTCACCTTGCGGCACTGCACAATGCCAAAGTAAAAGGACAGGAATGCACTGTGTTTATCCAATACAGTGTATTCCTGCCCTTTCTCCCTGTGCTGGCGCCATTCTGGCAGCCGAGCACCAACACAGGCACCCTTGCACCATGGTTCCATGGGTGCCATTGTAGCCGGCAGGATTGTTTTTGTGTATGAAGGGGCACCTTCCTGTACAAAAACAATCCTGAGAGGCGTTTTCCTCTTTCTATCTGTATTGTAGAATGCAGCACACTTAGAAAGTGGGGAAAAAAAACAAGGAGAAATAAAGATATTTCTCCTTGTTACGCCTCACCTCAGGAGGCATAAGATTTTGATGCATTCCCAGGTTTACAAGTCCTTGTACATCTGGCAATGCGTCAAAAACCATGGAAGTTGCAAGGGAACACCCACTGCAACACCCATGGAACGCCTCCCTTGTGCAGAGTAAGGCAACGCATCGATTTGCACTGTGTTGCCTTAGTCAAGATTTATGAGGCCACTCAAAGCCAGGCAAGGTGGCTTTGTGTGGCTTCATAAATCTGACTCAGAGCCTTTTATCACGCATGTACCACTTTGCGTGGTGCAAATGTGACGCAAGGCTTTCATAAATATGCCCTTAGTGAGTACATGCACATTATACAGATAAAAGGCTTTTGTTCAAAACATGTGTATTATGCCTCTGATGTGCATCTGTGCAGTGTTCTTGAAAAGGCACCATGCATGTTCATCCACCTACTGCCTTAAGTTACTGTCTCTTCTTTCTCCATAATATTGGTGAGATGTTTGCCAAGGTGGAAGTATCAGTAACAGTGACGCAATCTTTGAAAACCCCTACATCTGATTCACAGAGAAGATAGAGCCAGTCGCCAAATCTTTGCATGCTTATTCACATTAAATTATAGGAGCATTGTGTTCTTATGCTTTGAGAACAATCACAGACGTGCAAACTGTTTGAAAATTGTGCCTGCAAAGGATAAATCCTCTGAGACAAAAAATTGACTGACATGGTGCCTAAGCGATAGGCAGTGTAGATGAAAAAATTCGCAGGGTGCAACTACTGACAACCTTAAAAATTATTTATAGGAAGAATTGTGATATTTTGCCATTTGTGCTTCTAAAATTGAAAGTATAGCCATGCAAGTGAAGGTAACAATGCGAAACGAGATTGTCACTTCAGGATTCTCAATTGTTAGGAGATTGGGATCAAATTAGTCTAATGCAATTCGTTTTTTTCTAATGCATTGTCCTACTGATGTATGGGAGGTAACAGATGTGGATTAATTGGTTTGCTTGCTTTGACATCTCATATATTAAACTTAAATGTCACCATTCCAGGAAAAACACTTTCTAAATTGCGCAGCTACCTTAACAACACAGATATTGTCTGCAGTTGTCGCTATCACAGCTGCATGATACCATCTCTTATACCTGGCATATGAATTACTGAGTATGCCGTCGTCAGTTCTTTTAGGAGACTTGCTTGCACCAACCTACTGTGAAATAGAACCAATGGCATGGATACTGACTTTGAATAAACCAACAAAACGGCAAACTGGAAATCCGACTCTCCTAATTTGAATTGGCTATTAAAAGGAGCTTGAATTAATAACTTGATTTTTGCAGTAGTTCCTATGACACTTTTGTTTTAAAGCGCTGTGACTCGCAAGGACCACTATTACCATATGTATGGAACTCCATTTACCAGCATTGGAGGAACACAAGGCAGAGTTGGCCCTGTCGGCCTTCTGACTCCCTACATTTGACAGCAACTAGCACAACGCCATACTTCTAACAGGTAAACACTATGGCCCAGATTTACTAAGGGCTTGTGTTGCCCTTGTGCCACGTAGGGTGACGCAAGGCAACGCAAGTCCTTAAATCAGATTTACTTAGCCACACAAAGCCACCCTGTGCGGCTCTGCGTGGCTTAGTAAATCTAGAATAATGCAAGGCAGTGCAAGCCGCTGCCTTGTGTTACTGTGCATTGATATACTCTCAAAATGGTACGCCATCCCAACAGAGGCATAATGAGGAGAAATATGTTTGTTTCTCCTCATTATTTCCTCTTTCTACGTGTGCTGCAAAGAGGGCAATGCCATTGAGGATTGTTTTTGTGCAAAAAGGTGTCCCTTCCTGCACAAAAACATTTCTGCCTGTAACACAGGCACCCTTGTACCATGTCACAAGGGTGCCTAAGTTGGTGCTAAGCTGCACTCAGTGCCCCAGCGCAGGGAGAGATCAGGAAAGTGTAATTTCTTGGTAGATATGGTGCATTCCAGCTCTCTCGATGTCACGCAGTGCAGAACAGCAAGTTGTCTTGTTGCTGTGTTGCATAACCTTTTAGTACATCTGGGTTTATGGGCCTAACTTATCAAGGTTTTTGAGTAACTAAGTTGAACATGCATAAATTGAATTCTGTGATTATAACTTATCACTTCTGATTCATGTAAACACAAATGGCATTTTTATGCTCAAATAATATTCTTTTATTAGCAGGAATTATGCCAGCACATAGCAGATTTGCTTCATTCACAGGTTTAGGGTTGGAGGTGGAATAGTGCGAATGTTTGTGTAAGACAGGCTGCAATAGTAGTCAGTTAGTAATAACTTTATTCAATACTTTTCAGTAATATAAAAGTGTGCAGCAAAATAAAAGGCATGAATAATAAAAAGCTCTTGTATGTACATTTCAATTGTAAAGGATCAAAAGGAAAAGACTACCCATTTAAATCCAATTTCATCCACTCGAAAAACTAATTCTAAAACTAATCAGTTTAAAAAACATTATAAAATTCCATTGAACAATAAAATCGTACAGTAATCGTCCTGAAGAGTGTTTTACTTATGGGAATTCCGCCTGAAATTTTTTCCTTATTTTCAATAAATGCCATAAGAAAGAAGTCATTGTACAGCACACCTATGGAGTATTTAATTGCTGTAAAAATAAAAGGGCTGGACTGCACTGCCTAAAATTGCGTGTTTTAAATATGGGTAATATACATTTCTTTCTAGAAATTTCATAAAATTTACAAAAGAATACAATGTGCACTTTGGTTATAGGCGACTCACTGTCACACAGGCACAATGCAGGGAGTGACAATTATTTGGAAACCCCACCGTCAGCAGCAACATATTTGCCCTGAATCGGGTCAGAATAAACCTTTGCTGGTCGTTTTGTTCCAAGGTCAGATATGATTTCAAACCCTCCTGGTGGGCCATCCTACTGTAAGCGAGTACAGATGGTTTTACTCTTTCACTCGCCCATCTCTCTCCCATGGCCTTGTTTGAGGCAAAGTATTTCAACTTGTTTTTATCTAGTAATTTACAGGAATTTGGGTTATTAAAGAGATCCACTTGGCCAATCTTCTTGCATGTGGATTTAATGTGTCTCAACCACGGGATCTCCATAGCGTGATCTAGATTCATATTATCCATGAGGATTAACCTATTCAGCCCCATTTCCTCTTGTGACCAAATTGTGTGCCAAAGCAAAATCGGAGCCATCTTTAATCTATCAGATATATACGGGGTTCCCAATTCATTTGGGGCTACATAGTTTGAAGAGCTTGGCAAGAGAGCTAGGATTTGTTTGAGGAATGAATCTTCGACCCTTTGGATAGTCTGTGCATTGACCATTCTCCAGACCCCTGTGCCATATGAGTCCACTGCCACTGTCTTGCTCGCATGTATAGTGAGAAGTTCCCTTATTGCCTTAAAATCCAAATTCTTTGTGAACGAAAATATCCCATTAATAGATTTCTCCATTTGCACACACTTATTTGTTATCATGGGGACCATGAATTCTTACTGTCGAAAAGTTTCCCTAGATAACAGAAGGTGGGTGATTCACTCAGTTTGTGCCCTTCCGCATAAAAAGCGGGTTTTACCCTGGGTTTGGCCCCATAGGTCATTGTAGAAGCCTTAGAGCCATTTACTTTCAGATCCAGATAAAAAAAAAAGACAATGTAATTGTCAATTAGACCCTATAACCCCCTCCCAGTTCTAACAATTAGTACAGCATCATCTGCAGAAAGTAGAATTGGGAGGGGGCGGAAACCTATCATCGCTGTGTCCCTGGTGGACAGACTTAGGGCTGATTCTACCCGATTTGTGTATAGGGAAAACAGGAAAGGGGCTAAAACACACCCCTGCCTGACCTCTCTTTTGATGTTAAAGCTAGCTGAGCATTCACTATCCCTTCCAAAACGCACACGGGCATTTGAATCTGAGTACAGTTGCCGAATGAAGTTGGTGATCCCTACCTCGACCCCCAAATCCTCCATGATTTTCCACAGCTTTGAGTGCAAAACGCAGTCAAAGGCTGCTAACAAATCCATGAAGGATGGGCATAACGACCCCTTTTTAGCCACTGTGTACTTCCCTATGATGGTACTTAAATTCAAACATTGATGGGCTGTGCTCAGCCCCTTTTTAAAACCAAATTGGGTGTCCACCAGTATATTGTTTGCGGCTGCCCAATCTTCCAATCTGTTGAACAATATACGCCCCATAGACTTCACAGTGGCATCCAACAATGATATGGGCTGATATTTTGTGGTAGAGATTTATCAACTTTTTTATAGACTGGGATAATAATCGAAGATTTCCATGAAGGGGGGGGGGTGTCACTACACTGGCATTATAAACATTCGTGAGCAGCGGGACACAGAGATCTTGCTGCTCCCGGTACATATCCAGAGGTGTCCCATCTTGGCCTGGGGCCTTCCCTTTACTACTTTCATCCAGGACACTTGTGACCTCGGCCAGACTCACAGACTGAAGGGTATGCTGTAGAATATCTATACCTTGGGTCTCATGGTTCTCTGCACTATTTCGTGCCACTTGCTCTAATCTCATTAGAAGATAATCATTGTAAATGGCTGTGAAATGATTGACCCAACCCTCCTCTGCAATGTGCACCTCAGTTGAGGGTTCATGGGGCCCCTTAAAATAGTTATCATTGATTACCTTCCAAAAGAATCTACTATCCTTAAGTGCACCGCCTGTACCAGTTCCTCCCATGCCGCTTCTATAATGCGTTTCTTCCTCCGGGCGATGATTTGTTTGAAGTACGCATGAGCCAGCCTAATTAATGTCGGGTCCTTTGGTTGCTGCCATAGCGCTATATGGAGCTTCTTTCTAGCCAATGTGCACTCTGAATCAAACCAACCCCTCTCTCGGGCTTGCGATGACTGTGGCCTACGGCTCAGTGCCTGTTTGACAAATCGTGTAATAATTAAAAATAGGAGATTATTTGTGCTGGGTCATCCTCAGAATCTAAACACCGGTTTATCTTGGGCATAGTATGCTGCATAATAGATGGGAGAAAGGCTGAGTGGTCTACATTCTCCCATTTAATGGAAAACCCGTTTGTCGATGCCAGGATCAGGTCGAATCCCAGCTTTGGTGTACTTTTCATTTTCATGGGTAGGGTCACCTGATCTCTAGCATTGAGTGGTCGCTATACCCTGTGAAGGTGGCTTTGAATCCTTTGATAACTGGATCCAAGGCTTCGGAAGCCATAATGAAGTCAATGGTGGACTTGTAATTATTTCGGGAGGATGTAGTCGCTAAACTATCACTCTCGTTCAACTTACTGTTTTGGATCCTAAAGCTTAACTTCACCATCTGACTGTTCAGGGCTGATCCATAGGTATCATGTTTAAAATGAGTGAGGGCCTCACCTTGCATACCTATAATTCCACAAATTGGTTTATCTACGAATGGACAGGAATGTTTATTAAAATCACCCATCCAAATAATGCTCACAGTTTTGTAATGCGAGGACGTAACTATCTGGATAGAAAGCTCCAGGTCCATTACTACTTGGGTTCATGAGCTATCAAAACAATTATTATAAAAATGAATTAGGAGAATATCCCATGTCTCACCCACCTCACATAATGATAGATGGAAATAGGGAGATTACAAATTTCAGAATTTTTCAAGGTATGGTATTCAAAATGTAAGTCACAAGGCCCCCCATCACTGAGGGTTTAGCCGGGGTAAAGAAGCCTAGATATCCGTCAATAGGATCAGCCGTCATCTCCCATGTTTCCTGCAGGCAGAGGATATAGGCATCAGACATCAATCTGTGCCAATCAGGTATACCAATCTGATTTTTAAGCCCTGCCACGTTCCATATTCTAAGCCCTACCCAAGGGTATGTGAATGCGTGCAAGCCTTTACTTTGACCTACAATTTCCTTCGCCCCTGGGTGCACAACCATCTTGGGGTTTCTGTTCGTGGTCCTCGGTTGTTCATTACTCATTGTTGGAGCAGGCATTTCACTACCCATCTTATCGATTGTTTTTATGGAATTAACTAGGTCAGAGTCAAGCCAATCCTGTTCATTCATCTCTGAAAGGCAATCAAGCCTGTTACCCACTCTCCAGGGCTCCCTTGGTATTCTAAAGGCCTATAGATGTATCCCTCCTGAGTTTCTCTCTTATTTCTGGCTGACATCCATTGGTTCTGTGGGGCTATGACTGTCTCTTTGGGTCTATACGAAAAGCCAAAGGGGACAGCTGAGATATTATTAGTCGCCAATCCAATTGATGTACATACATGTAGGACCCTCTCAGCTAGGGCAGGGGTGCGAAATTTCACGATCATGCAATTACCTGCAATAGTTTTCTTTCCTTTACCCAACAACTCGCTGACCCCCTTCAGTCTAACCCTTTCCCCTATCCAGTGAACGCATATGTTTTTTAGTGCACCCAGACTTCTTCCTTTTCTCTGGGCATTGGGGGGACACCTACAAGGGCAACCACATGCGGTACACAATCAGGCAGCAGGTCTGTGGTCCTAGGAGAAGATAGGCTGGTTCCCGGGTCTTCCCGTTGCTTCAGGACTGGTACATATTTGCAATAGTAGATAACCCGGAACAGCCTTTTATATTTGCGAATACCCACAAACCACTTGAAAATAGTTTTCAACCATGAAAATCAAGAGAAATTTGTTATATTATGTGATGTGTATTTGTATAGTGCACAACTCACCGGGGAGGGTAACCTATCACAGAAGCTGGAGATGTATATGACATGTCAGTGTCGATGTTAGGTGATGAGCCAGGTCTTAACTTTCTTGTGGAATTCAAGGACTGAGGAGGAGGCTCTGATGTTCAGGGGCAGGTTGTTTTAGGAGATGTAGGAGAAGGCACTTCAGATGTATCTTGTTCTGAGCATGTAGGGTGTGTGCGAGTAGTAACCCTGGGCGGAGTTCACAGAGTTGCGCTACGCGAAACTCCGCGAACTGGAAAAAAACTCTGCCACGCTAGGCGGAGCTCCGCAAGCGGCGGAGTGCGATAGAAAAATGCAGTTTGCAGTGATTTTCAGTGCCGGATGCTTGTCCGCACTGTGCAATCATCGCGAACGGCACCATGCACAGCGCAAGCGAGCGCTGCTTTCCTTTCTGCCGCTCAAGTAGATTTTTACTCGAGCGGCAGCTTTCTCAACGCGAGCGGGCAGTTTCTCAACGCGAGCGGCCGTGAGCATACGCGACCACTCGCAATGAGAAACCCGACCCCCGCGCTGAGAAATCTCGCCGGGAGGTTTATTTTTCACGCTTGTGCTCGCCAACTTGATGTTGACGATCGCAAATGAGGAAAAATCTCACTGGGAGGTGGATTTTCCTCGCTCGTGCTCGCCAACTTGACGTTGGTGAACGCGAGCGAGGAAAAAAACTCCGCTCCGCTGCGTAAAGTGGAGTTTTTCGGAACTCCGCGAGCTCCGCGGAGTTCACCGCCCAGGGTTAGCGAGTATCTGGCTGAGCAGTGGTGTCTGTTAGGTTTACGGAAGTTTATGCGGATGTTAAGGTATATGGAACCAGTGTTGTGTAAGGCTTTGTATGTGTGTGTGAAGAGTTTGAAGGTGCTTGTTTGTGAATTTTTGATGTAGGGTGATATTAGTGCAGGGTTAGAGATTGAGGATAAGCCTTGCACTGAGTTTTGTATGGTCCGGAGTCTTTTGGTCAGTTGAGCGTCCATTCCAGCATAGAGTGTGCTGCGTAGTTCAGCTTGCTGGTGATTCAGGCCTGAGTGACGGTTCTGGCTGTTGGTGGGGAGCCATTTATAAATCTTCTAGAGGACCTTAAGTGTGTGGAAGCAGGAGATGGAACCTGCGTACACTTGGCTGATCATGGTGAGTTGGCTGTTGACTACTATTCCAAGATCCTTTACGTGGGTTGCAGGGAGGTTTGTGGGCCCAGGTTCAGCAGGCCACCAGGTGCAATCCCAGAGTGAGGTATCTATGCCGAAGATTACTGATTCTTTCTTGTTTGTGTTGAGTTTGGAGCAGTTGGTTTTCATCCATCTAGCGACTTCGGTCACGCAGGCGGAGATATTGGCCCGGGTGTTTGGCGTCTTGTCAAAGAGGAAGAGTATGAGGTATGTGACATCAGCATAGGATATGATGTTGATTCTGTGGACATGAATGATGCTCTTGAGGGGGGTCATTTAGGCATTGGTCAGAGTGGGGCTGAGTGAGGATCCTTGTGGAACTCCACAGATGAGGTTGACGACGTTTGAGGTGAAGGGAGCCAGGCTAACCGACAACGAATTCAATATAAATGGGTTTCTATTTGTAAACATTGAAATAAATATTTGAATATTAAAATAGGATCTAGAGAAAGGGGATTCTGCTCGAGAGAAGGGAATTATAAGAGAGAAAATTAGTTGTGCAGGTAAAAGTACATTTGAGCCACACTTACAGATGTTGAATAGTTGCACCTGTCAAAAATTCAGCATGTGAAATTTTGTTTTTGACTACTCGCCTAGGTTTCCTGCAGTACTCATGGATTTCTTTGTAAATGTTGATAGCTGCTCCAAAAGATGGTAACGACCCTACAGGAGAAAAAATCTGACATATATAATTGCCATTTTTTAAACAATAAATGATACTAATAACAACCGACATCCTCAAAACTCAATCTCTAATGAGCCATGATGAAGCATGATGGAGAAGTAGGTGGGGTTAGGCATCTCAGGGTCTCATTTAGTCAATTGCCTAAACAGTCTTTTCTGATAAATTAGAAGTATGGTTTAAAAAAGTAAAAGTCTTCATACAGTACATCAAGTAATTTTTATTTGATGTCTTCAGAAATCAAAACTTTGACACATTGCTAAAATACTTAAATGAAGCATTCATAAACAATGGGAAAACACATTTAATATCAGGAACATATGAAAGAAGTGTAAAATTACTTAAAATCGTTTACTGGTCCTTCCACTATAATCAACATATTATTAGCTTTTTCTCAAGTTGTTTACCTCCACTTTTCTATTTTATATTTTAACAAAGGCCAGACACAATTTATATTTTTCAGTCATTTTCTTTAAAAATAAGCTCTGTCGATAGAGGTCAGTTTACAATTCAACCACAGACTTGATTTTGGTTACCATTACATTGCCTTTTCAATCGTGTATTAGCAGGAACCTGTCATGAAATTTGACTCTCACAAGCTGTCAGTGGCAAAGACAGGCAACACCGTGCTGTAAATATACTAAATTCAGTCTCTAAGTAATGGAACACCAATTACTATTTATCTAATACATTCACGTATTAAATAGCAAATGTACCATCGTTATGTACTTTGTATATGACACTACACCCTGCTTAATATATATAACATCTAATTGTATCATTATGACCTGCTTCATAAGTATAAACGTTAAATGAATACATTGAGTTCACCTGCAATGACTACTAACTTAATAGCACTTGCCCAACCTGGGTGCTAATCAAAAAATGTGTATTCAATTGGAACAAACACATGACACCTTCCATATCATTTTCTCTGGCTCAATGCTTTACCATGTACATGCTATGTAGTGTAATTGAAAATGTGGTACCTTTGGTAACTTTAAAGATACGCTCCTGTTTTAACGTTCTCTATGCCTGATAATTAATAGCATTTGCAGAATAGTTAAATAGTAATAATAAATCAACAAACTGCGACCTCTTTATTAATGTGAATGAGGTGGTGCATTATTATATGGATTAATGTAGAAATGCAAGCATATTAACACATTAACTAACTCTATGTAGAAAATTGGAGATGATTAAAAAGCTGAAATCATGTGAAAATAAAGCACAAAACGCCAGGAAGCTCAAAAGTCTAACATGCAAACGATGCAAAAATAGCAAGCTGCACAGTGGATAATCAGGCGACAATAGTCATTTCAACTGACTGAGCTCTCATCTTAAAAGGAAACTTGTTACTTAAGTGAAACTTATCTAATGAACAGGTGGAAGGATCTTCTTACAGAGAAAAATGCAGGACGTCCTTGAAACTAAGATACAAATGAATGAACACACTGCTGAATTCCATAATTTCCAAAAGTCAAGCTTCTGGTTGCCAGCATTGAAAATGAGACTACATTTTACTACAAGATGCAGGAAATGTGCAAATGTATTAATTTGAATAAAAAGCTTTCTAGGCCTATCCAGGGTTATGAAACTTAGCACACATATTGAGGCAAATCAGGTGTCGCAGACAGTAGTTGCTGGAGCTTTGAGTTAGCGGTCACCGCACGCTGTTGATGCTGTAGTGAGAAGTGCACATCTTGTGTTGCCGGTCATCGCTAGTGGTCCCTTTAGCGTGAAAAGTCGGGTTCACCGGAGCATCGCATTGGGGATAAACTGGGCGGCAAGATTTTGGCCCGCATGGGCCCGCTTGAGGTCGCAATGAGCCCAAAACTTCAGAATTTCTCATTTCTTTTAGCAGGAGTTCAACTGATGCCACACCAAGGGCCCAGGACCTGGGGGTTACCTCTTGGGGATCAGGAATAGACTCTAGCAGAGGTCAGCAGGGCTCAGGCAGGTCCAGTTGGAGGTACAGGCAGGTCCAGTGCAGTAGGTCAGCTGGGCAGTTGCATCGAGATCTCTGCAGCTAGTGGTGTCCCTGTAGCTCAGACAGGAGGCCAGTCACCTGAACATGGAGTCACTTCCCCCTGGTTGAAGGGTGTCGGTCCAGTCTTCCTTCTCTGACAGCAGGACAGGCATCAAGCAGCAGGGTATTCTATTGGCAACAGGGCAGTCCTACCTTTGTAGTACCCACAGGTCCAGGAGTCAGCTGAAGCATGGGTTTGAAGGTCCATTTTGAATTGGGAGAATCTTCTGGAGTTTTCCCATTGCAGAAGTATCTGGAATTTCCTGCCTCCCTGCCCTGGCCCCAGTCTGTCTGGGGGCACAATAGGCTTGTGTGAAGTCCTTTGTGTGTGAGCTGGGCCAGTGCTTTTGAAGTGAATGTGTGGTAGGTGACATCTCCACCCCCCCATTAAGTGAGAATGACCCATCCTGCCAACAAACAGACCCTCCATTGTGATTCTGTCTGGGAGGAATACACAAAGGCCAACTGCCAGCTATATCTAGTCATGTGACCCAGGAACTGGCTGCAGGCACCAAATGGTTAGGACAAGAGAATGCCAACTCTTGAAAAGTGGCATTTCAGAATTGTGACTTAAAATCTGATTTTACCATTAACAAGGGTTTTCAATTACAATTCATCAGACACCAAACATGATATTCCTGCCAGATCCCACACAAAATGTATTGCTTATTAAAAGTAACAAGGTAACCCAATGTTATACTTTGGTAGAGATAGGCATTGCAGTAGTGCAAAATGAATTTAGGAGTTTGTTTTGCTACCAGGACATGTAAAACTTAAAAGTACATGCTGAACATTTTAAATATAATGCAGCCTTCCCTACAGGCTGGTTAGGGCTTACCCTAGTTGTGACTTATATATATTAAAAAATAGGGTTTAGGCCTGGCAAAAGGTTTATTTTGCCAGATCAAAATGTCAGTTTAAAACTGTTCACACAGACTAAAATGGTAGTCCTAAGGCATGTACTAAAGAGCTCCATAATTGGGTGGGACAATAAGTGCTGCAGGCCCACTAGTAGCATTTCATGTACAGGCCCTGGTACCTGTAATACCACTTTACTAGGGACTTATAAGTAAATTATATGTGCCAATTGGGTGCAAGTCAATTTTACAATGTTTAATGGAGAGACAGCACAAGCACTTTAGCACTGGATAGCAGTGGTAACGTGCAGAGTTCTAAGGTCAACAAAAATAAATCCAGCAAAACAGGAGAAATGAGGGCAAAAAAATTGGGGGTTGACCACTCAAAGACTTGCAGGTCTAACATGTAGCATAAGAGCTGGTCAGAAAGGCAGCCAAAGTGAGTAGCACCTCCTAATAAAAGACTGCCAACTGCAGGGCAGTGTGCATGCTTTTCTTTCGTAGCTACTGGGAGGATATCACACAACAACAGCACCCTCTCCAATAATCCACCAGAATAATGGAGACTAGATGTAATTCTATTTATATGTTGCTGTTAAAGTCAGTTTTGGTTACTAGGTGGACAGAGTAAATGCTAACTCTAGTGTGGCACCTCCCTGCTTTCGGCCTACAGAGTTTGGGACTTGAATCAATTCTCCTAGAAGATTCCAATATATAATATAATATGTGTGTAAGAAAATGACCTGCTGAAGATTTGCCATATCAAGTCCAGCGCAAAGAGTTCCGTTCACATTAGAGGAGGCCGAGAGGAGGAGACTTTTGGTGCGAAAAGCAGGTCATGTGTTGTGGATGGCCGTTGCTGTAGTGCAAAGAGGCGGTCATCACTGGAGTTTCATGTTAGTTGATCGCCACTGAGGGTCGTTGTCAGCGTGAACCTCAGATCTAACGTTGCCAGTTGTTGCGGATGATCTCTATCTGCGCGAAGAGGAGGCTCTATTGGAGCTATGCATTGGTGGTTGATGTGGGCGGTAGCGTCTTAGCACAAGCATGCCCGTTGGTGGTCGCAAAAAGGCCCTCACTGATGCCAGCAAAGGATTCAGGATCTGCGGGCTCCTCCTGGGGATCAGGACTCACTCTAGCAGAGGCCAGCAGCAGGTTTTCAGATAGGTACAGACAAGTCCAGTTGCTTCTGGTCTGCTGGGGAGTTGCAGGGAGGCCTCTAGAAGCTTGTGTCCTGTGGCTCACACAACAGGTCAGCCAATGGACCTTTAGAGTCACTCTGGGTAGCTTGGCTTCAAGGCAAACAGGTCAAATCTTCTTTCTTTCAGAAAGCAAGTGTGCTCTTCCAGCAGCAGAGTGGTCCTTCTGGCAGAAGGACAGTCCTTCTTCTGTATCTTCTACAGGTCCAGGAGTGTTTCAAAGGTCCCATTTTCATAACTGGTGCCAACACTTGTAGGGGAGAAATTCCTGACTTACCCCAAAAACTGGTTCTGGTCAGTTCTCCCCCTGGTCCTGTTCCAAACTGTCTAGGGTGACAAAGGCAAGGGCAGGCCTGGTGTCAGGTTCCTTTGAATGTGCTGCAGGCAGGGCACTTTGCAATTAGGGCAGGGGGAAGCTACTCCCCAGACATCCTGTCCCCTGACACCTAGGTTCCCTTTGTCTCACTGTCTGGCAGCAATATGCAAACCCCAACAGTGGAGTCATTCACAGTCATGTGACCCAGGATACTGGCAGAAAAGCACAGTTGGTTGCAACAAGAAAATGCCAGCTTTCTAAAAGTGTCTACAATACAGGGGTGTGTTCCTGTAGCGGCAATAAGGGGCTGGCTCAGAGTAGTCCAATATTCAGAACGGTACCCCCTTCACCATGGATTTATATTTCACTTCTGGCAACGCGTAAAACATCTGTGCCCTCTTGTGCAATGAAGGCCACCTATTTCTTTTTCGCGTGCTCCCTACTGTTCCTCACTTTCCAATGTTCATAATACTTTTGTACTATATATATATATATGTCCCCTTGTCTACTTCACAGAGGAAGAGATCGTTTGAAATATATATGTATATATATATATATATATATATATATATATATATATATATATATATATATATATATATATATACTTGAGACTAAACTCCACAGGAAACCGACAGCGGGCAATGCTATATTGCACGCAAGTAGTCACACACTCAGGACACCTAATTCAAAGTATACCCTACGGCGAATTGTTGAGACTTAAACGGATTTGCAGCCATAAAGACGATCTTAAAATTGCACAATCTGAGTGTCTATCGAGATTCAAAATGAGAGGCTACAGCAAAAAATGTTTAGACACTGCCCTGATAAAAAGTAATTTAACATCTAGGGAGACTCTCCTGATTAAACCAAAATTATCAAAGGAAGAAACAGTAAAGGATCCTGATCAGTTTAGATTTATTCTAACATATAACCAACAGGAAGGAGCAGTAAGAAATATAATCAAAAGAAATTGGCATCTGATTAGAAAAGACCCCATAATTGGCAATACGATCCCTAAGAAACCAGCAATAACGTACAGCAGGGGTACATCCATGAAAGATACTTTGGTCAAAAATGACCCTAGTGGCCCAACTACAAAGAGTAACTGGTTAAGTCAGAGACTGGGATTTTACAAGTGTAAAACTTGTAAAACCTGCCAACATGGAGTTACTACAACAAGTTACAAGACTCCGTTTGGTGGCAAAGAGATTAACATTGACAAAGCATTGAATTGCAAATCAGATCATGTAGTTTATGTGCTGGAGTGCCCTTGTAACTTGAAATATATAGGAAGCACAATACTGCAGGGTCATAAAAGGGTGCTCCAGCACATAAGAGCTATTAAAAACAACGATACATCATATCCAGTGGCCCGCCATTTTAACGAAACACATGGGGGCAATCCCAGGGATTTAAAATACTTCCTCATTGATTCCATTCCCATAAACAAAAGGGGTGGATGATTGGGAGAAAGCACTTCGCAAACTCGAAACGCGATATATCCTAAATCTCTACACCAAATACCCGAAGGGATTGAACGCCACAGAGGAGTTACATACAAGCTTAATCAGTTAGACAACAGGGCACCCTGAAATCACAGAATAAATCAGTGACCGATTCCTTCCTGAAACAAATGAAACCTTGTATTAATGAATAGCAAATAGCTGCAATTTTACCGCCAAACCTATTCCCTAATTTTTATACTTAGTTAGAGAAGTTTTGCACATAGGGTTTTTAAATTAGCACTAATCACTTTTTGACACATTATTTGCACATAGGAACATTTTATTATAAACAGGGACTGGTGTTAAAAACAATTGTATAAAAAATTGTTAATGTCATAAAAAGGTATTTGTACCGATATTAAATACAAATGGACGGAATAGCCTAACAGTGGATAATAACTAGGCTTTCCGAGGGATACACCAAGGAAAAATCATTTTTTAATCAGACAAATCAAATGAAAAATGGCAAAATAGAAATTTCATGTTTTTTTTATGGCATTGTAAATAGGGGGCTTTCAATGTGGGATCAGGTATTAATACAGTAATTTCACAGAAAAGTTTAGATCTTGATCTATAGGCGAAAGTCTGTTTATCAAATATGTATTTTTTAATATTTATTTATTTATATATTTAACAAATAATGGTTATTTATGTATTTATCTAATTTTGAAATAATATACATATCGCAATTGAAGCTGTCGCAAATAGGCATGTGCATGGAATATATGCCATATACATGAAAAATGTTACAAATGATGCCATTTCTATGTCTATGATTAGCCCTGTGAGCACAATGCACTGTCACTTTAAACATTCACGCGGCAAAAAGTATAAATAATTGTATTTAAGTGACTGATCCAACTAACAGCGCGTCATGTGATCAAGTCCCCTGGGAGGGACGAAAAGCGTCATGGCTACTGCAGTCTGGAGGGAGCAGTAATAAAACAATAACGGAACGTAATTTGGTGGTCCGTGCTCTTTCTTTCGGGCAAAGAAGTCGAAAGTGGAAGGAGTATTTATGGATATAAAGCAATGCCCTGCTCCGAAGTCCTTCATCAATGGGCCAACTCATTATATATATATATATATATATAT